>SJYO01048061.1:34173876-34300681 GCA_006410555.1 Capra ibex | reverse complement strand
ACTTTGTTGACTGTTTGTTGATTAGAGTTTTTATATGTTCGTTGAATACGTCGAGTTAAGGTCTTTTTATTTGCTGGGTTAGTTTTTTACCCGGTTTCTTGATTTATCTGTAAAGAGGTTTCTTCTGTATGCCTACCGATTGTTTGTGTACTTTTCTACGAGTTGTAGTGAGTAATAATCTCTTTACGTTTAGTTTTGGTGTTACTCCATGGTGAAGTGTGGTCAGTCTTACCGACGTTAGGTTTTTAGACGTTCGTTATTTACGACCTCTCCCACACCTCTTTTCCCTTGGGGGGACGAATATCTGAAAACCTAACGTCGTTAAGACTGACCACACTTTACCATGGAGTAACACCAGAATTAAACGTAAAGAGACTATTACTCACTACAACTCGTAGAAAAGTACACAAACAATCGGTAGGCATACAGAAGATACCTCTTGACGGATAAATCAAGAAACCGGGTAAAAAAAGTGACCCAGTAAATAAAAAGACCTCAACTCGACGTATTATACGAACATATAAAAACTCTAATCAACAAACAGTCAACGAAGTAAACGATAACAAAAGAGGGTAAGTCTTCCGACAGAAAAGTGGAATGAATATCAAAGGAAACAACACGTCTTCGAAAATTAAAATTAATCTAGGGTAAACAAATAAAAACGAAAATAAAGGTCTTAAGACCCTCCACCTAGTATCTCCTAGGACGACACTAAATACAGCCTCTCACAAAACGGATACAAGAGGAGATCCTCAAAATATCAAAGACCAAAATGTAAATCTAGGATTAGGTAAAACTCAAATAAAAACACACACCACAATCTTTCACTAGATCAAAGTAAGAAAATGTTCACCAACTGGTCAAAAGGGTCGTGGTGAAAAATTTCTCTAACAGAAATGAGGTAACATATAAGAATGGGGAAAACAGCTTTTATTTCACAGGCATTCACACACCTAAATAGAGACCCGAAAGATAAAACAAGGTAACTAGATATAAAGACAGAAACACGGTCATGGTATGACAGAACTACTGACACCGAAACATCATCTCGGACTTCAGTCCGTNCACCGAAACATCATCTCGGACTTTAGTCCGTTCAACTAAGGAGGTCAAGGTAAGAAGAAAGAGTTCTATCGAAACCGATAAGCTCCAAAAAACATAAAGGTATGTTTAGAACTTTAATAAACAAGATCAAGACATTTTTTATGACGACCATCGAACTATCCCTAACGTAACTTAGACATCTAACGAAACCCATCATATGAGTAAAAGTGATATAACTAAGAAGGCTAGGTACTTGTACCATATAAANAGGTTAGGTACTTGTACCATATAAAAAGGTAGATAATCACAGGAGAAACTAAAGAAAGTAGTCACAAAATATCAAAACATATATATCCAGAAATCTAAGAAATCCATCCATATAAGGATTCATAAAATAACAAAAGCAACGTTACCACTTACCTTAACAAAGGAATTAAAGAAAAAGATGAAAGAGTAATAGTCACATATCCTTACGTTCCCTAAAGACTTACAACTAAAATATAGGACGTTGAAATGATATAAGTAACTAATCGAGATTATTAAAAGACCACATCAGAAATCCTATAAGATACATCTCCTAGTACAGTAAACGTTTGTCACTCTCAAAATGAAGAAGAAAAGGTTAAACCTAAGGAAAATAAAGAAAAAGACGAGACTAACGACACCAGTTTTGAAGGTCTTGATACAACCTATCATCGCCATTTTCACTCGTGGGAACAGAACAAGGACTGAAATCCCCTTTACGAAAGTCAAAAAGTGGTAACTCCTATTACAAACGACACCCAAACAGTATATATCGAAAATAATACAACTCCATACAAGGAAAATAAGGACGAAAGACTTCTCAAAAATAGTATTTACCTACAACTTAAAACAGTTTCCGGAAGAGACATAGATAACTCTATTAGTATACCGAAAATAAAAAGTTAAACAATTACACCACTTAATGTGACTAACTGAACACCTACAACTTCTTAGGAACGTAGGGACCCTATTTCGGGTGAACCAGTACCACATACTAGAAAAATTATACAACAACCTAAGACTAACGATCTTAAAACAACTCCTAAAAACGTAGATACAAGTAGTCACTATATCCGGACATCAAAAGAAAAAAACACCATAGAAACAGTCCAAAACCATAATCCCACTACCACCGGAACATCTTACTCAAACCTTCAAATGGGAGAAGACGTTAAAAGACCTTCCTAAAAGTCTTTTAGGTTAAAAGTCATCCTATCCAGAATCGAGAAGAGCTTTAAAAACCATCTTAAGTCGATACTTCGGTAGACCTGGACCCGAAAACAAACGACCTTCTAAAGACTAATGTCAAAGTTAAAGGTGCGAACACTACCCAGACAATTGTAAAAGGTAAAGAAGGACCAAGTCAGAACCTTTCAACATGAAAAGATTCTTAAACAAGTAAAGAAGGTGTAACAGGTAAAATAACCGTATATTGACGACCAATATCAGAGAATACTAGGAAACATAAAGACACAACAGACAACACTAGAGAGGCAAAAGTAAAGATTAAAATAACTAAAATAAGAAGAGGGAAAAAAAGAACTACTCAGATCGATTACCAACCAGTCAAAATAAATAGGAAAGTTTCTTGGTCGAAAAACGAAACAACTAAAAACGATACAAGAGAAAATAAAGAAAACGTAAATAAAGACGGGATTAAAAATTCTAAAGAAAGGAAGACGATTGAGACCCTAAGAGGTAAAGAAGGAAAAGATCAACGAAATCCACATCTCAATCCAATAAATAAACTGAAAAAAGAACAAAGAACTCCATACGGACATAACGAAACTTGAAAGGAGATTCGTGACGAAAATATCACAGGGTGTCTAAAAACAAACAACACAAAAGTAAAAGTAAGTAAAGATACGTATTAAACTAAAGAAAAAACTAAAGAAGACACTAAACAACCAATAAGTCTTCGTACAACAAGTCGGAGGTATACAACCCTAAAAATTATAAAAAAGAGGACATTAACTCTAGATTAGAATTACGTAATACCAGTCTTTTCTACGAACCCTACTAAAGCTAAAAAAACTTAAATAGTTCGAATCTAAATACCGGGTCCTACACTAGATAGGACCTTTTCCAAGGCACTCGTGAACTCTTTTTCCACTTTAAGTAACAAAACCCCACTTTACAGGATATCTATAGTTAATCCAGATTGACCAGATAACATAGTAAATTTCAAACGTAAAGAAACAATTAAAAGACAAATCAACTAGACAGGTATCCACACTCACCCCATAATTTCAGAGGGTGATAATAACACAATAACAATTAAAGGGGAAAGTACGAACAATGGTAAACATAATGTATAACACCACGAGGATACAACCCACGTATATATAAATATCAACAATATAGAAGAAGAACCTAACTAGGAAACTAGTAATACATCACCGGAAGAAACAGAGAAAAGTGTCGGAAACAAAATTTCAGACAAAATAAAAGTCTACTCATAACGATGAGGACTAAAGAAAACCAGAGATAAACGCACGTTATAGACAAAGGTCGGGAAGTGAAAGTCAGACATACACAGGCACAAAACTCCACCCAGAGAACATCCGTCGCGTATATTCCTAGAATAAAAACATAGGTAAGTCGGTCAGAAACGGAAAACCAACCCCGTAAGTTGTGTAAATGTAAATTCCATTAATAACTATTCACACTAGGACAACGGTAAATGAAATAACAAAACCCAAGTCCAAATATGCGGGAAAAACACAAAGGACAGATCTCTTATAGGAAATCATAAACAACCGCTCGACCAAACCACCACGACTTTAGAGAGTCGATAACGAACAGACATTTCGAAAAATAAAGAGGAAGTATAAACTTACTCTAGGAACGACCCATGTCATTAGACCCGACATCCAATAAAAGAAAGTAGTGAAATTCATACAGAACGGTAAGGGAGGACCGGACTTCTCAAAGATAACTTTCTAGACGTCAATAGGAATACCCTTAGGGGAACACACAATAAACAACAAAAAGGGAACGACGAAAATCATAAACAAGAAACACAAACCAGAAACAATTAAACTAATTATATACAGAACCCCACAAAGCGGAACCCAAATAGGATAAACCTTGAGAGACCCAAAGAACCTGAACCCACTAATAAAGGAAGGGGTAAAATCCCTTCAAAAGTTCATAATAGAGGAGTTCCTAAAAGAGTACCAGAAAGAAAAACAGAAGAAGAAGACCCTGAGGATATTAAACTTACAACCTCGCAAAGTATAACAGGACCTCCAGAGACTCCAATAGGAGTAAAGAAAATTAAGCAAAAAGAAAAAAGGAGAGACTAAGTAAATAAAGATGGTAAGATAGAAGATAAAGTGATTAGGATAGAAGACGGAGGTTAATAAGATGATAAACGACGGAGGTCTCACAAAGACTAGAGTAAATAACGTAATAAGTAATATATAACTGAGAAAAAATAAAGAAGATCCGGGAACAATTTGGAAAGAACGTAGAAGAGTTAGGAACAGAGGTCCGATAAATAGACACTAAGGTAAGACTAAAGTTCTAAAACCTAGTAAAAGTGATAGTTATAAACTTTAAGAAAGAGTCCATCTAAGGGATAGAGGAGGAGAAACCAAACCAAACCATCCGTAAAGAGGACAAGGAAATGGACGACCCATAAGGACAGAGAAGTAGAACCAATATAACGACGTAAACCCCACCGGACGGAAAGATATAAGACCCTTAAACACCTCCAGAGAAATAATACCTCAAACGAGTGACACCCACCCCAACATAGTCTGCGAACAGTTCTAAAGAACCAATCCCTCCGAACGCAACCTCAAGACCACCCACCTCGACCTAAAGAAGAGAGACCTCACCATACTTAACAGGTCATTACTCAACACTCTGCAGATACCAAAACCTCATCAAAACTCGACGGACATATAACTTCGAGTCCTCACACAAGGACACAACGACCTCTTAATCGTACCATACAGAACGAGACCTTGAATAACCGGGAACCCACCACGAACCAAATTCACATCCATACCTCCACAAACTACTCGAGGATAACTAATTACAAGGGACCTAAGTCCTAAAGAGACTACAAGAATCCTAAACCTGCATTCGGAGAACAAAGACCAAAAGTCAAAATAAAAGTGGGATCTGAGCCCTGAGGAGATAGTTATGTCGTGACTGCTATTTCGTAGATCTGATTTCTACTTTCCAAAGAGGTGTAACTCCCAGTGGGTATCTCCAAGTGACTCAATGTACCTCTTCTCTTCTCCCTCCCCCATAAATCTCCACTGACCTTACTCTACTCCACCATAGTTTTCTCCTCTATCGTTCGATCGGTCATTAGTGAAGGAATACATACGAGGGGTCAGACCTGGTGAGTCTCCACAAGTACCTCAATATGTCCCTTCTCCTCTCCCTCCTTCATCTGTCTCCACCGGTCATCCTATTTTCTCCCTTTACTTTCACTCTCTCTCTCTAGGCCGGTCATTGGACAAGGGACTCACAAGAGGTGGTAGACCTTGTGTGTCTCTAAGCGTCCCAACCCATCTCTTTTCTTCCCCCTCCCTCCTCTTTCTCTGGTGGACCACCTCTTTTTCCTCTCAGGTTTCCCCCCCTCTCACCAGTTCGGTCATTAGAGCGAGAGTCCATTTTAACCCATGACTTCTAACCTAAAAATGCACATGTTTTAACTGTTGTTTATGGTTTTTCGTTTCTAATTTTTAGACCTCATCTCTAACCTAAAAGTTTTTTATGTTATAATTTCTTTTCTTCTTCTTCTCTTTTTTTTATTTCTTTTGTGTTCGTTTGTTTTGTTTGTTGTGTTTCTTGTTGGTGTTTTTTTCTTTTGTTTTGGTGTTCTTAATAATTTTTATTATTAATCTCTTTATCTCATGAATTTTTAAACACTTTCAATTTTTTTTCTTTTGGTTTTTTTCTTCTTTTTTGTTAGTACGTTGGGGTAGTTGATTTTTTTTTTTTTTTTCTGTCTTTTTTTTTACTAACATATTCATCATTTCCATATAGACCGGGAAAGAGACCACAACACCCAACACACCCCAGTGAAGGTTCCACCAAGGGAGACAAATTGAAAGACAAACGACCAGAGAAGGCACAGACTAAAGGTAGTACTGTTTCCCTCCCGCCACCACCTGTGTGATCCGAGTGATAAGTCAGTGCGACACCCCTTCCTCCCTACGACGTTTGTTTATAATGACCGCACACGACCGTCACAGAGTAGGTGAGACCCGAAAGGGGACGAACGTCGCTTGTGACGAGTCCGAGATGCATCGAGGCGACCCCTTGGTAGACTCCGGCCGGGATCCGACGTACGTGGAGGGACCAGATTCGGCGAGTCCGAGCCGCGAGTCCTTGGGAAGTCTGTACGTCTAAACCAACCCAACCCGGACGCAAAACACGGGAAGGGTCCAGGCTCACCGAGTCCTCAAACCGCTCGTGTTAACGACGCTGATACCGGAAAGGGACGACGAGTCAAAAGAGCCACATGACGACCGTAAGGAAGAGTCCGCCTACTACTGACAGGTCTTGGGGGTCTTCAGAATCAATTGTTTCTTTGGACGAACGTAAAACCATTCATTACAGAGAGAACCCTACGTTTACGGGGGAAATTCGGGAATTCCGAGACCGACGGGCAGTGACCTCCCCCTACAGTAGGCAGGAAACAAGACACGCGCCAGGACCGCCACAGAATACAAGCTCACAAAGCGTACCATCGATAGGGTGTCAGACCAAACGATCGGGTTAAATTAAACGAGACAGGTACGCGCCCCACAAGGTCGGGCTAAGAGTTTTTTTTGGTGACGTCGGGCGCGGAGAGCACCGGTCTAAGAATTTTTCGTGACGGCCGACGTACAGGGCAAGGAGGGACGGGTCGGGGGTGAACGATCACCGCCTACTTCCGTAGACGCGACGAAAAGGAAACCCCCTCAATGACAAACCGAGCATTAGACAACCAAAATTAATAAATAAATAAAAAGGAAGGACAATACAACGGGAGACACGAAGGTTTCGAGCGGTGTCTGAGCCGACGTTCCTACAAAGGACCACAAACCTTTGGAGAGAAAAATTCTCAGAGAAGGGCCCTGTCCTAAGGGAAGGGTCCTGCCTCGAGGGAGGGATGGAGGAAACAGAGAAAAAAACAGAATAATATAAAAAAGGATGGACAAAAACTTCGGTTACTAGACGAAACGACCCACGGGATACAGGAGACGGTCGTAAGTCTTCAACAAAACACCTTAAATAAGTCGCAACTTTACAAGAAAACTACTTAAAAACTCCCTCTTTCACCAGAGGGGCAGGATAAGGAGACGGTAGAATCGTGGCGGGGCTCATTCACTGAAAATTAAAGTACCGACGTTAGTGTTAGACGTCACTAAAACCTCGGGGGTTTTTATTTCAGACTATGACAAAGGTGTAGATAAACGGTACTTCACTACCCTGGTCTACGGTACTAGAAGCAAAAGACTTACAACTCGAAATTCGGTTGAAAAAGTGAGAGGAGAAAGTGAAAGTAGTTCTCTGAAAATCAAGGGAAGTGAAAGACGGTATTCCCACCACAATAGACGTACAGACTCCAATAACTATAAAAAGGGTCGTTAGAACTAAGATCGAACACAAAGAAGGTCAGGTCACAAAGAGTACTATATGAGTCAAGTCAAGTCAGAGAGTAAGTACACACTGAGAAACAACTTAACGTCGTGCGGTCCGGAGGGACAGGTAGTGGTTGAGGGCCTCAAGTGAGTCTGAGTACAGGAAACTCAGTCACTACGGTAGGTCGGTAGAGTAGGAGACAACAGGGGAAGAGGAGGACGGGGGTTAGGGAGGGTCGTAGTCTCAGAAAAGGTTACTCAGTTGAGAAACGTACTCAACCGGTTTCATGATCTCAAAGTCGAAATCGTAGTAAGGAAGGTTTCTTTAGGGTCCCAACTAGAGGAAGTCTTACGTGACCAACCTAGAGGAACGTCAGGTTCCCTGAGAGTTCTCAGAAGAGGTTGTGGTGTCAAGTTTTCGTAGTTAACAAACCACGAGTCGGAAGAAGTGTCAGATTGACAATGTAGGTATGTACTGAGGACCTTTTTGTTTTCGGAAATGATCTGCCTGGAAAAAACCGTTTCATTACAGAGACGAAGACTTATACGATAGATCCAACCAGTATTGAAAAGAAGGTTCCTCATTCTCAGAAAATTAAAGTACCGAAGTTAGTTGTAGACGTCACTAAAACGTCGGGGGGTTTTATTTCCGACTGTGACAACGGTGACAAAGGGGTAGATAAAGGGTACCTTACTACCCTGGTCTACGGTATTAGAAACAAAAGACTTACAACTCGAAATTCGGTTGAAAAAGTGAGAGGAGAAAGTGAAAGTAGTTCTCCGAAAAATCAAGGAGAAGTGAAAGACGGTATTCCCACCACAGTAGACGTATAAACTCCAATAACGATAAAGAGGGACGTTATTCGTCCCACTGTTATATGTCAGAACTCCATGAGAAAAAGGATAAACCTTGGTCAGACAACAAGGTACAGGTCAAGATTGACAACGAAGGACTGGACGTATATCCAAACAGTTCTCCGGCCAGTCCACCAGACCTTAAGGGTAGAGAAAGTCTTAAAAGGTCAAATAACACTAGGTGTGTCAGTTTCCGAAACCGTATTAGTTATTTCGTCTTTCTCTACGAAAAGACCTTGAGAACGAGAAAACTACTAGGTCGTCTACAACTGTTGAAATAGAGACCAAAGAGACGAAAAAGATTTTGGTCGATTAATCCAGTGTCAATAAAAAACAAACAAACAAACAAAAATAAAGGTTATGAGATCCTCCACCTAGTCTCTCTTAGAACGACACTAAATACAGTTTCTCATTAAACGAATAAAAAAGGGGATTTTCAAAATATCGAAACCCAACAATGTATATCTAGAAATAAAGAAAAACTCAAATAGAAACACATACCAGAAACCTTCATAGGATTACAGTGAGAAAGTGTACATCGACAGGTCACAAGGGTTGTGGTAAATAACTTCTCTAAAAAATAAGGGGTACCATATAAGAACGGAGGAAACGGTTTCTATTCGACGTACACAAATAGAGACCCGAAAGATTGAACAAGGTAACCAAATATAAAGGAAAAAACTACGGTTATGGTATGACAGTACTACTGACATCGAAATATCATATTAGATTTCAATCCTTCCAACTAAAGAGGTCTAGGTATGAAGAAAGAGTTCTAAAAAAACGAGAAGTCCCAAACGACACAAAGGTATGTCTAGTATTCAATAAACAAGATTAAGACACTTTTTATGGGAAACGTCAAATTATCCCTAACGTAATTTGGATATCTAAAGAAATACATTATGTCAGTAAAAGTGTTGTACTAAGAAGGTTAAGTTCTTGTACCATATAGAGAAGTAGATAAAATTAACAGAAACAAAAAAAAGAAAAATGTGTTCCTCGAAGGGACTACCGAGTCACCATTTCTTGGACATACAGTTATGTCCTCTGTACCCAAACTAGGGAACTAGTCCTTCTACGGGATCTCTTCTTTTACCGAGAAACTGTAAGTAAAATCTTTACAAAAAGACGTATAGAGGAGTTCGTTTCCTTTATTTACATTTTTATTTGTTTACCCGTATGTAGTTTACTTTTTCAAAGACGTTTTGTTTACTTTGGTAGTTGTTTTCTTTTTTTTTATTTAACTAATTTACTTTCATTTATAGACGTTTAGGAGACAAACTATTCCCCAAATATAGGTTTCATATATTTCTTGAATATGTTGGGGTTTTGTTGAGTTGACTTTTCACCCGTCTCCTAGACTTATCTAAAAAAAAAAAAAAAAGGTTTCTCCCGTATGTGTGTCGGTTGTCAGTATCTTTTTCTACAAATAGTAGTGATTAATAATACCTTTATATTCAGTTTTGGTCTCACTCTATAGAACAATTAATTTCACTGATAATAGTATTTCAGTTCTTTACTACACAATGACTACTAAACTTCTTTTACATGTGGAATGACCCTTACATTTCACTACGTCGGAGATAACTTTTTATATTCTTTTAAAGGAATTCAAATTCTTCTCTCTCGATGGTAAAATAGATTTATAAGGAGAAGACCCATAAAAAACCTTTTAGTGTTTTTAAAATTAAACTTTCTTTTGTACAAGAGGTTTCAAGTGGTGTTGTAATAAATGTTATCGACTTTATACCTTTGTTAGATAACTACCTATTTCTACACCACATATATTTTTTATCTTGTGATGAGTCGGTATTCTTTCTAACGTAGGATGGTAAACGTTATTATAATTACCTGGAATTCCCATAATTTGGTTCACTTTATTTAGTCTACCTTTTCGTTTATAAAATACTAAAGTGATAATATACCCTGTAATTTTTTACTTGTTTTGTGTGGTCTGTTCTTGTCTGTATCTACGTCTCTAGTATAATTACCAATGGTCTCCATTCTCTCCCTCTCTTTTACCCATTTCTCCCTTTTAACATACAACTGTCTACCTTTCGTTTCAAAAGTCTCTACTCGTGTGAAATCACATATGTCTTTAGTTTTATATTATATCATGTGTACTTTGTATTATAATATTTCGTTACAATGTAGTTATAAAATCTTTCTACTATGAATAGAGATCTGTCAGAAGAATTGTTAGTCTCCCTTTTTCTATAGACTTTTCATAATCGAGAAAGAATCACTTGTTATTTTTGACTGATTCATACTTTTATAAAATATTTCAGACAGTTTTAAGAAGTAAACAGAAAAATTCGCTCATATATACAACGATTTCCAGTAAATAAGGTACTTCAGTTACGATTAAAGAGACGGACCTTAGAGGTCACTAAAAGAACGTTGGTTGATATACTGAACGAGACCAAAATAAATACATAGTTGTAGATGTGTATATTATAGATATGGGTGTAAACACAAAGTCTAAAAATGGATACAGATGGGGTAGAACTTTTATTCCACTAATAAAGTGGGAACGTCTAATATTTGACAACTCTTACCTTCAAACAAAAGTATTTTAGTGTAAAGGATCGTTTTTATAATACCTGTTTTCAATTAGTTACAAAAGACTTTATTTGATATATATATATATATACAAACACATATATATGAGTCAGCGGAATCAGTACAGACTAAGAAACGCTGGGGTACCTGACATCGGTCGGTTCGAAGAAACAGGAACCCTAAGACAGATACCCTAAGTCAGAGACTTCACTGACTGACTTCGTAGAGAGTGAGTTCGGTACTCACTTCCGTTTACCCTTCGTTTCGTACGAACATCATCGTTAAATTACTGTTATATTTCCAGTGCCCTGTTTCATATTGTGACTGAGACTTACCCTGTTTTTTCTTTTTTTGAAGTTCTTTAATTAATCACAATAAAAGTAACAGATTGAGGGTAATGGTAGTGAGGAAAACAATAGTCTTGAAAGAGTCATAGTAGTGTGTTTCTTCACATATCTTTAGAGACTATTTTGTTAATAGAAGGCACATTTTCTCTTTTGAGGTTTTTATAAATCCAAAATCAAAATAAAAAAAGATAAAAATCAAGCCAAAACATGTCTCTTCCGTTTACTACCTTATCTATTTGTAACCTTCAATATTGAAAGGAACCTTAAGTTTAAAATTAATAATCATATGTGTGGATAGGTAAGATTTCCTTTAGTCGGGACCATATCCTAGTACATAGTCAGTTAGGATTTCCTTTAGTCAGGACTTATAAGTAACCTTCCTGACTACGACTTTGACTTCGAGGTTATGAAACCGGTGGACTAAACTTCTCGGCTGAGTAATCTTTTCTGAGACTACGACCCTTTCTAACTTTCGTCCTCCTTTTCCCCTGCCGTCTCCTATTCTACCCACCTACCGTAGTGACTGAGGTACCTGTACTCAAACTCGTTCGAGGTTCACAACTACTACTTGTCCCTTCGGACCGGACGACGTCAGGTATCCCAGTGTTTGTCAGTCTGTACTGACTCGTGACTTGACTTGACTATGTATAAATTCTACGACGTATACAAAAAACTTCTGTCTTTACGAGGATATGCAAAAAATGATATAGACTAATTTTTATCATATTTTAATTTACTTCCGATACAATACCCAAACCCATTTATAAATCTAGAAAGAAAAATGTTCATAACTCTAAACCGTAATCAGATGTTCTACTGATGTTGATTTAGGAATATAATTTCTCGATAAGACATGTGTAGTAATATTTAACAATAAACACCTCACTTAAAAAGATTATAAAGTAATAAATTTAAGTAATAAAAGTAAGAAAATCAATTATATTTGTCCTGACTAACATTGTGTCCCGACTAGTACACATTTGTAATTTTTCGAATCTTAATTGTACACAAACTTTCAACTTAGTTTTAGTGTCAGTCGAGTAAATAGGACAGAAGATATTAGGTAGTATTTTTGTCTAAATTTTTATGTAAATTCATTAAGGACACTTCAATACAAAAGTAATTATTTTCATTAAATAATATTTTTCTTAAATCGAGATCTTTTTATTATAGAACTGTATAAATTGTACAATGATACTCTGAAATTCCTTAGTTTACTTTCAGAAAGGAGAGGTTCAACCTACTTTGTGACACAAAATTCTACGATTTTTTCTTAAAGGTTTTTCTCCTCGACGTCTCCAATGGGGAAAGGTCGGTTTGTGAATTGTACGTTTAAATATACGTTGTCTATATGTAGTAAAGAAGAAGAGGTAGTACTATAAATATTTAGTTTAGGGAATACTAATATGTTACCTTCACTCTTTATCTTGATTCCCGGATCTAGACTATCTCACGGACTACTTGATGTCTTACTCCAAGTACTGTAACATGTCCTCTGTCCCTAGTTCTGGTAGGGGTACCTTTTCTTTACAATTTTTTGTTTTACCGACAGACCCCTCCGGAATGTTTATCGACACTTTTCTTCTCTCCACTTTTCGGTTCCTCTTTTCCTTTCTATATTCGTATACTTACGTCCCAAGGTTTCTTATCGTTCCTCTCTATTCTTTCAGAAGAAGTCACTAGTTACGTTTCTTTATCTCCTTTTGTTGTCTTACCTTTCTGATCACTAGAGAATTTCTTTTAATCTCTATGGTTCCCTTGTAAAGTACGTTTCTACCCGAGTTATTTCCTGTCTTTACCACACCTGGATTTTCTTCGTCTTTTATAATTCTTCTCCACCGTACTTATGTGTCTTCCTGACGTGTCTTTTCTAGAAGTGCTGGGTCTATTAGTACTACCACACTAGTGAGTGGATCTCGGTCTGTAGGACCTTACACTTCAGTTCACCCGGAACCTTTCGTAGTGATGTTTGTTTCGATCACCTCCATTACCGTAAGGTCAACTCGACAAAGTTAAGGACTTTCTACTACGCCAACTTCACCATGTGAGTTACACGGTCGTTTAAACCTTTTGAGTCGTCACCGGTGTCCTGACCTTTTCCACTCAAAAGTAAGGTTAGGCTTTCTTTCCGTTACGGTTTCTTACGAGTTTGATGGTGTGTTAACGTGAGCAGAGTGTACGATCATTTCATTACGAGTTTTAAGAGGTTCGGTTCGAAGTCGTTATGCACTTGTTACTTTAAGGTCTACAAGTTCGACCAAAATCTTTTCCGTCTCCTTGGTCTCTAGTTTAACGGTTGTATGTGACCTAGTACCTTTTTCGTTCTCTCAAAGTCTTTTTGTAGATAAAGACGAACTAACTGATACGGTTTCGGAAACTGACACATGTAGTGTTATTTGACACCTTTTAAGACTTGCTCTACCCTTATGGTCTGGTGGACTGGACGGAGAACTCTTCAGACATACGTCCAGTCCTTCGTTGTCAATCTTGACCTGTACCTTGTTGTCTGACCAAGGTTTATCCTTTTCCTCATGTAGTTCCGATATATAACAGTGGGACAAATAAATGAATATACGTCTCATGTAGTACTCTTTACGACCTGACCTTCTTTGTGTTCGACCTTAGTTCTGACGACCCTCTTTACAGTTATTGGAGTCTATACGTCCACTGTGGTGGGAATACCGTCTTTCACTTCTCCTTGAATTTCTCGGAGAACTTCTTTCACTTTCTCCTCTCTCTTCTTCAACCGGATTTCGAGTTGTAAGTCTTTTGTCTCTAGTACCGTAGGCCAGGGTAGTGAAGTACCCTTTATCTACCCCTTTGTCACCGTTGTCACAGTCTGAAATAAAAAAAAAGAGGTTTTAGTGACGTCTGCCACTAACGTCGGTACTTTAATTGTCTGTGAATGAGAAACCTTCTTTTCAATACAGGTTGGATCTTTCATATAAGTTTTCGTTTCTGTAATGAAACGGTTGATTCCAGGCAGATCAGTTCCGATACCAAAAAGGACACCAGTACATACCTACACTCTCAACCTGACACTTCTTCCGTCTCACGGTTTGTTAACTACGAAAACTTGACACCACAACCTCTTCTGAGAACTCTCAAGGAACGTTCCTCTAGGTTGGTCAGGTAAGACTTCCTCTAATCGGGACCCTAAAGAAACCTTTCTTACTACAATTTCGACTTTGAGGTCATGAAACCGGTGGAGTACGCTTCTCAACTGATTAACCTTTTCTGAGACTACGACCCTCCCTAACCCCCGTCCTCCTCTTCCCCTACTGTCTCCTACTCTAACGACCTACCGTAGTGAATGAACTACCTGCACTCAGACTCACTTGAGGCCCTCAACCACTACCTGTCCCTCCGGACCGCACGACGCTAAGTACCTCAACGTTTCTCGACCTGTACTGACTCATTGACTTGACATGACTTGGGGTTTTTCTACAGGAAAAGTAATCTCCCTTGACCTTATTTTTTCATCCTTCAATTCGTTGTAGATCTCATTGTCTATTTAAACCGGAGCCTCATTTCTTACTTCGTCCTGTTTTCGATAGTCTCAAAACGGTTCTCTTACGTGACCAGTATCGTTTATGGGAGAAGGTTGTTGTGTTCTCTTCTGAGATGTGTACCTATAGTTGTCTTCCAGTTATTGATTTAGCCTAACTAATATAAGAAACGTCGGTTTCTACCTCTTCCAGATATGTCAGTTGTTTTTGTTCTTCTCCTAGACTGACACCGAGTCTAGTACTTGAAGGATAACGGTTTGAATCTGACTTTAACTTCTTTCGCCCCCTTTGTGATCCAGTAAGTAAATACTGGATTCAGTTTAGGGAATACTAATATTTCACCCTCACTCTTTATCTAAATTCCCTGATCTAGACGATCTATCTCACGGATTACTTGATACCTACCTCCAAGCACTGTAACATGTCCTCTGTCTCTAGTTCTGGTAGGGGTTCTTTTTCGTTACTTTTTTCGTTTTACCGAGAGACCCCTCCGGAATGTTTATCGACACTTTTCTTCTCTTCACTTTTCGTTTCCTCTTTTACTTTTTATATTGGTAAACTTACGTCTCAAGGTTTCTTATCGTTCCCCTCCATTCTTTCGGAAGGAGCGACTAGTCACGTTTCTTTATCTTCTTTTGTTGTCTCACCCTTTCTGATCTCTAGAGAGGTTCTTTTGACCTCTATGGTACCCATATAAAGTGAGTTATCCCCGAGTTATTTCCTGTCTTTACTATCCCTGGATTGTTTTTGTCTTCTATAATTTTTCTCCACCGTTCTTATGTACCTTCTGGACATATCTTTTGTAGAAGTACCGGGTCTATTAGTCCTATCACATTAGTGAGTGGATCTCGGTCTGTAGGTCCTTACACTTCAGTTCACTCGGAATCCTTCGTAGTCATACTTGTTTCGATCACCTCCACTACCTCAAAGTCAACTCGATAAAGTTTAGGATTTCCTACTACGACAATTTTACCACGTGAGTTACACGGTCGATTGAACCTTTTCAGTCGTCTCCGGTGTCCTGACCTTTTCCACTCAAAAGTAAGGTTAGGTTTTCTTTCCGTTACGGTTTCTTACGAGTTTGATGGTGTGTTAACGGGAATAGAGTGTGTGATGTTTTCATTACGAGTTTTAAGAGGTTCGGTCTGAAGTCGTTATACATTTGGTACTTGAATGTCTACGACTTCTACCAAAATCTTTTCGTTCTCCTTGGTCTCTAGTTTAACGGTAGATGACCTAGTAGTTTTTTCGTTCTCTCAAGGTCTTTTTATAGATAAAGACGAAATAACAGATGCGGTTTCGGAAACTGACACCTAGTGTTACTTGACACCTTTTAAGACTTTCTCTATCCTTATGGTCTAGTAGACTGGAGGGAGAACTCTTTAGATATACGTCCAGTCCTTCTTTGTCAATCTTCACCTGTACCTTGTTGTCTGACCAGGTTTATCCTTTTCCTCATACAGTTTCATGCAGTAAATTGAATCTACATCCCATGTAGTACTCTTTACGACCCGACCTACTTCGTGTTCGACTTTAGTTCTACCGACCCTCTTTATAGTTATTGAAGTCTATACGTGTACCGTGGTGGGAATGTCCTCTTTCCCTTTTTCTTGATTTCTCGGAGAACTACTTTCACTTTCTCCTCTCACTTTTCAACCGAATTTCGAGTTGTAAGTCTTTTGATTCTAGTACCGTAGGTCAGGGTAGTGAAGTACCGTTTATGTACCCCTTTGTCACCTTTGTCATCGACTGAAATAAAAAAACCCGAGGTTTTAGTGACGTCTACCACTAACATCGGTATTTTAATTTTCTGTGAATGAGGAACCTTCCTTTCAATACTGTTAGGATCTGTCGTGTAATTTTTTGTCTCTGTAATGAAATAGTTGTTTCCAGGTAGATCAGTTCCGACACCAAAAAGGTCACTACTACACACCTACATTCGCAACCTGGATTTCCTTTGGCTCAGGTCTACTTAACTACGAAAACTTAACACTATAACCTCTTCTGAGAACTCTCAG
This sequence comes from Capra ibex, assembly GCA_006410555.1. Classification (NCBI taxonomy): domain Eukaryota; kingdom Metazoa; phylum Chordata; class Mammalia; order Artiodactyla; family Bovidae; genus Capra; species Capra ibex. Next base: position 34,283,729 of record SJYO01048061.1, on the reverse strand, counting down.
GGAACCTGACGTTCCTCTAGGTTGGTCAGGTAGAATTTCCTTTAGCCAGGACCCATAAGTAACCTTCCTGACTACAACTTCGACTTTGAGGTTATGAGACCGGTGGAGTACACTTCTCGACTGAGTAAACTTTTCTGGGACTACAACCCTTTCTAACTTCCGTCCTCCTCTTCCCCTGCTGTCTCCTACTCTACCAATCTACCGCAGTGGCTGAATTACCTGCACTCAAACGCATTTGAGGCCCTTAAGTACTACCTGTCCCTCCGGACTACACGACGCCAAGTACCTCAGCGTCTCGTGCACTTGACTTGAAGTGACTGAATCAAGTAAAAGGATAGACACTAGACGTTCGAACCCATATAGACACCTAAGTAAACTATTAAAGGGACCAAAAGATACTTCATTTCACTAAATCGTTTAATTCAAATACAAAAGGGGTCCAAAATACACACAATACCATGATACGACTAACTTTTTTACCAGGATTCAGAAGTGGATTAGTAGTCACTTGGAGTCATAAATGTATGAAACGTTATGTTAAAAAGTGAAGTGTTTACTACGTGAATAAAAGAAGTGAGTATCCTAAACCGGGGAACATTGTACAAACGTATCACCTAATATCCTTGACTACGACACTGTCAAGACTCTGAGTCCAATAATCCGGAAGGTCTTAAGGTAGGAGAGAAAGACTTCGAAAGGGACCGATAGGAATGACACGTAGTTCACCTTGGTTTACTCTAGTAACAAAAAGGTCGATGTTCGAGTCTGGACACTTTCTTGGATGGGTCTTAGTCATTTCGTCTCGTTGATTATCGATTGGTGTCCACTTACTTACCAGAGGTGACTCGGGTTAAGTCAGTCGTCTTGACGGGTCGACTGTCAGAGTTCTCGCCTTTATTAGGAGAACGATATACGGTACCTTCACAGTACTAATTAATAATGTGTCGTAACAACATCTGTATCTATTGATTTTATCATTATTAACGACTATTAAGGTTTAGAGGTGATTTTCTAAATACTTGTATAACATAAAAGTTGTAGTTTTATACATAATACATGAAGGTAAAAGTAAGGGGGTTTACGTAGGATATTACAACTCATATCTTGTCCACTGGTTTTCATCACGACTGACTAGTAAACTATACCGTTATCTTTACATGGTTTAAAAGGGATTTAATATGTTTAACTTCAATGAGTGAATAATAAACCCGAAAATACAAAGTATATAGATCTTATCCGAAGACTTTTACAAACAACTTTCTCATTCAACTACTTACTTATGTGTCTGTACATACCATGGTAATAATATTATTAACACATGTTGTGACACTGAAGATGAAAGAGACGTATATTATCCATAATTATATCTAGCGCCCACATGAGTCAACGAAGTCAGTACAGACGGAGACTCGCTGGTATACCTTACATCGGACGGTCTAAGAAGACGGTACCCTAAGAGGTGCGTTCTTATAACCTCACCCAACAGTACGGGAGGAGGTCCCCTAGACAGGTTGGGTCGCTAGCTTAGACGTCACAGAGGACTCAGAAGACGGAGTGTCCGTTTAAGAAATGGTGACTCGGTAAGTCCTTCGGGGTAAGGATCTAATTAATGATACTTTATTTATTGATTTTACAATTTGTAACCATATAGACTCAACACCGAGGGGTGGGGTTTAGGTGTACAATTTCGAGATTAAAGATTTTACTGACGTAAACCTTTAGTCCGAAAATCCTCCATTTATTTTAACTTACACCAGTATTCCCACACCATGATTAGGTTATCATAACCACCGAATATTCTTCTTCTCTTTCTAAAGAGACAGAGAGACGTTTGTGAGTCCTTTTCAGTACACTTCTTTGTCTTTTTTTTTTTTTTTTTCCACCCGTAGATGTTCGATCCTGCTCTCCAGCGTGGTCTTTGATCTGGACGACGATCGAACCAGAACTCGAAGGGACCCTCTTTCAAGACAACAAAGACGGTGGGTCGTATACTATATTAAAATACCATCGGGTTCACCTGACTATCATACTTTTTTGTTTTCTATTTTTAATAAATTTAAACAGTTTAAATGTGTTCTTAGAAAACTTATCCTCATTTTACACAGACCCTTTTTATTTGATCTATAAAGGATCGACCAACACTTTTTTCTTTTGACTTTCATATCTTGAAACCAAAAGATTCACCGACAGAACGGAGGACGGAAGTTTTGAGATTAAATAGCTCTAGTCTAGAACAAAGTCCGGATGAATTCTTTGTTCTTATCTGTGTTCTACGATCTCCCTTTTACTTCACAAATTATGTACCCTTTTATTTGTTAAAACCAGGTAAATGTAACGAAGACCCTTACAGGGAATTGAGATAAAACTCAATTTAAGTAAGTGAAAAAACAACAACAACAACAGTAGTGACAAATACAATCATAAAAAGACCACACATACGGATGATTAGTCCTAAGATGAGTGACGAGATGTTTCTTCACAAGTATACTTATTCAAAGTGTAAATACCTGTGACTTTCGATGATCTTTCAACACACTGTGTTTTATCAATAAGTTTTGTACTACCAGTGTAAACAGAAGAGATCATACAAACCGACCTGAAGGGTCCACCACGATCACCATTTCTTGAGTGGACAGTTACGTCCTTTGTATTCTCTACGTCCAATCTAGGGACACAGTCTGTCTAAGGTACCTTTTCCTTTACCGTTGGGTGAAGTGATAAGAACGGATCTCTTAGGGTACCTATCTCCTCGGACCATTCGATGTCAGGTCCCCCAAAGTTTCTCAGTCTGTACTGACTTTACTGAATCGTGTGTGCAACAGACCGAAGTCTTTTTATTGAAGTTTTTTAATTATAAGAAACTTTGTCAGTTATAAATCATCTCTAGTATTCGTTAAAGTATATATCTAAACCTTTACGTTTTCATCAGAGTCCATAACTGAATTTCATAAAACCAGTCTCTCGACAAAACACATCTTCCGTTTTCGTTTTGTGATACCCTCAATTCTCGGGTTCCTAGTTCGAATAGATTCTGTAAGAATCTAATTCCAGTAGAGTTGAGTGACTATGTACCAAAAATCTACCATCTTTATATAAAGACGTTTTAAATTTTCGTGAATATAACCAACTCATGACTTTTTGTCTGGATGTCCAATAATTGTAAAACTATATTTGATATAGAAAGTTTTATCATGGAAACAAGTTTATATATGTATTAATTTAATAACAAAATAAACTAAATAGAAAGTTTTTACATTCTATTAAAAGTTTTAAAAATTGAATTAACGAGGGTGAATTTTTATACGGTACCTGTAGGAAGGTTTAAATATACGTAAATTACATGTAAATTGAACAGTAGAAAGTTATCAAATGTCGAAATATAATTCACTTGAGTTACGTAAAAGTTAGTAAAAAGATATGAATTCATAATTGTAACAATGACCTTAAAATTTAATTAAAGTCAGTACGACTAAAGAGAGTTAATAACTATGAAAGTATAGACATCTCTTTCAAGTGTCTTCTTTTATAACCAATATTCTCATGTATATAAAATTAAAAATTTTTATGACGATCTAACGTAGGATTTAAAAAATATTATATGACATGGTAGTTGTTACACGTTCCTATAAAAAAGGAGATATAGAAAGTCACGTTACCATTTTTTACTATAAAAGAGTGACTAAATTAAACGTTAAAGGACTGAAGATCATTACGATCTACAGATTACTATATCAATAACAGTAAAACTTAAAAGACAAGACACTCAATAAACGAGTACCGAAAATAATAAAAAGGTAATTTGATAAAATGAATAATTAAACGTCTTTGACAAACGTGATTAAATTTTAACAAATAACATACATGAAGCGACAATATATGTTATTACAAAATAAAAGATAACCAGATAGTAAACGTAAATTTATGACAAATAATATCAAAAATGGTTTACTTATTAAAGTAAAATCAAATCAAACAAGAAACTAGAAAAATAAATAGATAAAAACAAAATGCAGGACAAATGGACCTCTCTATTGGATCCGAATTAATTAAGTACTAACAAATGTAAAATAATTTTTAATCTCTATTATTCTTCATAATAAGGAAACGACAGAATATTACCGACTTTAAAATGTACAACAGTAAATCAGTGATTAAACACAAGTTGATAAACGGTGAACTACCTGACATTGTACTGTCCGAAGGGACAAGGAATGGTAGAAGACCTCAAACGACTTCAACTACGGTAAAGTTAGTCACTATGGTAGGTTGGTAGAGAAGGAGACTACGAGAGAATAGGACGGAAGTTAGAAAGAGTCGTAGTCCCAGAAAAGATTACTTAGTCGAGAAGTGTAGCCCACCGGTTTCATAACCTCAAAGTCGAAGTCGTAGTCATGAAGGTTACGCATAAGTCCTAACTAAAGGAAATCCTAACTGACCAAACTGGTGGAACTACAGTTTCCCTACGAGTCCTCAGAAGAGGTCGTGGTGTCAAACTTTCGTGAGACGGGAGAACTACCAGATTGAGAACATAGGCATGTACTGATGGCCTTTCTGTTATCGGAACTGATATACCTGGAAACAACCGTTTCACTACAGGAACAAAAAATTATGTAACAGATCTTAACAGTATCTAAAGGACAATTCTTTGTCAGAAGATTAAAGTGCCGACGTTCAGTAGTAGGTGTTACTAAAATTTGGGATTCTTCTCCTTTAGACAGTGACGAAGGTGGAAAGGGGAAGATAAACGACACCGAATCTCTTAAGGTCTGACAAATCCGGTACCTCAGCGTCTCTCACCTGTGTTGACTCGATGAAAGTGAAAGTGAAAGGAGAAAGTAGTTCTCCAGATCAGGGAGAAGGGAAAGACGGTAATTTCACCATAGTAAACGTATAAACTCCAACAACTATAAAGAGGACCGTTAGATTTAAAGTCGAACATTGAGTAGACCGGTCCGTTAGACGTACTATATGAGATGTATATTCGACATATTTATCCCACTGTTATTTGTCGGAACAGTATGAGAAAAGAGTTAAAACTTGATCAGTAAACAAGTTATATTCCAAGATTGACAACGAAGAAGTGGATGTATGTCCAAAGAGTCCTCTATCCATTCTACCAGACCATAAGGGTAGGGAAATTCTCAAAAGGTGTCAAACAATACTAGGTATGTGAGTTTCCGAAATGTTATCAGTTACTTTGTCTCCATCTACTAAAAGACTTTTCAGAACGAAAGATATACTTGGTCACTGACAATCATTGAACTAGAGACCAAGGAGACGGAAAAAGATTTGGGTCGAACTTGTAGACATTCGAGAGCCAAGAACATAACGACTTCGGATCGAACTTCTTAAAACTCGTGTTTAAATGATCGTACCCTCTACTCACGTTAGTAGACCCTCAAACTTGTAAGAAATCATAAAAGGAAAAACTCTTAACCCTACTTTTAACTGGAGAAGGTCAGGACACCCGTGAAGATCCAAAAGGTTTAAACGACTGTATAACTCACGTCGTGAAATTATATTATTAGAAAATCCTAAAATTTGGAAATGTACGTATACAACATTTGCACGACACTTAATATCTGAGTTCTCTACTTTAACGGTTCACGTGTCTTTAAGTTAAGTAGTCTAAAACATCACCGGTTGCACCTCCTTTTATAAAACCCTATTGTAATATAATTCACCGTTTTGTAATACAATTCACTGAATCGTAATACAATTCACTCTGTGGAAGAATAACCTGACAGTCCCTAAGAGGACAACCGTAACTTTTATTCCAGTTATAACTACAACAAAATCCCGGTGTACCGATCCTGTAATCCTGTCAGAGATTCTCGACTCCTACTGGGGTTGACTGGTGTGTTTTTATCCTTGGAAGAGGTTTTCCTGACTTTAGAAAGTTGAAGGACCTATTCGAACTTCCTTGTGAAATTTGAGGTCTACTCTTGTGTCTGGTTAATCGTGGTACTAAGGTATAACCACTCTGGGACTTATCTCCCAAACCAAAACGACACGGGTCTACAAACTGGGTGTATTTGACTCTATTTTTTAGACACGACATAATTTGACGATTTAAATACCATTAAACAATGTGTCAAAACATGTGATTATGTTTCTAAGAGTGAAAATTCCGGAATCCTTTTGTCACCAGGTGAGGAAGGTTAGTAACTGTAACTGAAGGGATGGTGAAACGTATGAAAGATTCATCCAATACAAACTAAATATCTTTATTTCTTTACATCGCAAGAAACTGATTACCGGGTAATATGAATGAACATATTAGTTCGTGAAGGAAATGGATTTACAGTGTGACTGAGGGAGTAAATACAGAATTAACCTAAATAGGAATCTGAGACATTACCTATAGATAAACCGATGGAAAGGTTTCTATGACTTGACAAAAAATAATACTACTAAATATTGTTGAAAATAAAAACTCATATCGTTTAGAAATGAGTTAGTCACAAAGTGAAAAGTTCTGAAGGAATAAAGGTAAAAAAGAGGTACATTTGAAACTTTTGTAAATTAGTTCAATTTTAAAACTAAGATTGATTTTATAGTAACAGAACATAAAATAAAACCGTAAAATTCACTATAGTTCAAAAATGAATAAAGGACGACGACGATTCAGCGAAGTCAGCACAGGCTGAGACACGTTGGGGTATCTACCGTCGGGTAGTCCGACGCGGAAGGGACCCTAAGAGGTCCGTTCTTGTGACCTCACCCAACGATAAAGGAAGACGTTACGTACTTTCAATTTTCACTTTCACTTCAGAGAGTCAGGGCGGGCTGAAAGTCGCTGGGGTACCTGACGTCGGGTGGTCCGAGGAGGCAGGTACCCTAAAGGTCCGTTCTCATGACCTCACCCCACGGTAAATGAAGGATCTCCTATCAATTAGATAATATGGTAAACAATTCTGAAAAAAGGAGAATGTTAAATTGAATTTCACACAGGGATACCTTTAGCTGTAAGAGGATGTAAAAGTCACAGACACCAAGACTATACAAACTAAAGTGAGTTCTTATATACTCACCTCGTACATTTGATCTGGAATGGAACTGGTGTCACTGACCAACCAAACCCCGTACAGTGGGTTTAGGTCGGTTCAAAGTGACTTGAAGTTTTACACATCACGACCTCAATTTCAATGATAACAATAGGACACCTAGACCAAAATAAATAAATAAATAAATATAAAAAAACGGAACAGAAAAAAAAAATTAAAAATAAAAATGAAATAAAATGAAATGTTATGACATAACCAAAACGGTATGCAACTGTACTTAGGTGGTTACCACATGTACTCCTCGAATCTTTTAGGTTATTTGAGTCGATCTACCACAAATACTTACTGTTATCTTACCATTTCACCGACCCACTAGAGATTGACGACAAACAAACAAAAATTCACGATTATATTACCCTATAGGGAATTGGACAAGACCAGTAGTATTGAAGTTTAGGATCTGGTGATCTATGTGTATAAATATAGAGGAGGATCTACGAAAATCGACAATATCCGTAAATTACCTATCTTAGGTGTAACGGGATTTTTTGTTGTTGTTGTTCTGTTTGACTCATTTTAGAATAATACCGTATTTACTCGATGTAAAACCTCCTTGTTCCTTATTTTCTCAATTACCCACTTCGACCACCTTTCAGAAGAAATCTATAACTACTCCTCATTAGACCGTCTTCAAGAATCTCATCTATAACTCTTTAAGAGTCAGTTCACTCTTACCCATGTTATCATTTACTACAGAATCGAGGGTCCTGATGACCAGTATACTTAGCAAAAGGACCTCTCAGGAAGACATAAATGAGTTGACCGTCGACTAGGAACGGAAAGAACCCGTTCTAAATATACGTCTCGTTTCGGAGGGTCAACCCTTTAGGACGATAATTAAAATTACATCAAGTCAAGAAAAGAAAGAAGGGTCATGAGTCTAAAGGAGAAAGTATAAATAAAGTGATGGAGTCAATTACTTGTGAACAGAAGATAGAAAATAGAAGACGATTTTATATAATAACAAAATTTGTCTTGAACTACGGAATAATTTTAATACCAGAATTTAGTAATTACTCATTTTTTAATATCAAAAGGAAAAGAATTTCTATCTTTTTATTACAAAAGTCAGACAATTCCCCACTCTTCTTTTACGGTAGGAAAATCAGATTTTATTCACTCTTATTTTCATTTCTACAAAATGAAAAGTGATTTTTTAGATTGATTTTTGTCTTTACTTTATGAGTTTATTTTTTTCTTTTAACAAAACTATTTTACATATATTAAGAATTCTTATGTAAATTGTTCTTTCCATGTTGGATATTTTTCTCTTCATATTTGTAAAAATTATATAAAGATTTTCGTCTTAGAGTATAAAGTCTTTCTCTTTTGTGTTCTTCAACGAGAATAATAATAATATTCGAACAATCCGTCCTTTTTATTTTCTTTACCTTATACGTCACTATAGATACATAACATGTTTCGACTAGTGTCAATTCCTATATACCTAGATAAAATTTCAAGGGACAACAGATATCAAAGTATGGATACAACGATGGTACAACCGAAAGACACGAACTACTATAGGTCGGGTAACAAGAGGGATACAAGACCTTGAAGAGACCTCTGGAAGAGGACGACTTGTAAAGGTGATACTTACTTACACAAACGACAAGCCAGATAATGGAACCAGAATAAAGTGAAGAAACTTAAAGTGAAGAGATTCACTTCCTTCCGAAAGTGAAGGTGACACACGTACCGTAGACCAACGTTGTATGTAAAGAAAAAAAAAATTTAATTAATTAATTAAATAAAAAATTAAAATTTTAGAAATTAAGAATGTACGCAAGGGTTTGTACTTGGGGTGAGGGTGGAGGGAGGGGTATTGTAGAGAGACCCAGTAGGGGTACGTGGTCGAGGTTCGTACGACATAGGACGTAGTCTGTATCTGACCGCTAAGTTAAGAATGTACAATCTTACAGGTAAGAGGGTTTAGTAGGGTGGGAGAGGGAGAGGGAGACTCAGGTTTTCAGGCCATATGTGTAGACACAGAAAAAAGGACAGAACGTATGTCCCAGCAGTAACGGTAGAAGGATTTAAGGTATATATACACAATCATATGACATAACCACAAAAAGAAAGACCGAATGAAGTGAGACATATTAACCGAGGTCAAAGTAGGTAGAGTAGTCTTGACTAAGTTTACTTAAGAAAAATTGCCGACTCATTATGAGGTAACACATATACATGGTGTCGAAAGAATAGGTAAGTAGACGACTACCTGTAGATCCAACAAAGGTACAGGACCGATAATATTTGTCACGACGCTACTTGTAACCCCATGTACACAGAGAAAGTTAAGACCAAAGGAGCCACACATACGGGTCGTCACCCTAACGACCCAGTATTCCATCAAGATAAACGTTAAAAAATTCCTTAGAGGTGTGACAAGAGGTATCACCGACATGATCAAACGTAAGGGTGGTTGTCACATCCTCCCAAGGGAAAAGAGGTGTGGGAGAGGTCGTAAATAACGAACGTGTAAAAACCTACCGTCGGTAAGACTGACCACACTTCACCATGGAGTAACACCAAGACTAAAAGTAAAGAGATTATTACTCACTATAACTCGTAGAAAAGTACACAAACAATCGGTAGGCATACAGAAGAAACCTCTTTACAGATAAATCAAATATATTTCATAAAGAACTGAACTTAGAACCGGTGTGTGTATTTTTATTCTTGAAGAGTTTAAAAAAAAAAGGTTTTCGACGGGTAGAAATGGATTTCGTTTATTATTCTTAGAATCAAAGTATCAAAAAGAAATAAGAAGTCCATAATTTACACGTGTACAAATCCTTTTTCTCTCAGTACCAAGTGTTTCAATGGACTCTCGATCGATCTGATAAACACACTTTTTACCCTACCGTATAAAACGTATAAATATAAGATAAATGTAAATACTGTGGATTGTTAATTTAGTTAATAACAGTATACTCAAGGTGGTTGTTACCCTAAAAAGTTACAAATAAAGGGATTACATTGGTATATGGGTCCCGTCACGACAACGGATCATCCATTATATTCTTACATACCCTTAAATAGGACTTATTTGTTTGCTGTGAACTGAGATGTTCGTCTACATGTTTAGAATCGTGATCGACTATACGTCTCTTGTAGTACTCTTTGCGACCCGACCTTCTTCGTGTTCGACCTTAGTTCTAACGACCCTCTTTATAGTTATTGGAGTATATACGTCTATTGTTGTGACAATACTGTCTTTCATTTCTCCTCAATTTTTCGGAGAACTACCTTCTCCTCTCACTTTTTCAACTGAATTTGGAGTTGTAAGTCCTTTGATTCTAGTACCGTAGACCAGGGTAGTGAGATACTTTTTATCTACTCCTTTGTCACCTTTGTCACAATTTGAAAAAACCCCCCCGAGGTTTTAGTGACATCTACCACTAACGTGGGTACTTTAATTTTCTACGAATGAGGAACCTTCCTTTCAATACTGGTTAGATCTATCATATAATTTTTCTTCTCTGTGATGAAACGGTTGTTTCAAGGAAGATCAGTTCCGATACTAAAAAGGTCATCAGTACATACCTACACTCTCAACCTGACACTTCTTTCGACTCGCGGCTACTTAACTACGAAAACTTGACACCACAACCTCTTCTGAGAACTCTCAGGGAACCTGACGTTCCTCTAGGTTGGTCAGGTAAGATTTCACCTAGTCAGAACCCACAAGTGACCTTCCTGACTACGATTTCGACTTTGAGGTTATGAAACCGGTGGAGTACGCTTCTCAACTGAGTAACCTTTTCTGAGACTACGACCCTCCCTAACCCCCGTCCTCTTCATCCCCTGCTGTCTCCTACTCTACCGACCTACCGTAGTGACTGAGCTACCTGTACTCAAACTCACTTGAGGCCCCCTACCACTACCTGTCCCTCCGAACCGTACGACGCTAAGTATTCCAGCGTTTCTTAGCCTGTGCTGACTCACTGACTTGACTTGACTTGGGAACTTTTATTGACAATTGTAAATTACTCACATACAGTTCAAGGTCGAAGTTACCAAATATATATATAAAGGGACAAAAAATTACGAAGAAGTGGTTTCAAGACGTCTAGTAAAGAATCGAAATATTTACTTCTTTTTTTTTAATAGATTGAACGAGTACCATTTATCTGGTACATGGATTTAAAATATATTTATCTTACGTATCGATCATTTATCTTTTAGGTCTTAATTTTTTAGATGGAGACAGGTTTATATCAATGGTATAGGATCCATTGTAAAATGTACTATTAATGTACTATATTTCATCTAATAAACTAAAAGTATTATTGTGTAAATTTTGTAAGTCAGAAGTTCATCTTCTCTTTAGAACAGAGGAAAAACTTCTTGGTACCTTCGAGTCCGTTCACAAAACTCAGAGAAATCGGTACTGGTGACCTTTTCCAGACTTATGGATGAACGGTACAGAGAATCTTCTGTCTTTTGATGATGAGGTGACATCCCTCTCATAATGTTCTAGGAAGTCGAAATAAGAAGATACTCAGGAAAGTAACACGGGTGATCTCCTTGTTACTCGATTAGTAGTTTGACTCCTCTTTCCTCAAGAATCTAAAGACAAAATCAGGTACACTCCGACGATATTATTGTATAGTATCTGATTCACCTAATATTTGTTGTCTTTATGTAAAGAGTGTCAAGTAAGTACTTCGATCCTGTAGGTCCTAGTTCCGTGACCGTCTAAACCACAGACCAATCCGGATGAAGGATCAGGTATTTATCGGGCTTAAAGTGTTATTGGTGTACCTCCTCCTCCGTCTTCTCGAGAGACCCTAGAGAAAATATTTTCATGATTGTGGTGATACATACTTCCGAGACGGAAGTACTTGAATAGTCGAGGGTCTCCGGGGATGGAGATTTTGGTAGTATGACCCTTAATCCAAAGTTATATGTTTAAACATCTCCTCCCGTGTCTGTAAGTTAGATATCGTACGTCCTAAATTCGAAAAGACCCAGGAGTGAGAAACCTCGTCGGAGAAGAGACTTACACAATCATCTCCTAGATCACTCGGAAGGAGGGTACTCAGAGTCAAGAACCATTCCTACGTTTATTCTTAGACTCTAGAATGAGTAACATTTTCCGAAATAACTTCTATTCCTTCCTTTCTTGTCTCTCTTGTGGATTTCTCTCTCAACCCGATCCAATTCCTTTCGTTACCGGGGTCTCCCGACCCCACATCTCAAAAATTCCATTCCAAAAACGTAATAGGTCCTTCAACAACTACCTGTTAAAATAAAATCTTGACGTTTAGTATCTTGTTCTCTGAAATGAAGTGTACAGGAAGAGTATTAAGTGAGACAGTACTAATCTATATACATAGGTACCATATAAAAATTTATAAATTACTCGGGTTACCACTGCTTTCCAATAGATTCATGTACGATCGTAATCCATACATGTACACAGTCTCATCCCTTTCAGGGAGGTCAGTCGGTCACCCCTTAAAAAGGTCAGGAAACTGATAAAACCTCATATAAGTACTCCCATATAAACCCCACCCCGACCATCTATAGAACCACTCTAATCCGTCGGTAACCTGTAAATCAAGGGACACCGATTAAAGGACGGATTTTCTACCTACAAGAGAAAGAAGGTACTACCTAAGGACCGGATATCACTACCCCCTTTAGACCTAAGTCCGATACGACCGTTGTCCCCTTTGTTATATCTGTGACTAGACGTCACTTTTCAATTTCGAAAGGAACTCAGATCTATAGATTCTACTTTAATGGTAAAACCTAAAAAAAAAATTTATATTTAAATAAATAAAATTAACCTCCGGTTAATGAAAGATTATAACATAACCAAAACGGTAAAATAGTTTTGATCAATATAGTTAAAATATAGAACTAGAGGTAGACACACTGTGAAGATAATCAATTATTTAACTTCCTTCTTGTCACCTCAAGGATTAGGAGGAATAGTGAAGAAAGAAATTGGTTCTTTAGGATTTGAGACTTCCAGAAGAAGTTAAGGAACTGATAGCTTCTAGAGACAAATGTATTTCCACCTGGTTAAATTGTAAACACTTTCGTGAGGTATTTCTCATTTCCGACATTTTACAAATCGATAAAATGGAACTTCTTCCTTTACCGTTAGGTGAGGTCGTGAGAACGGACCTTTTAGGGAACCTGCCTCCTCGGACCATCCGATGTCAGGTACCTCAGCGTTTCTCAAACTGTTCTGACTCACTGAAGTGATACTCACTTTTGTTCGTGAATCTTTATTATTCTACATCGGATCTAAAAAGGTTGAGGTTTTTTCTCTTAAGTTAAAATTTCCTTTATGTTCCTTTAATTTTCAACCCGAAAAATTTTGGATGACCTCTTCCCTGTACACTTGTACGTGACGGTATCTGGTGTTACGAGTATTTTTACTAAAACATTTATTTCAATAGTTTACTTTCAAAATAATAGGATATATTACTATATTTAAATTTAGTCGTAGTCAAGTCAAGTCAGTGAGTCAGCACAGACTGAGAAACGCTGGGGTACTTAGCATCGTACGGTCCGGAGGGACAGATAGTGGTAGAGGGTCTCAAGTGAGTCTGAGCGCAGGTATCTCGGTCACTACGGTAGGTCGGTAGAGTAGGAGACAGTAGGGGAAGAAGAGGACGGGGGTTAGGGAGGGTCGTAGTCTCAGAAAAGGTTACTCAGTTGAGAAGCGTACTCCACCGGTTTCATGACCTCAAAGTAGAAATCGTGGTAATGAAGGTTTCTTTAGGGTCCCGACTAGGTGAAATCTTACCTGACCAACCTAGAGGAACGTCAGGTTCCCTGAGAGTTCTCAGAAGAGGTTGTGGTGTCAAGTTTTCGTAGTTAAGAAGTCGCGAGTCGGAAGAAGTGTCAGGTTGAGAGTGTAGGTATGTACTGATGACCTTATACTATCATATTTACTAGATAGTTAGTTTAAAGATTTTGATTTTAATTTCAATTTCTGAAATTAAAATTTACCGTATCGAAACTCGGTCTTGTTCATTGACCTTAGGTCCCAACGAGTCGACGAACAGGGTCTTCGTTCTTATTTCGGGAACAAGAATTCACTTTTATACAAATATAATACGGACAATACACCAGATCGTGACACGAATCTAAGGTCATTTGTAATGTTTGCACAAGATCATGATCTCNTCAAGTGAGTCTGAAAGTAGGTATCTCGGTCACTACGGTAGGTCGGTAGAGTAGGAGACAGCAGGGGAAGAAGAGGACGGGGGTTAGGGAGGGTCGTAGTCTCAGAAAAGGTTACTCAGTTGAGAAGTGTACTCCACCGGTTTCATGACCTCAAAGTAGAAATCGTGGTAATGAAGGTTTCTTTAGGGTCCCGACTAGGTGAAATCTTACCTGACCAACCTAGAGGAACGTCAGGTTCCCTGAGAGTTCTCAGAAGAGGTTGTGGTGTCAAGTTTTCGTAGTTAAGAAGTCGCGAGTCGGAAGAAGTGTCAGGTTGAGAGTGTAGGTATGTACTGATGACCTTATACTATCATATTTACTAGATAGTTAGTTTAAAGATTTTGATTTTAATTTCAATTTCTGAAATTAAAATTTACCGTATCGAAACTCGGTCTTGTTCATTGACCTTAGGTCCCAACGAGTCGACGAACAGGGTCTTCGTTCTTATTTCGGGAACAAGAATTCACTTTTATACAAATATAATACGGACAATACACCAGATCGTGACACGAATCTAAGGTCATTTGTAATGTTTGCACAAGATCATGATCTCAAAAGAAGGGAAGAAGTCAAGTTTCTCAGGTTAGAAGTATAAAGTAAAAGAAGAAGAGAATTCTCCTCAGTCTGTAGGTCTACCTAGATCTCTAATAGTATGATTCTCTTCATTCAGTCTGTCTCTTTCTGTTTATTAGTGAATGGACACTTTAGAATTTTCTTACTATGTTTACTTTAATAAATAATTTCTCTTTGTACGATTGTTTGTGTCTATCGTTTGAATTCCAAGTCATGTCAAGTCAAGTCAGCGAGTCACCACAGGCTGAGAAACACTAGGGTACTTAGTGTCGTGCGGTCCGGAGGGACAGGTAGTGGTTGAGGGTCTCAAGTGAGTCTGAGTGCAAGTAGCTCAGTCACTACGGTAAGTCGGTAGAGTAGGAGGCAGTAGGGAAAGAGGAGGACGAGGGTTAGGGAGGGTCGTAGTGTCAGAAAAGGTTACTCAGTTGAGAAGGGTACTCCGCCGTTTTCATAACCTCAAAGTTGAAATCGTAGTCAGGAAGGTTTCTTTAGGGTCCCGGCTAGAGGAAGTTTCACCTGACCAACCTAGAGGAACGTCAGCTTCCCTAAGAGTTCTCAGAATAGGTTCTGGTGTCAAGTTTTCGTAGTTAAGAAACCACGAGACGGAAGAAGTGTCAGGTTGAGAGTGTAGGTATGTACTGGTGACCTTTTTCGTATCGGAACTGATCTACCTAGAATCAGCCGTTTCATTATAGAGGCGAAAACTTATATGATAGATCCAACCAGTATGGAAAAGAAGGTTCCTTATTCGCAGAAAATTACAGTACCGACGTTAGTGGTAGACGACACTAAAACCTCGAGGGTTTTATATTTCAGACTGTGACAAAGGGGTAGATAAAGGGTACTTCACTACCCTGGCCTACGGTACTAGAAACAAAAGACTTACAGCTCGAAATTCGGTTGAAAAAGCGAGAGGNTTGAAAAAGGGAGAGGAGAAAGTGAAAGTAGTTCTCCGAAAAATCAAGGAGAAGTGAAAGACGGCCAATGGTTTTCCCTTTCTCCCCTACCTATTTAATTTTCAAATACTAATTATCTATGTTTGATAATATGTAATTTATCTACAAGTTCGACTTAAATGTTTTCCGTCTCCTTGGTCTGTATTCTAATAGTCGTAGGTGACCTAGTATTTTCTCATTCTCTTAAGGTCTTTTTGAAAATAAAGAGGAAGTGACTGACACCATTTCGAAAAGACACCTAGTGTCGTTTGACACCTTTTAAGAATTTCTCTACCCTTATGATCTGGTGGAATGGACGGAGGACTCTTTAAACATAGTTCCAGTTCTTCATTATCAATCTTATCCTGTACCTTGTTGTCTGATCAAGTTTAACCCTTTCCTCATTCAGTTCTGACATATACTAGTGGGACGAATAAATTGAATATAAGTCTCACGTAGTAGATTATACGACTCAACCTACTTCGTGTTCGAACTTAGTTCTAACTACCCTCTGTATAGTTATTGGAGTCTATACGTCTACCGTGGTGGGAATACCGTCTTTACCTTCTCCTTACTTTCTCGGAGAACTACTTTCACTCTCCTCTCTCTTTTTTGACCGAATTTTGAGTTGTAAGTCTTTTGATACTAGTATGGTAGACCAGGGTAGTGAAGTACCGTTTATTTACCCCTTTGTTACCTTTGTTACTGTCTGAAATAAAAGAACCCGAGGTTTTAGTGACGGTTACCACTGACGTCGGTACTTTAATTTTCTACAACGAGGAACCTTCTTTTCGATACCCGTTGGATCTGTCACATAATTTTTTTTGTCTCTAAGTTGAAACGGTTGTTTCTAGATATAACAGTTTCCATATCGAAAAGGTTATCAGTACATACCTACACTTTCTACCTGATATTTCTTTCGACTCGTGGTTTCTTAACTACGAAAACTTGACACCACAACGTCTTCAGAGGACTCTCAAGGAACCCGACGTTCCTCTATTATGGTCAGTTAGGATTTCCTTTAGTCTGGACTTATAAGTAACCTTCCTGACTACGACTTTGACTTTGAGGTTATGAAGCCGGTGGACTACACTTCTTGACTGAGTAAACTTTTCTGAGACTACGACCCTTTCTAACTTCCGTCCCCCTATTCCTCTGTCGTCTCCTACTCTATCAACTTACTGTAGTGGTCAAGCTACCTGAACTCAAACTCGTTCGAGGCCCTCAACCACTACCTGTCGTTCTGGACGACACGACATCAGGTACCTCAACGTTTCTCTGTCTGTACTGACTCACTGACTTGACTTGACTCGGTATACGGTATTCCTTAATGTAAGTTATGGAACATCATTGGATATTACACTTTATTAGACTTTTCATATATATATATACATATATATATATACTTTATATACATAAAATATATATTTATATATATTTAGTTGAAAGTAACGAGGTCTTTCATTGTCGTAACATTTAGATAAAATTAAGTTATTTAAATTTAAAATTAAAAAAAAATTAATTGTCTGCCTCAGTCTCTGAATTGTCATAAGTATATCAGTTTCTTTCATATAGTCCAATGACTAAAAGTTTTTCTTTCCTTTTTTAACAGTCTTAAATATGACAGAGTCTCCCATTTTATTTACACGTTTATGACGTAAAAAAGGGTCAACATTTATATAGAGTAAAACTATGTATTAAAATAAATTTATACAAATTAAATCTGTTTAAACCTTTTACCTTAACATAAGGTTTATCTTTACTTTCCGAGTCGTATCTTACTTTTTGTGACTATCTAAAATACTGTCACCTTTGGATAGTTTTATATTTATAGTTCAGGTGTTAGGTAGACGACCCTTAATTTTTAAAAAAAGAATTTTCCCCTTAAAAGTTTTTGATAAAAATTAAAGATATCCTAAATCTATAGAGACGACCATATCCTCCCCTTCACGTCAACTTGTGTCCACACTCACACTTCCTGTCACACTTACTTATTTACACTTACCTTTATATGTACACACTCTCAAAACTCGTGTACACCTGTGTCGACTCGAACACGTATTCATACACTAACCTGGTATACCCTGACCCCACCTTTAAATCTATATATACATCTCTGATACAAGTTGTGTCGTCACAATTTATCTTAGAGACTCGAACGAAATGGAGACGGTCGTTCCTGAATACGTCTACGAAGAACCGACTTCTAATTGTAGAAACGAAAATGTCAGACTCTTTCGGCAGTCACACAAAGAGTGTGAGGAAGGGAGAGGAGGGTTTTTCCGGAGAACATCGAGTACTCTAACTACTCTAGGATAGTGATCAAACAAACAAACAAACAAAAAGGAGAAAGTAAGAAAGACCGTTTATGATGACAACCATTATAGAAGAATTTTCGGTTTTGAAAATTCAAATTAATCCAGGGTAAACAAATAAAAACGAAAATAAAGGAAATGAGACCCTCTACCCAGTATCTCCTAGGACGACATTAAATACAGTCTCTCACAAAACGGATACAAAAGGAGATCCTCAAAATGTCGAAGACCAGAATGTAAATCTAGAAATTAGGTAAAACTTAAATAAAAACATGCCACAATCATTCACAAGATAAAAGTAAGAAAATGTTCACCAACTGGTCAAAAGGGTCGTGGTGAACAATTTCTCTACTAGAAAAGAGATAACATATAAGAACGAAGGAAACAGTTTCTATTCCACAGGTATCTACACACCGAAATAGAGACCCGAAAGATAAAACAAGGTAACTAGATATAAAGACAGAAACACGGTCATGATATGACAGAACTACTGACATCGAAACATCAGATCAGACTTTAGTCCGTTCAACTAAGGAGAGCAAGGTAAGAAGAAAGAGTTCTAACGAAACCGATAAGTTCCAAAAAACATAAAGGTATGTTTGACACTTTAATAAACAAGATCAAGACACTTTTTCTGACAACCATCGAACTATCCCTAACGTAACTTAGATATCTAACGAAACTAATCATATGAGTAAAATTGATACAACTAAGAAGACTAGGTCCTTGTACTATATAAGGAGGTCTGACCTTTTCTTCTTCATTTTGAAAGTAACAAACGTCTACTGTACTAGAAGATGTATCTACCTCCTTTTTTTTACAAAAAAAGAATGGTTTAGATGATGTTATATATTTAGAAATACAACTACTAACCATTTAAGAAAGATTGTACACTTTGTTAGGTCTTGGAATCATAAGTTTACGAAAAAACTTATGACTTGATACATATTAATATACTCTGGTAAACAAAAGTTAAATTATAACTATTATTACAAGAATGGTACTGTAAATTCTATTAGAAGTTAAATTCCAAATCATTAAACTCCATTCGTTTGAAGATCAAAAACAAGCAGAGGAAGATTAAAATATACTAAGATAAACAAGGAGATGTTTAACGAAATATTGACCACGTACACATAAGTCAGGGAGTCAGGACTGGTTGAGAAAACTGGGAAACTTGACATCGACAGTCCGAGGAGACAGGTACCTTAAAAGGTCCGTTCTTATGACCTCACCCAACTGTAAAGGAGGAGGTCCTCTAGAAAGACTACTTTCCTAACTTGGGTATAAAGGACGTAACTTCCGTTTAAGAAATGGTGACACGGTAGTCCCTTCGGGGAAATATTGACCATGACCTCACCCAACGGTAAAGGAAGAGGTTACGTACTTTCACTTTTCGTTTTCACTTCAGCGAGCCAGCACGGGTTGAGAATCGTTGGACTACCTGACGTCGGATGGTACGAGGAGGTAGGTACCCTAAAAGGTGAGTTCTCATGACCTCACCCCACGGTAACGGGAGAGGCAAAATTGACCATCGTCATAGAATATAAATTAAACTGACCATATCAAAGATCCTTAAATGTGAACTTATTAAAATTCTTACCATAGGTCAAGATTAAGAGACTTAAAGACTATGAGGTGTGTATACTTGGTAAAATGATGAACCGAAAATTTTTGTAAATTCTAACCGTGAGGGTCAACTTTCCTACAGTTACGGGACAAGTCTGTCTACATTTCTTTTTCTTTCTTACATCTTGTTGAACTCATGGTAGTTGTTGAATTTTTCGATTTTATGTCGACTACTATTCTTTATCCATATTATGGGTTACTTAAATATCTGAAGTTATACTACTCTGTTAATCTTTTTCCCTATCTTTAATAAAGATAGGTTATAAGGAAGTCAGATCCTTCAGAGAACCTTCTTAACCCAGAAATTTTAGATACCAATGTTCCTTTCGTATATTTTTTCTTTCCTGTCCGATGAGGGTTCACAGAGTATATTAGATGTTTTTCGGGGTACTTCTGACTTTTTACACCTGTTTTAGTTTTGTTCGATAACTCTCCTTTTATACCCTTCCTCCGTATGATACTTCTCCTTACATCTTCGGTTCTTTAAGACTTATTGAAATAACTTCTTTTACTTCACCAAGAGACACAATTAACATAAAATCGAAGTATAAGACAAGTACTTAAGGATTTTAAAATACAAAACCATTGTAAAAGGAGACTACTGAGACTTAAAACGAAAATGACTTTACCTCCAGTGGAGAAGAAAACGGTGACTCACACACGATATATAGTCGTGTCTAGGTAGAATGACCAAAAGGTATAAAATAAACTGTTTTACTCTTCCGTGTTGTAAAATTCTCCAGACGTATAGTATTATGATCTTTTACTATTCGTTTTAGGTGTCACGTACATATGGAACCATCTCCCCTCGTCCTTGTATCTAGACACTGGAAACTGTACTTTATCTGGTTATTTATATGTTAGAGTCTCATTTCGATGAGTAATTGTGTAAAAAGAAAACATGGTTTAACACAAAAGACTCAAGGGTCCCCATATTTTATAGTGAAAGAGACTTCTACACCTTTCGGATATGAAAGATACGACGGAGAGTTTTACAACCATCTCTCTTCTCATATTACTCTAATCGATATGTATGTCAGCGACGTTTGTCTTTAATAAGTTTCATTAAATTTAGATTAAGATTTATACAAAGTTCAATCAATCCTCTGTGTTTATTTTATTCTAGATCATTTGTCGTTACTACTTTACTGTACTCTATAATTTCAGAAGGGAATTAGACGTAGAAAATAAGAGTCAATACTATATGTGTTGTGTCTCCAAAATATAAAAGAATTCGGGAAAACACATCAATAGATTGGAAATTACTCAATTGGAAGAATCAAGTTTAAGTCAAATATTTTACCGTAAAAGATTTCTAGTCATTTTTGGTATAAATCTTTTATATTCATGAAGTCGGTTTTCAGTTAAACACGTAAACGATAAGTGAAATAAGTTATAAAAGTTCAGTAGGTTTTTATAGTAGGACTCACAACTTCAGTTAAAAAAAGGAAACACATAATCTTCGTATAGGGACAACCTATTATTATAAGTTACAAAGAAAGAAGTTTTGTGCAATGTTAAGTCGACTATAAAGTATGAAAAAGAATGTACGAATATTTTTATAGATTTCTTTCATATATGACACCCACTTTAGACTAATAATTAGAAAACTTTGGTGGTGTTGTTGTTGTTGTTGTTTCCGGTTTTTTTATCTCCTATCACATTTATATAACTTTCTATGTATTTTAGTAAGTTTAAGATTTAATTTAATTGAAAGATCACTTTTAACTTCGTCTAGAATATTTCGTATTGTAAAGGTACATGAGTTCCTCGATCTTACCTGAGACGTTTAAATGGTTTCTGTGTATCAAATGTCCAAAAAGTGGAGAATCTCTATCACAAGGACTCATCTATCGGAAACCCATTTCCTTGGGTTATCTTCTGAATAGTTTACGTAGAGTTAAGTTAGTCTTAAATGATACATAGTTATTAAATAGACTGGGTTGAGATCCGTGGATATCCAACTTTACTCTTTCGGTTTCGTTTTTATATGGTTTATTTATTTATTTATTTATTTCGATGGTTTTTTTTTTAAAAGACTCCAAACGTTTCGTTGTTTGGTGGTCGAGTATTCTCGACAACCATCGAACGCGAACTAATCACTGTTCGTCTGACCTAATCCCAAGTTTTTTAGTCCTTTTGTCGGTTACCGCGTTTGTACATATAACAACAACAAACCATCCTTGTGTGTAAGAGTTTTCGTTACATTAATACTGTCGGAAGAATATATACTTGACGTAGAGAGGGAATAAGTGATGAAATTATATAATAAACCATATAAAATTTTAAGTCATTCTTTAATAAAATTATGACAAAGTTGTTTTAAATTTCTTCTGAAAGATACCTTTAACTGTTTTAAATAGACTCGTCATAAAGGGGAAAGAACCAAAATATAAAAAATTGGTACTAAATATTACAAAAGAGAGGAGAACATGTAAAAAAGAACGTTTATACAAAGTTTTTACTGATTTTATTACATCATAGATGTCCCTGTACTCACTGTCTGGAAAATCTCGATCGGACAATTCCACGACTGGTCTGTCCAGTACGGTCGTTGTTCACTGAAGCACAAATTATCCAGAGTAGTACATGACTTCCCGAAGGGTTCACAGTGATCACCATTTGTTGGGTAGACGGTTACATCCTCCGTATCTCTATGTACAGGCTAGGAACCCAGTCCTTCTGAGGGACCTCCTTCTGTACCATTGAGTGAGGTCATAACAACGGACCTCTTATGGAACCTGACTCCTCGGACCATCCGATGTCAGGTATTCCACCGTTTCTCGGTCTGCACTGACTTTACTGAATCGTGTGTGTATGTGTACAGTACATGACTCTATACACGATCTATGACCCTTTTTTCCCTTATCGTAATTTATCAAGTGACGGAATTTCTTCTAAGTCAAAGTATATATATTGTATATTTATGAACATATACGTATATAATTATATAAAAATAACAGTACTTTTGAGACATATATATACACACACACACACACAAACTCATCTTTCTCCTAGACAATTAATCTCCCGATAGACGAACGACACGAGACATCATTCAAACCCCCCTGTTTTTCACTCCCGTCTCTGTCTCGACTTGTTGGGACACACTGATACCTGACTTATTATGTTCCTTTCACTTCTTCCTTTGACCCTCGTCCCTTCGACACAATGGTCCTTCTCTCCTTTCTTATTTCCCTTGGTATTAAACCCAAGCATGTCTAGAATAAACTCCTTATTATAAATGTCTCCTACCTTCAACATTTAATAACCATAAAAAAAACAGTTTAATAATAAATAAAAATTTAAAATTAACTTCCGATTAATGAAATGTTATAACACCATCAAAAACGGTAAATAAGGTGTGATATACAAAGAACAATAAAACAAATCTGTACTTTATAAAGTCCATATGTTTCGAATGTCGTTTACTATATTATCTGTGTTTACTTCGGTGTGGGTCGAATCCATTAAAGTAGAAATGTCAATTTTAACTTTGTACAGAATACAGGAAGGGAGGGGTCTTCATCGATGACAAGGTTAAAAATAAGTAGTATATAAACGTTCAAATACCCAATAAACTTGTTTATACTACGTAGAAAATCTCATGAATAAGAACAAATATAAAATTCATCCGAAATAGAAAATCTTTTTAAAATACTAAAAATAGAAGTGACTTTTTGACTCACCTTCCATGTCTCTAAAGACTATTTGGGGGACGGAAGTGTGAACGTACTGAAGGGGGTAATAGTTGTAGGGGTAGTCTCACCATAAAGACAATGTTATCTACTTGGACGTGACTGTGTGGTGATAATAGACTTCAGGTACCAAATATACTCAATCAAGAAAACCACCAAATTGAAGATACCCAAGCCTGTATACATATTACTAAACACCCCGAAGGACCACTGAGTCTCCATTTCTTGATCGCTCGGTTACGTCCTCTGTATTCTCTTCGTCCAAGTTGAAGGCCCAGTCCTTCTAGGGGACCACCTCCTGTACCCTTAGGTGAGGTCATAAGAACAGACCTCTGAGAGTATCTCCTCGGACCGTCCGATGTTCAGTATCACAGGATTTTGTAACCTGTGCTGATTTCGTTGAATCGTGTGTGTTTTACTGTTCATAAGTGATAACTATCATACCATCTCACATCTAAGTGACAGGATTTTTAGAAGATAAGTAGGTAGGAGAGAAAGAGGATTGAGGACGATTAGTGACTAGAAAAATAACAGAGGTACAAAAACGGAAAAGACCTTACAGTATCAACTTGAGTCTGTTATACATCAAACAAAAAAAAATACTAAATTCCAAAGAAGTACAAGAAAATCCAAACTATCTATTAAAGAAACATCGTAATTTATTATAAGGTAACAGACTTATGTGGTGTCAAATAAATAGATAAGTACATCACTTCCCGTTGAATCAGGGAAGGTTCAATGTGGTGATACTTATTTCGATAACATTTATGGGTCCACGTCGAAAAGTAGACCTGTATTGAAAAGTCGAAACAAGTTATCGTAACTTGTTTTGTCTGTTTTAATAAAAACGAGGTAAGTCTTACAATCCACATACAGTATGTAGTAAAGACCCATACAATGTCTTTTTGACATCCCTTATCGTTAAGGTAACACAAGACCTTTAGTGAGGGAACTGTGAGGGATTTGGTTTGTGTCTGTGTGTTAACACCTTTTTATTTAATCATTCAAGTTATACGAGTAAGGATTATAACAGTGTCCGAGTCTTAAAGGTTCAAAGGTGAATGTAATAAAAAGAAAACGAAATTTTAAAATGGTTATTAACTAGGAGAAAACCTAATAATGAAAGTTATTACTGAACGTAATTTAAAATTCTAATATGACTGAGAAACTATATTTTAAAATAGTATAAAGAATCGTACGAGATATCTATTATTAATACATAAAGAAAAAGGAGAGGGTACTTTATCCGTCACATAAAAAAATATAATAAGACGGTGTTTATTATTTTGCTGATGTCTTCTCCATTTACATAGTATTTTATAATATGTTATTTAACACGAGGGGACACCCATAACTATAATTAGAATTCAAAGGAAAGGAATAAAATTCACCTACGGGTTAGGTAAATGACAGTAGTCCACTGGTGGACGGAAATTGACAGAACGACACATGAAACATAGGTATACAAGGAGGGAACAACCGGTGACAATTTAAAGAGAAGACAAAATCATCATTGAGTGTTTCTTGGAGTTTATTAGTACGTCCTTAATTGTGTCTCTGACCAATAGTCACAAAAACTTCATTAATTATTTACAATTCTCAAAATCATACAATTCTACTTTCACTTTATCACATGTTCGGGACACAGGAAGAGAACACTTCATTTTACAACTGAGTTCTCAATAACTAAACCTTTACACTTCTACATCTTTGTTTCTTATCGATGACGTGATCCCTTAACCATCGTTAAATTTAGTATTAAGAAGATGTAATATTTTATTGGTCTGAGGGTTGAGGGACTTTTTATGTCTATTTCCGGACTATGTGTAAGGATTTTAACAAAAATCTCCTTCGTCTGGGGAGAGGTATACTTCGTCTGGGGTTCTTGTATCTGGGATCTGATCAACTTTGGTCTTCCAACTACTATACACTTTGAAGGGGAACTACGGTTGGTTAGGTTCTTGACATGTACTCGACTAGTAGAGGACGAGGAACTTTGAGCATTTATGGGGAAGGTCTCACCCAGTGTACTAAAAGTACCGTAATCAGGTGACACTGAGGGAAACGGACCGTTTCTTTAATTTCGGTGAGAAAAGATGAAGTGGGTTTCGACACAGAGGTACAAAGATAAGTCGTGACCTCTTTTCTCAAAGCCGTTGTTCCCCAGAACTCCTTACACGATCTTGACAGTAAAATATATACCGTACAGAGAAAAAAAACTTGAACGAAAAAGGACAGTTGACAACGTCCTTACCCATTGATGAAAACCGAAATGATGCAAGTTAATTCTACTGTATGAAATGAATCCAGACCAAAGAAGGGTAGCGGAGACTTCTCTTCCTGTCCTATTCTTCGGTATTCTATAGTATAATCAGATGAACCTAAAGGTATTATCTTCTGATGTCTGCCACCGAATTTGTTATTCGTAAAGAAAGAGTAACAAGACACTATTGTTTAGGTTCTAGTTCTACGGTCCTCCCAACCAAAGACCATTCTAGAAAGAAGACCCAAACGTTCTACCGACGAAAGAATGATATAAAAGTGTACCTGAAAAAAGAACGTCCGTCTCTCTAACGGCCACCGAGAAGACGAAGAATATACCTGTAGACAGTTTAGTCTATTTCCGGAATGGGAATATAGTCAATAAGAATTACTGGAGGACTTCAGAAGTGGAGTTTTATATGAGGGTGACTCCCAATCTCAAAGTTATATGTATAAAACCCTACCACCCCTTATGTTAAGTAAAACATTGTCAATAGATAAAAATCTTATGTGAATTTATGTCAAGAAAAAAAATTCGTTACCGTGGGGTGAGGACATGAGAACGGACCTTTTAGGGTACCTACCTCCTCAGACCTTCCGACGTCAGGTACCCCAGCGACTCCCACCCTGTGTTGACTCGCTGAAGTGAAAGTGAACAGTGAAAGTACGTAACCTCTTCCTTTACCGTTGGGTGAGGTCACAAGAACGGACCTCTTAGGGTTTCTGGCCCCTCGCACTACCAGACGGGAGAGACCCCAGCGTGTCTCAACTTGTGCTGACTTCACTGAATCGTCGTCGTCGTCGTATAACACGATTATATTATATACCTTAGTAACTAGTGTAGTCTAGTCAAGGCAAGTCAGTGTGTAAGCACAGATTGACAAACGCTGGAGTTCCCGACGTCGTACGGTCCGAAGGGACACGTAGTGTTTGAGGACCTCGAACAAGGTTGAGTAAAGTCAGTTCGGTCACTAGGGTAGGTTGGTGAAGTAGGAGACAACAGGGAAGAGGAAGACGGAAGTTAGAAAGGGACGTAGTCCCAGAAAAGATTACTCGGTCAAACGACGTAATACACCGGTTTCATTGCCTTAAAGTCGAAGTCGTAGTCAGGAAGTTTACTTATAAGTCCTGACTAAAGGAAATACCAACTGACCGAGCTAGAGGAACTTTAGATTCCCTGATAGTTCTCAGAAGAGGTTGTGGTATCAAGTTTTTGTAATGAAGAAACCACGAGTCGAAACAAATATCACGTTAAGAGTGTAGGTATGTACTGCTGGCCTTTTTGGTTTGAATCTGATCTCCCTGAAAACAACCATTACATTACAGAGACGAAAAATTATGCGACTGATCCAACCAGTATTGAAAAGGAGGTTCCTCGTTCACAGAAAATTAAAGTACCGACGTCAGTAGTAGACGTCACTAAACCTTCTGGGTTTTTATCAGAGAGCAACAAAAGTAACAAAGGGGTTCACAAACGGTGCTTCACTATTCTCGCCTACGGTACTAGAATCAAAAACTTACAACTTAAAATTCGGTTGCAAAAGTGAGGGGAGAAAGTGAAAGTAGTTCTCTAAGAAATCAAGAAGAAGTCAAAGATGGTATTCCCACCACGGTAGACGTATAGACTCCAATAACTATAAAGAAGGCCGTTAGAACTAAAGTCCAACACGAAGTAGGTCAGGCCGTAAAACGTACTACATGAGACGTATATTCAATGTATTCATCCCACTGTTATATGTCGAAACTGCATGAGGAAAGGGTTAAACCTTGGTCAGAAAAGAAGGTACAGGACAAGAGTGATGACAAAGAACTGGACGTGTGTTTAAAGACTCCTCCTCCCAGTCCACCAGATCACAAAGGTCGAGAAAATACTTAAAAAGTATCACACAATATTGTGTGTATCAGTTTTTGAAACTGTATGTGTTATTTTGTCTTCATCTACAAAGAGACCTTTAGAGAACCAAAAAACTACTAGGCATAGACAGACCAAGGAGACGGAAAGGATTTAGGTCGAACTCGAAGACCTTTAAGTACCGAGTACATCACAACTTTGGGCCGAACTCTTAAAACTCGTAATGAAATGATCGTACACTCTACTTGCGTTAACACTCCATGAAACTTTTAAGAATCTTAATGAAGAGAAACCTTAACTTTACTTTTGATTGGAAAAGATCAGAACACCCGCGACGACGTAAAAGGTTTAAACGGTTGTATGACTCACGTCGTGAAATTGTCGTAGTAGAAAATCCGAAACTTTATCGAGTTGACCTTAAGGTAGTGGAGGTAATCGAAAAAAAAAAAAAAAAAACATCATTACGAAGAATTCAGGGTGAACTGAAGTATAAGGTCCTATAGACCGAGATCCACTCACCAGTATGGTAGCACCAATAGACCCAGTACTTCTACAAAAAACATGTCAAGACAAGGTGGAGAAGAATTGTAGACGAAGACAACCCAGGTATGGTAAAGACAAGAAATGACACTGGTAGAAACGTACTTTACTAGGGAACCATAGAGATTAAAAGAATTTCACTAGCGAACAGAAAGGGTAAAATAAACAAAGGAGATAAAGAAACGTAACTAGTTACTCTTTCCGAAAAAATCGAGAGAAAGGATAAGAACCTTGAGACTTAAGTTTACCCATATAGAAAAGAAAAAAGGAAACGGAAATCAAAGAAGAAAGCAGTCGATAAACATTCCGGAGGAGTCTGTTTATAAAATAGAAAAAACGTAAATAAAAAGAACCACTACCAAAACTAGTGACTGAAGACGTGTTGTAGTTATTGAAACCGGGTATCAAGAAGTCCATGGGACACATAGTCTAGATAAGAGAACTTAGATAAACAGTGAAGGTGACATATTAAGATTCCCCCAACTAAATCCAGTATAGAATTACCAGATCACCAAAAGGGATGATAGAAGTTAGAGTAAGACTAAAACCGTTATTCCTCAAGTACTGGACTCGTTGTCAGTCCAGGACCAGAACAAAAACGACTGACATGATTCGAAGAAGTAGAAACCCACGTTTCTTGTATTAGTTAGACTAAATCAATAACTGGTAGACAACTACAGGTGCACATCTTAGAAGAGAATACAACAACCTTGTCCCACAAATGATACTGGTCACGTAAGAGGACCGTTTTGAGACAATCGGAAACGGTAAGAAGTAAGACATGGGGTGTCGGTTTAAACGGACATGAGGTCCATAAAGAACTGAAAAATAAAAAGGTAAGGTCAGGAACTACTACTTTTCCTGTAGAAAAAACTCACAGTCAAGATCTTCACAAACATCCAGAAGTAGTTTGGTAAGTTGAAACCGAAGAAGTCGTAATAACCAATCCCGTATCTGAACCTAATGACACTATAACTAAACAAACGGAACCTTTACTTGTTTCTAGTAAGACAGTAAAAACTCTAACGTAGGTTCATGACGTAAAACCTGAGAAAACAACTACTCCCGATGAGGTAAAGAAGTCTCCCTCAGAACGGGTGTCATCATCTATAATACCGGTAGACTCAATTTAAGTAGGTAAGGTGATGTAAAATCGAGTGACCAAGGGTTTTACAGCTACAAGTGAGAACGTTAGAGGAGAACTGGTGAAGGTTAAATGAAACTAAGTACCTGGATGGTAAGGTTCAAAGATATGTTATAACAAGAAACATCTTAGCCCGTAATGAAGGTAGTAGTCAGTGTAGGTGTTGATCCACAACAAAAACGAAACCGAGGAACAGAAGTAAGAAAGACCTCAATAAAGAAGTGAGAAGAGGTCATTGTATAACCGGTGGATACCTCGACCCCTCAAGTAGAAAATCAAAACACAGAAAAACGTAAAAGTATAACAAGTACCCCAGAGTTCCGTTCTTATGGTTTCACACCAAACGGTAACGGAAGAGGTCACGTGGCTCAAATCAGACTTGAAAGGTGGTACTGGGCAGGTAAAGTACACCGGGATGTACCGTACCGAGTATGAAAGTAACCTAATCTGTTCTGATAGTAGCTACACTAGTCATACTAATCAAAAGACAATGACACCAAAAGTAGGACAGACGGGAGACTTCCCATTCCTATTCTCCGAATACCTTCGAAAGAGTACCCTCTCTGACTAACACACCCTTTTACCCAGAAAAAGAATACGGGGTCCTGTACGAGTCATCAAGAAATTAGGTTAAAATACAACTATCCACCCCGACACAAGGGAGGGACGACAAACTGGACTCTGGTTTGATACCATCCCCAATACTTCTATTACCACTGGGAGAAGTTTCACAGGACACGTTCATGACGACGTGAGTTACGGGGACTGGTATGTCGTCCCTTGACGGAAGGGTGTGGACGTGGTCTCTGAGGACCTGTGAGTGTCCGTTCAGAGAAAACCCCAGTGACGAGGAAAGAGGACCCAGGACCAAAGTGAGTTCCAAAACAAACACAAGAGGTACTCAGACAAAGGGGTCAGGACCCATTCAAGACATTAGTTTAGAGTGACCGAAGGTTTTAGATTAAAGGATCTCCAAGAGTCATGGAAACGGTCTAGCGGTCCAACCCTTTAGAAAAAACGTAGGATCTTGAAAGAATTGTCACGTTCTTAAATAAACCATATTAACAAAACTTCAAACACCCAAGACGAGTCGTCGAGATACCACCCCAACTACCACTGGAGGAGGTTCTCCCGGATATGGTACTCGACACACTGAGTCCATCGACGTGGGTCTCGGGGACGGAGACGACGACCGACGACGACTGGGTATGGAGACGTGCTCTGAGTTTGTGAGTTTCCGTCCAGACGGGTCAGAGACACCACAGAGACCCAAGACTACGTGTGTTTCAAAACAAACTCGGGAAGCTCACAGAGACCGTCCATATCTCAAACCAACATTTACACTAAAAGGGGAGTATGTCAGAAAGACCCCGAAGGAGACACGGGAACCTACACCGCATATAAAAAAAAACCACCCTGGGTTATAAGACAGTTAGTAACAAGTCGTCATTCAACAGTAAAACCTCAAGAGTGTCGTCTTCTACTCGTGTACAGGAAGATGAGATGGTGTAAAACACACTATTCTACCGCCTAAAAGGCCTGGGTCTATACTTTGGTGTAACGTCCGTCTAAGAAATGGTTGACTCTATAGTACATTCGGGTAACTAATGTATTAATGTTTTATCAAAAATATTAAATTACAATCTCAAACAAGTGAACTAGTTTAAAATAAAGATTCACAAACGAAGGGGGGTAATGTTACTTTTATGTTTAATAAATCATAGAATCTCGTTACCAAGAGTTAACCGTAATAATTTCAGTGGACCCAAATAATAAGTGTCGGATGTACAGTTGTTGATGGTGGACTTTCAGATTAAGTTAGTTAAACTTTACTCCAAGTTTCTTAAATCACAAATTTCGGAGTGGCTACCAAGATTTACTAGACCTCTAAATCTCATTGATAAATCTATTAAAAATATAAGGTCAGATAATTCCTGGTTATGGATATACTGTCTACTATGGAAAAATGTCGGTGTGATCTACCTACAAGGAAAAAAGTCTTCTACAATGAGTACATTGTAAAAACAGGATAATCATCGTGGTTTGTACCGTATATCGTCCAATAGTTTTAAATAAAAACCTAACTTAAAAGTCTACTTAATTATTTACCTTTTCACAACTTTTATACTCTCCCTGTGTTTACATAAAAATTTTATACCGTACTATTTTTTCAAGATAATAAGTTTTGAAAACTATCTTTAAAACTCTCTCTTTTTATTTTTATATTCCTGTAGACACTAACTTTCCCCTTTTTTAGTTTATTCACGAAGTCTTTTGAACTTAACTTTTAACCTCACTATTGAATTATCTTGTTCTTCCACTGAGACAGACCACGTCTATGAAATAACAGGAAGTCGTACTCAGTGTTTGACGACAAAAATAAATATTGACGGTACAGGACGTCATTACGTTTAGGACTACTATTTTATCTCACACCCATGTGGGTCGTCCCAATCGAGAGGAAAAGGTGCGTAAAAGAAATCATTCCGGCTCTCTGAACGTCTCCGACTGACGAGTATCCCGACTGACAACTGTCCCGTTTCGTGTCATAAAGAGAAATGGAAGGTTTACGACGGTAACGACTGTAGTGATCGTAAGTAAAAATAACGCCTTTTCCTTCCTTTCTTGTAAACACTATTCGTTGAATTGAGACGTTCCCTTTTTTTTTTTTTCTTTGAGCTGTTGAAAACTTAGGACATGTCTGATTCTTTATTTTTCCTCCCTTGGAATAGCACGGATACTATTATTCACGGTGGCTTTCCTTTCGTCAAAGAGTTTTTCCGGATGTATAACTATAACTATTAAAATCTCGTCTTAAACAAGACATTTCTCCAAGAGACGATCTGATTTAATATGAAAGTGTGAATTTTCAGTGCCATCCCTTTCGTTCATGGTCTGTAACGTTTTGAAAAAAAAAAAAATTAAATTTCTAACTATAGACAGAAATTACTCCTTGTTTACTAGGGAACCTAGATTTTATCCATTTATTTATTCAGACCGAAAGAGTCCTTTAATCATTATCCTATGTTTCTACCATTGAAGATCGAGTGTTTGGTTTGGTGACCATTAATTTGTGATTTTATAGGTTATTGAAAAAGTTACCGGATTCACTTTGTGAAACCCGTGGACTACGTTTCTTGACTGAGTAACTCTTTCCGGAACTGCGACCCTTTCTAACTCCTTCTTCCTCTTCCCCTGCTATCTCATATTCTACCAACCTACCGTCGTGGTTGAGATACCTGTACTCAAACTCGTTCGAGACCCTTAGCCACTACCTGTCCCTTCCGACCGCACGACATCAGGTACCTCAACGTCTCTCATCCTGTACTGACTCGCTGACTTGACTTCACTTACATCGACTATCAGGACCAAGTTAGAGGTTTGTGTCTACTGTGTATTTATATTTTGTATTTAGTCAATCATTAATAACAGAAATCGAAATCGGGGTTTAATTTCCTTTAATAAGTCAGATTTTACGTTAACCTTTTGATAAGAAAGACTAAATTTGTCGCTAGAGTCTCGGTCCTGAAAATCTAGACTTTTAGTCAAGTCAATTCAAGTCAGTGAGTCAGTACAGACTGATATAAACTGGGGTACCTGTCTACGGTCCGGAGGGACAGGTAGTGGTTGAGGGCCTCAAATGAGTTTGAGTACAGGTAACTCAGGCACTACGTTAGGTTGATAGAGTAGGAAACAGTAGGGGAAGAGGAGGAAGGGAGTTATAAAAGGTCGTAGTCACAGAAAAGTTTACTCAATCAAGAAGTGTAGTCCACCGGTTTCATAACCTCAATATTGAAGTCGTAATCAGGAAGGTTACTTATAAGTCCTGACTAAAGGAAATGTTACCTGACCAACCTAGAGGAACGACAGGTCCCTTTAGAGTTCTCAGAAGAGACTGTGGTGTCAAGTTTTCATAGTTAAGAAGTTGAGAGTCGAAAGAAATATCAGGTTGAGAGTGTAGGTATATACTAGTTACCCTTTTTGTTTTTTGTTTTTGTTTTTGTTTTTTTTTTTTTTGTTTTTTTGTGTATCGAAATTGATCCGTCTGTAAACAACGGTTTCATTATAGAGACGAAGACTTATACGATAGATCCAACCAGTATGGAAATGAAGGTTCCTCGTTCGTAGAAAATGAAAGTACCAACGTCCGTGGTAGAAGTCACTAAAACCTCGCGGGGGGGGGGGGGGGCCGTGGTTTTATTTCAGAAAGTGACAAACGTAACAAATGGTATATAAATGGTTTTCATTACTCTTGTCTACGGTACTAGAATCAAAAGACTTACAACTTATAATTCGTTTGAAAAAGTGAGAGGAGAAAGTCAAAGTAGTTCTCCGAGAAGTCAAGAAGAAGTGAAAGACGGTATTCATATCCCAGTAGATAAATAGACTCCAATAAATATAAAGAGGGTCTTTAGAACTAGGGTCGAACACGAAGGAGGTCGAGTCGCAAAGAGTACTACATGAGACGTATATTCAATCTATTCGTCCCACTGTTATATGGCGGAACTGTATGAAGAAAAGGATAAACCTTGGTCAGACAACAAGGTACAAGTAAGATTGACAACGAAGGACTGGACGTATATCCAAAGAGTTCTCCGTCCGGTCCACCAGGTCATAAGGGTAGAGAACTTCTTAAAAGGTCAAACAACACTAGGTGTGTCAGTCTCCGAAACCATATCAGTTATTTCGTCTTCATCCAAAAAAAAAAAAAAATTGAGTGAACGAAAAAGTTACTAGGTCGTCTACAACCGTTAAACTAGAGATCAAGGGACGGAAAGGATTTAGGTCGAACTTGTAGACCTTCAAGTCCCAAGTACATGACAACTTCGAACCGAACCTATTAAAATCCGTAATAAATAATTGCACAGTGTACTCTCGTTAACGCTCCGTTAAACTCGTAAGAAACCGTCACGGAAAGAATCTCTAACGTTATTTTTACTTGAAAAGGTCAGGACACCAAGACGACTCAAAAGTTTTAAACGACTGTATAACTCACGTCGTGAAAGTGTCGTAGTAGAAAGTCCTAAACCTTATCGAGTTGACCTTAAGGTAGTGGAGGTGATCGAAACAAGTACCGTTACGAAGGATTCCGGGTGAAATGAAGTGTAAGGTTCTACAGACCGAGATCCACTCACTAGTGGTAGCACTAATAGATTCAACACTTCTAGAAAAAACATGTCAAGAAGACACATAAAAACGGTGGAGAAGAATTATAGAAGACGAAGACAATCCAGGTATGGTAAAGACAGGAAATAACTCGGGTAGAAACGTACTTTACAAGGGAACTATAGAGATTAAAAGAACTTCTCTAGAGGTCAGAAAGGGTAAGTTAACAAAAGGAGATAAAGAAACGTTATTAGCGACTCCTTCCGAAAGAATCAAGAGGGATAAGAAAGCTTGAGACGTAAGTTTAACCTAATATAAAGAAAAGAGGAAACGAAAAGTGAAGAAAAGAAAAAGAGTCGACAAATATTCCGGAGGAGTATGTTTGTAAAATGGAAAAACGAAAAGAAAAAGAACCACTTCCAAAGCTAGAGTTGTAGAACATGTTATAGTTCTTGAAACCAGGTATCAAGAAGTCCGTGAGACAGATAGTTTAGATTAGAGAACTTAGATAAACAGTGAAAGTGACATATTAAGATTCCCCCAACTAAATCCAGTATAGAATTACCAGATCACCAAAAGGGATGATAGAAGTTAAAGTAAGACTTAAACCGTTATTCCTCAAGTACTAGACTCGTTGTCAGTCCAGGACCGGAACAAAAACGACTGACATAACTCGAAGAGGTAGAAACCCATGTTTCTTATATTAGTTAGACTAAATTAATAACTGGTAAACAACTACAGGTACACATCTCAGAAGAGAACGTAACAACCTTCTTCCACAAATGATATTCGTCACACAAGAAAGCTGTTTTGAGACAATCGGAAACGGTACGAATTAAGACATGAGGTTCCTGTTTATACGGACAATGAAGTCCAAAAAAAACTGAAGGATGAAAAAGTAAGGTCAGGGGATATTACTTTTCCCGTAGAAAAACCCCACAAACAAAATATTCTAGAACATCCAGAAGTATCTTGACAAGCTGAAGTCGAAGAAGTCGTAATGACCAACCCCGTATCTGAACCTAATGACACTATAACTAAGTAAACGGAACCTTTGTTTGTCTGTAGTAAGACAGTAAAAACTCTGACGTAGGTTCATTACGTAAAGTCTGAGGAAACAACTGATATTCCCGATGAGGTAAAAAAGATTCTCTAAGAACGGGTGTCAACATCCATATTACCAGTAGACTCAATTTAAGTAGGTAAGGTCAGATAAAGACAAGTGACTAAGGATTTTACAGTCACAAGTATGAACGGTAGAGGACAAACTGGTGAAGGTCAAACGGAACTAAGTACCTGGATAATCAAGTCCAAGGAAACGTTATCACAAGAAATATCGTAACCTGAAATGAAGGTAGTTGTCAGTGTAGGTGTTAACCCACAACAAAAACGAAACCGACACAGAGAATTAAGAAAGACCTCAATATAGAGGTGACTAGAGGTCATCGTATAACTCGTGGATGACTGGACCCCTCAAGTAGAAAGTCACAAGACAGAAAAACGGAAAAGTATGACAAGTACCCCAAGAGTTCCGTTTTTATGAATTCACCAAACGGTAAAGGAAGAGGTCACCTCTGATCTTGAGAGGTGGTACTGGACAGGCAGAACCCACCGGGATCAAAGTAACTCAACCTGTTCCTGCACCAGGTACACTAATCTGACCAATTAAAAGACACTGACACCAAACGTCAGACAGACAGGAAACCACCTGTTACTATTCTCCGAATACCTTCTAAACAATTTATTTAGAGAAATTATTAATTTTTAAATTTGAAAAAAAGATTTAGACAAAAATAGTATAAGTCAAAAACTAGTGTAAGGCAAAAACTAGTGGAGTCTTTGTAAAAGTATTCTAAAACATATTTAAAAGAGTCTCATGTAACAAGAAGAATCTCCTTTTAATTATTATCTCGTCTCCACATAGTAATATTTTGTTGAAAGTGGTTCGTATTTTGTCTTACGATGTATCCTTCTTTGTTAAGGAAGTAGAACTCTCGGGTAATAAAAAAAGATTTTATAAAATTTATATAGACGAGTTAGTGAAGCACAGGTTGAGAACGTCGAGATACCTCACATTGGTAGACTTCGAGGAGGAAGGTATCTTAAGACGTCCGTTCTTATAACCTCACCCCAACATTACGGAAGGAGGATCCCTAGAAGACCAGGGTTCCTTAATTGGGCACGGGGACGTAGAGGACGTAAGGTCCGTCTATGAAATGGGTGACTCGGTGGCCTTTTCAGGGATTCATATAAATTACCTATAGTCTACTAAAAGTGATAGATGAATAAATAAGATGAACAAACGAATGACTTATACTGTTAAGTTTAAGGAGGGTATAATTTTTTTACGTTTTTATAACACGTCATTTACTAGGCCTTTTATAAATTATAATAATTAAGTCTTTACGATAAATCGTGTAAGTTAACCTATTTTACTAATAAATTTAAAAATACTATTTTTTAGTTATAAAAATAAATATGAATACTTAGATAAGAGAGGTTAAAAAAAAGAAGACATAGACGTCTTCAATTTGTGTCAATCGTAATCGGTGTACAACGATACTTCAATTTTACAGTCAAGATCAGAGTCAGGGGTGTACAGTTCATACGTTTCGGTGTGCACCGGTAGTCCTTGATGGTTTGACCTACCTCTTCTTTGTCCTAAAGGTTGTAACGTTATTTAAGATAATCGTGTCGAATCTAATATGTTGTAACTAAATACACTGTATATAAATTATCCATTAAATATACCAATGTAACCAAGTATACAACTTGGAAGAATAATGAGAACGTCTTACATACAAACAGAGTTATGTGAAGGTAAATCCAGTCGACCATTCCTTATACGGACGTTACGTCCTCTGGAGTCAAACTAAGGACCCAGTACTTCTTGGGACCACTTCCCTATCTGATGGGTGAGGTCATAAGAACCCGATGAGACCACCGAGTCGACGATTTGTCGGATGGACGTTATACCCTCTGGACCAAACCTTCTAGGGGACCTCTTCCCGTTCAGATGGGTGAGGTCATAATACCGGACCTCTTAAAGTACTTGAGATATTAAGTATCTCAGTGTCTTAACCTGTACTGATTTGCTGAAACACGAAAGTTATGTAATTTTTTTATAAACAAATCATACAAAATATTACATTTAAGAAAAGAGAAGGAGAAAACATTTTGATATTTTACAATTGATCCTTCTATATCGACATGTACACAACGTACATAATATAATATTGTTACCTCTTTCGGTTTACTTTATCTACCTCCCTCTATATCTACCTTTCTCTTTAATCGTACTACTCTTTTCTCTCTTGTACTCTTCGCCGTTTTACAAGATAATAATAAGGTAATTAACCAAATTCAAAAGGATAGTGACCCTGTCGACATGTAACTGTCTTATTTAATAAGTAAATTTACAATTTATTTATTTATTTATTTATTTATGTACATAATAACGAATGGAATGTTAGAAAATAAAAGTCAATCTATATTACCGGTTATCCTTTTGGACATCTTCCCATATTCGTAAAAAAGATTTATTATTCTTGTTTTGTTATGTAAGACCATAGTAGTAGTATAAATAGTTATATATCATGTATGACTACTTTCTTTAATAACGTGGGTAAACAAAAAAGGTCCTTCTAAGTGACCCATTGTAGTCATCGGTATCCAGTCGATGGTAGTAAAAATTAAGTAGATTTTGTAAATCCTTCGTCTAAGTAAAAAAGAACTAAAAAAGAAAAAGAGAATTTTCTCATGAGTCACTTACTACTCACTGACGTCATGTCACCAATTCATATATTGAGACCATGTTATGTCAGTATCTGACTTAAGTGTGTTAAGGGAATCGAAGAGAATCAGATAAAGAAAAGAAAAGAAAAGATCTTACAATTATTATGGTAGTGACCCAGTGAGACTTCTAATTATATATTGTTTTATATAAAGTAAATGTTCAACGAAAATCTTACTTCGACTTAGTTTACATATATGAAGATAAAGAGACCCTTTTATAAAAGAAACGACAGTTTAACAATACATGTATAGTTAATTTTCGAAAATATTCTTTTTTCTATCTAGAAAGACACCTAGGTTACGAGTAACACTGTAATTTTTAAAATATCGTACATTTTATCTTACGTTCTTTTATCTAACATTTTAGATATGTATAAATCATAAATCTTTAGACAGAAGACCATTTTATTTGAATTTCACTCAATCGGACTTTATATAATTTCCTATGAGTGAGTTTATCCCGAAGGGACTACCGAGTCTCCAATTTCGCAGACGGACCTTACGTCCTCTGGACACAAGTTAGGGACCCAACCCTTCTAGGGGACCTCTTCCTTTACCGTTGGGTGAGGTCATGAGAACGGACCTCTTAGGGTACCTCCCTCCTCGGACCATCTGATGTCAGGGACCCCAGTGTCTCAACCTGTGCTGACTCGCTGAAATGAGTGAAGTGAGTTTATTAGTTTCCTTCTCAATACAGTTTGATACCATTTGAAACCCGTACGTTTGTGGACCTTCGGGATCCTTTAGGTCATTCAAATGAGTTCTTATAACTTGAATTGTGAGAGGGGGAAACGGAGAAAGAAAAAACCGTACTAAAAGGGATTTCAACTAATCCGAAGAGGACCGTGGTAGTTGGTGATCCCTAGATTTGGGAGTGTCCTCCCGAGTACCTTCCTTTATTACCCCCTTTAGAAAGTATAACTACGAGTATATCTAAAGTATGTATTTAGAGAGTATAATTACGGACAGGTACAACACTTACTGGGTTAGTTAGTTGTGTCAAAATATCAAAACTAATCCCCAGATAAATAAGTTGTCAGTGAAACAACATCCCTTTTCCCATTATAAACGAATGAAAGTCTGAAAATACCATCTACATCTTTCCGACTCTTTACTTCTCCCGTAACGTAGGTTTTCCCTTCTTAAGATTGTTAATCTTGTTATTGATAAGAAGTCAATCTTAATGAGAGGAGCAATATAATTTTATAATCGAAATAATCCACCACGTAAAGAAAAGGTACCCCTACCAGAACTAGGGACAGAGGACATGTTACAGTGTTTGGAGTAAGGTATCAAGTAGTCCGTGAGATAGATAGTATAGATCTGGAAATTTAGATAAAGAGTGAAGGTGACATATTAGTATTCCCTACATTAAATCCAGTATGGACTTACCAAATCACCAAAAGGGACGAAAGAAGTTAAATTCAGACTTAAACCATTGTTCCTCAAGTACTAGACTCGGTGTCAGTCGAGGACCAGAACAAAAAGAACTGAAATATCTCGAAGAAGTAGAAAACGGTACCTCTTATATTAGTTAGACTATTTTCTTCTCTCCACTTTTCGGTCCCTCTTTTACTTTCTATATTCGTAGACTTACGTCTCAAGGTTTCTTATCGTTCTTTTCTATTCTTTCGGAAGAAGTCACTAGTTACGTTTCTTTATCTCCTTTTGTTGTCTCACCCTTTCGGATCTCTAGAGAAGTTCTTTTAATCTCTATAGTTCCCTTGTAAAGTACGTTTCTACCCGAGTTATTTCCTGTCTTTACCATACCTGGATTGTCTTCGTCTTCTATAAATCTTCTCTACCGTTCTTATGTGTCTTCTTGACATGTTTTTCCTAGAAGTGGTGGGTCTATTAGTGCTACCACACTAGTGAGTAGATCTTGGTCTGTTGAACCTTACACTTCAGTTCACCCGGAATATTTCGTAATGATTCTTGTTTCGATCACCTCCACTACCTTAAGGTCAACTCGATAAAGTTTAGGACTTTCTACTACGACCCTTTCACGATGTGAGTTATACGGTCGTTTAAACCTATTGAGTCGTCACCGGTGTCCTAACCTTTTACAGTCAGAAGTAAGGTTAGGCTTTCTTTCCGTTACGGTTTCTTACGAGTTTGATGACGTGTTAACGTGAGTAGAGTGTACGATCATTTCATTACGAGTTTTAATAGGTTCGGTCCGAAGTCGTTATGCACTTGGCACTTTAAGGTCTACAAGGTCGACCAAAATCTTTTCCGTCTCCTTGGTCTCTAGTTTAACGGTTGTATGTGACCTAGTACCTTTTTCGTTCTCTCAAGGTCTTTTTGTAGATAAAGACGAAATGACTGATACGGTTTCGGAAACTGACACACCTAGTTTTATTTGACACCTTTTAAGACTTACTCTACCCGTATGGTCTGGTGAATTGGACGGAGAACTGTTTAGACATACGTCCGGTCCTTCGTCGTCAATCTTGACCTGTACCTTGCTGTCTGACCAAGGTTTATCCTTTTCCTCATGCAGTTCCGACATATAACAGTGGGACGAATAAATTGAATATACGTCTCATGTAGTACTCTTTGCGACCTGACCTTCTTTGTGTTCGACCTTAGTTCTAACGATCCTCTTTATAGTTATTGGAGTCTATACGTCTACTGTGGTGGGAATACCGTCTTTCACTTCTCCTTGATTTTTCGGAGAACTACTTTCAGTTTATCCTCTCACTTTTTCAACAGAATTTCGAATTGTAAGTCTATTGCTTCTAGTATCGTAGGTCAGGGTAGTGAGGTACCCTTTACTTACCCCTTTGTCACCTTTGTCACAGTCTGAAATAAAACCCCCCCGAGGTTTTAGTGACGTCTACCACTAACTTCGGTACTTTAATTTTCTGCGAATGAGGAACCCTCTTTTCAATACTGGTTGGATCTATCGTATAAGTTTTCGTCTCTGTAATGAAACGGCTGATTCCAGGCAGATCAGTTCCGATACCAAAAAGGTTATCAATACATACCTACACTCTCAACCTGACACTTCTTCCGACTCGCGACTTCTTAACTACGAAAACTTGACACCACCTCTTCTGAGAACTCTCAGGGAACCTGACTCTCCGCTAGGTTGGTCAGGTAAGACTTCCTCTAGTCGGGACCCTAAATAAACCTTCCTTACTACGATTTAACTTCGAGGTCATGAAACCGGTGGAGTACGCTTCTCAACTGAGTAACCTTTTCTGAACCTACGACCCTCCCTAACCCCCGCCCTCTTCTTCCCATACTGTCTCCTACTCTACCGACCTGCCGTAGTGCCTGAGCTACCTGCACTCAGACTCACCTGAGGTCCACAACCACTACCTGTCCCTCCGGGGCGCACGACGTTAAGTACCCCAGTGTTTCTCAGTCTATGCTGACTCGCTGACTTGACTTGAATTGACTTGATCCACCATGTAAAACTAGTTACCTCGTTAGTCATTATACGATTTGACGAACGAGACTTAGTTTTCCCTACTTATTTAACACTTATACTTAGGAGTGGTCAATTATATTTTTAATCATTAGGCATAAAAAATTATATGAAAATTGTCGTCCAAAGTTGACGTCTCCGAAAAACAATACATGCAAAAAAGACGAAATTTTATTTAAAGAAATTTTGAGTCTTGTAACTTTAAAGTTTTATAACCCTTTATAAAATTCGTATGCTATACGGTCAGTACAGAAAATAAAGAGAAATCACTAAAGATTAAACTAATATTACATGACTTCATATATAAAAAGAAACACTTCTCCAGTGACTAAAAAGGATTTACACTTCCAACACAGAAAGTAGTCAAGATTTTTAAAGAGTCTAATTTAAAGAAGGTTATAAAATAAGTAGGATAATGAAATGTAAATTTACACATAAAATAA
Organism: Capra ibex; assembly: GCA_006410555.1. NCBI lineage: Eukaryota > Metazoa > Chordata > Mammalia > Artiodactyla > Bovidae > Capra > Capra ibex. The sequence continues at coordinate 34,241,740 of SJYO01048061.1, read as the reverse complement.
AAGAGTGAGATATCAGGTTCGTAAAATTAAAAACGTAAAGTGTCAAAACTGAAAAATATAACAAAAGTTATTAAATAAGATTACCAAGTAGGTCGGTTAGGTAAGAAATAAATTGACACGGATAAGACGATAAATTGAGTATATCTTAAAAATTAAACATAACAAAATAAAAAATTTTAGAGACGATCAACCGAAAATCACTTGAAAAGGGAGGGTTTAGACGAATACACATAAATATTAGAGGGAAGGAATCTTTGTAAAAGTTGAATGTAAGATTATTAAATTTTTAAAATACGTAATAAAGTATCAACATGAGTAAATTATAACGACGACACTGTTTAAAAGTGTTATTAAACAAAGTTAAAAATATCTCAATAAAATCACCTGATTTTGAACTACCTGACTTAGTTTGTGTTCAAATAAGTGAATTTTCACACCTCCAATCTTTAGAATTTTCCCAGCATTCTACGATTTTAGGTCTAAACCCCGTCCAGACCAAGGAAGACCACCGAGGTCTTCTTTTAGATAAGGAACTAAAAAAATCGAAGATTTCAGATGATTCTGAGGAACTCAAAAGACCGAATATCGATGTGGTGAAGTTAGAGACGAAGATAATAGTGTAGTGAAAGAGGGACTGAAATTGAGATGAACTTTCCTGTGAAGACTAATGTCTTATTAGGTCGTATCACGGAAGAAATTTTTAAAAAGTTGAATTAGTGTAGACAATCCGGGGAAGACCGTACATTGTATTATATGAGTGTCCAAGGTTCCTAAGTTCACAGTTTTAAATCCCCCCCGTAAATAATAACAAACGGTGTATGAGTCTTTAACATTATATTAGAAATACATGGATCATAAAAATAAAAAAAGGAACTACTTATGATGGGTATATCAAAATATAATAACTTACTAAAAATTAACCCCGAGTATTAAAAAATATTGAGATACCGTAAAGGTACTCCGGACCAAAATCACAGTCAAGGGAGTCTTCAATTCTTCAACAAACAATAAGAGGAGAAAACAAAGAAGGACTCTGGACCTTCTTTATGTTTAGGTAAGGTGAAGTTTAATTAAAAAGAAAACATAAAAAACCTTGGTCTGTTTATCATGTTTAAGTTAAGGATATGGATGGAACAACGGTATTTAAGAGTACCCTTTGATAGAGATAAAATGAATCTTTTTCTCGGACTTTATACTCTCTCTTTAACAGGAACGAAAGACTGACCGAAGTTTAATTAAAAAATCAATTGACATAAAAGATTATCATATCTAGAAAGAGATGAGGATTGAAACATACACCGTTTAAGGGTACTAAGGAGTGGGACGTGTCCACGTCCGAGTGTCTTAGGACTGTACAAGGGAAAGACTTCCCCTTGTGTGTAAGTCCTATGTGTTGTCGAAGTCGTTTACGAGGAAAAGGATTGAAACAGAAGGAACTCTTTAAGACGGTATTCTTCTAGGTAAAGAGGTTCAGAATATGTTAGTGAGAAAATTTTTTCGTACCAAACATAAAATCCATCGTCAAAATCTATAAATTGTCGGTAACCGAACATGAATTCCTGTGTTCCTTGAGAGTCAAAAACATTTATAACTAAATAAATCAAGTCATTTTTAACCTAAGGTAAAACTTTTACTGTTAAATTAGGATGAACTCTCGATAAAGTTAGTTTATTTTGAACTTTTATCCAAAATCTTTAAATGAAAGTACAAGACTCAAATACTGTCATTAAGAACGAATAACTCTCAAACGGTTATTAATAAATTATTAATAGGAAAACCCGTATGATATAGTGTTCAAAAGTCTTATCTCATAAGAGAAACATAAAACTCCAATTTTTCTCAAGTATCTTCGTAATTTTTTAATTCTATCGTTATTAGATAGTACTTTACCATACCTATTTCTTTTATTAAATATATCGGGAAAGAGTTTGGATTTACGATTAGAGATCGTCTCTAAAATATTTCACTTTGTTAGGTGTTTTCAAATATGAATGGGTCTACAAGACTAGTCTGAAGTGACTTTGTTTTTACAAATTTCGATTTTTTTAATAAGACAGTCATTCACTTGATATTTCCTTAGTACAGAATTTTCATACTTGTTTAAGGGTATAATTAACCATTTTTACATTAACATTTATATACACATCGTTAATAATGTTTACCAGATAAAGGATACATGAACCTTTGTAAGATCCATTAAATCTATTTTTAACTGAATAATATAAAAGTAAGTACGGGGGATTCCGGTTACTAATGAATGATGACAAAAGTTGTACCCCAAAGATGACATTAGATATCCAGAACAAGATAAGAACAATGACTTTAGCTTCGTTCATCTTAAAACCAGGAAATATGTAGGTATTTGACTCTTTCTTGGTTATGCTTAATATAGACACTGTTTTCTTGAACCGAGAATGACTAATAGTTTACTATGTGACATAACCCTTAAAGAGATATTTTTAGAGTTATTAGTATCGAATTTATTTTCGGTACCTCTGTGTGATAAAAACTAGTACATAGACCTTTTATCAGTCTGTGCTGACTCGTTGACTTGATTCGACTTGACTTTACCTTTTACATAAAAAAGACAATAAGTAAAATCGTTTTCTGAGGATTAATAAAACAACAAAGTTACTTGAGACATGGACAGGTTTTTTATAAACAGAAGATGAAACTCGTTTCTAAAAAAGTGCTAGACATTGGATCTTTCAGACATTTCTAAACCCAACTCCTCGCACCGTCGTGAAGAAAACATCTAGAATTTGTTATTAAAACTCCTATATTGAATTTCATTCTATCGGAATACTTGTTAAGAAGACTACATCGTAAATAATAAAAAAAGTAAAACAAATTATGTATTTTATTACTTCTATAGAAAGAACATATATATATATATATATATATAAAAAAAAAAACGATCTTTACTACAATAAAAACAATGTATATCATATTGGATCGATTAGATTGAAATTTTACATAATTTGTCAAATATATATAATAACAATTGTACCTTGAAAGTGAGTATGATATTGATTATGTAAACAACAACTAATCAGTGCTTCAACACAGTCCGAGAAAACACTGGAGCACCTGGGTGATCCGAGGAGAGTTACCCTAAAGGGTCCGTTCTTTTGACCTCACCCAACGGAAAAGGAAGACATCCCCTAGAATGGCTAGGTCCCTAACTTGGACGTAGAGGACGTAACGTACACCTAAGAAATGGTGATTTGGTGGTACCTTCGGGGAATGAATGTGATTGTATAATGAATATGTGGTATGATAAAACTCCGGAATATATACACATATACATTCAGACAAATATACAGAAGTATTATCTCGGGTAGATAGTGAATTAAGAGATTCGAAGTACAAGTGTTCGATTGGTTTTATTCGGACAGAATGTGTAATAACTGGTCTTATTTTACAATGTCACTTCAGTACACACATACATGTACCTATGTATATATACCTACACACAAACATATACAGACACACCAAAACACGTCTGTATATATATGAGTGTATCCATGTATTCTATATACTAGCACGGTTAGTCCTAGTCTATTCCTTTAAAATTAAATGTTGTGATTTTTTAGTTTTACTTTCATTAGAGAATGAGAAATTGGACAGATTACAGTATTGAATTCGAAAGTATAAAAGTTATGAGATAAAAAAAAAAGTCAACTGATGTCCTAGAGATTAAAGACATCATAAACGGAATTATCGGTGTTTAAATGTTATATTTTGTTTCAGTTTCCCATTTATTTAAAAAGGTACCGAATAGGTCGAGACCTTTACGGAATGTTTGAACGTCTTTTCGCTAAAATCATATACAAAGTGTCTAAGACGAAGTAACGAGTAAACATTTTCGTTTGTAAACGGTACTTCTGTATTGACGGTTAAATCGGATTTATTCTGTTTACTCTATTACTCTGGTCACCGTCTAAGTTCAACTGTTTAGGACGTCTTACGGGTCGAGGTTCATTTTTCGAAAAGAAAGGACGGTTTTCCAGATATACGATTATGATTGATTAAACGGTTGGAACCGGGATGTAACAAACTGTTATCGGCTCGTAGGGTTAAACAATGTCAACACTGTAATTAAACCTACATTTTACATCGAACTAGATCATTAGATACGTTGGAGAATTGGGTCGTTGGTTAGTGTATCTAAGTATGAAACTTGACATTTCGAATTTTTCATCTCTCTCAAAAAATTCGAGTCCTGTGTAATTATACTTTTCCCATTATAATACCTGTAACATTTACACTGACAGTTGACGAATAATGGACCAATGTGTTGTCTTTGTTTTATTTCACAAAATAAATGAAATTGTAACATCCCAGTAAGTCTTATAAACTAGACTAAGTCAATATTTGTATGAACATTGAATCAATAGTCAAAACTATCTAAAACTTTTCAGTCTCATAATTTTTTATGCATACAAAACCTAGACGGGATTCTTAATTTTTTTTTTTTAGTTTCCATAACTTTACGACATAATAAATATAAAGTACTTCTAAAGGAGTAATAAATTATCTTTTGGATACCATGAAAACTATGTTCAATTAAGACATATAATCTCCCTTTCATTCAATTTTAAAGTCAAATCTCTTTAAATAAATTCTTTATTGTTTGTTCCGGGAATCTCACTTTTTTTACAAACCAAATAAGGAAATTTTTAACGGGATCCAATTACTTATTCTTATTACACCGAAGGGAACACCGAGTCTCCAATTTCGCAGACGGACCTTACGTCCTCTTGACCCAAGTTAGGGACCCAACCCTTCTAAGGGACCTTTTCCTTTACCGTTAGGTGAGGTCATGAGAACGGACCTCTTAGGGTACCTTCCTCCTCGGACCATCCGATGTCAGGTACCCTAGTGTTTCTCAGTCTATGTTGACTCGCTGAAGTGAAAAAAATTTCTTATTCTTATAATGTTAACATATATTCTTCCTCTTTATAGTATATTGTTTCAAATATAACTTGTTTATACTTGACCACACTGAGTAAGTAATTCTTCATCTAACCTGTAAGTCCCTAAATTGAGTTTGTAACATTTGACAGCATTTTGTAAATTAAGGACTGTGTGTTTTTACTTACACTTTTTAAAATATTAATGTTTTATATGATTAGAATGTTAATATTTTATTTAATTCCTTTTATAAACGTAACGAACTCTTTTGGTGTAAATATTTTTATTTGGGTCGTTCGTCAAAACTNACTTTTTAAAATATTAGTGTTTTATATGATTAGAATGTTAATATTTTATTTAATTCCTTTTATAAACGTAACGAACTCTTTTGGTGTAAATATTTTTATTTGGGTCGTTCGTCAAAACTTTTTTTATTAACTGTTAATTACTATTATAATTATTAAAGAAGTTTAGTCTTTATAAAATTATTTAAATATCTTCCAAATCCTCGAATTTTATGAAGTGTCAATAATTTTTATTAGTCTTAAACTGTTTTATAAAACATAAGAATAAAAGTCTTACTTAAAAATGGTTCGTAAAATTTAATAAAAAAAAACTCCTTTTTTGAACTTTTATAATTTTACGTAAGTCAAAAAATTTAACACAAGTTTTTACAAAGATATTTGAGAGATTGAGGTGACAACGGTATGTTCATATCTTTACATTTTAACTTTTCTTGAGACTTCAGTATACTTGTGTGAAGACCTGTTTACGTTTAAGTTACGAATTTAGTGTTCACACCGTCTAACCGAGGACCACTAATGAAGAGGATCATAAATGCGGAAATAGTATATATATATATATAGTAACAAACCCCGGATCTAGATTACAGAGTGTAGATTGTTTATCTTATACCGTGTTCAATATCTTACAGTATAGATTTTAATCTAATGTCTATCTGAGAAGCTGAACGGGAAGGATTGAAAGAGTAAGTAATCCCTTATTAGTGTGTCGTTTATCTTCACGTAGGTCCCCAAAGTGACATCAGTTTCGGGAGCACAAACTTCCGTTTTACGTGACTTCTCTCGGGTCTGTTCCGATTAGTCCCTTCGTTGGGAAGATGCGGAGTAGATTGAAAATGTCAAAACGATTCGACAGGAAGATCGTTATACACGTTCAACGTAGTAAGGGTACCGTCGGTGTTGAATCGTCTTAAATTGTTATATGTAAAGACTATTGGCCCATGTTATGTGTACTGTAGTGACAAGTGCAGTTGTGTAATGTCCCCTGTCTATTTAAGTCTCGGTATAAGAGTCAACAAGAACCTATACTTAATACTCAAGTCTTCTTTAAAATTGGAAAATTGTTAACAGATAGGAACTCGAGACCTATGTTGACACAGTAAATATTAAAATTGTAGGAAAATATAGAGATAACTTTACGTTTAAAAACTATAACGTTTTTATTGTTTACTAAAAAAAAACAGACATCGATTGTCCCATCTGTTTGAATACACTTATAATTATACTAACTGATCTATACAAGTCAAGTCAAGTCAGAGAGTCAGCACAGGCTGAGAAACGCTGGGGTACTTAACGTCGTGTGGTCCCGAGGGACAGGTAGTGGTTGAGGACCTCAAGTAAGTCTAAGTGCAGGTAGCTCAGTCACTACGGTAGGTCGGTAGAGTAGGAGACAACAGGGGAAGAGGAGGACGGGGGTTTGGGAGGGTCGTAGTTTCAGAAAAGGTTATTCAGTTGAGAAGCGTACTCCACCGGTTTCATGACCTCAAAGTCAAAATCACAGTCAGGAAAGTTTCTTGTGGGTCCTGACTAGAGGAAATCTTACCTGACCAACCTAGAGGAACGTCAGGTTCCCTGAGAGTTCTCAGAAGAGGTTGTAGTGTCGAGTTTTCGTAGATCAGAACTACTTTAGAAAGGTGGAAAACTTATCAAACATTTAGTTAAACTAAAATGAAAATTAGGGAAGTAAATGATGATAAACATGAAAAGTTTTTATTTATACTAAACGTAAATTTACATGTATATTAATAAGTCTTTTATTCAAATAAAGAAGAAGTCAGGTCAATTAAAGGTACCTTCGATACAGTCAATTCTTAGTTTTTAGTTAAAAAGGTTTATTATAATAAACTTGATATAGGAAAACATAAGTCAATGAAAGTTTCTTTTTTAGAAAATAATATGGTTTATGGTCATAGTTACAAAAGATATAGTTTATATACAAGTGTTATATGGTAACAGAGTAAATATAATGTATGAGGGTTATTCTTCGTCAATAACTTTTAGTGACAAATAATTTAAATCTCAGATAGTTCCGACACGAGGTAAGTATTGGGTCAATGTTTATTAGTGGAATTATTAAAATTATTATTAAAATGTATAGTAACATATGATACTAAACATATGAAGGGTGATTCTACTGTAACGTCTAACATAAAAAGGAACAAACGTGGTTGACATAATGGTCCTTTGAAAAGGGCCAGTTACAAAGAGACACTGTGAGAAATGTTGAATCCGACAACTCTGAGAGATACTCAACTGGTTGTGAATTGTCAGTCACTTGTTCTCTACCTTTCTTATGTGTCTTCACACTAGGGCAATGGTAAATGAAATAACAAAACCCAAGCCCAAATATGTGGGAAAAGTACAAAGGACAGATCTCTTATAGGAAATCTTAAACAACCTCTCGACCATAAACTTAGTCAAGACTACTCTACCTACTTTGACCTCGGTTAATATGTCTCACTTCATTCGGTCTTTCTTTTTGTGGTTATGTCATATGATTGTGTATATATACCTTAAATCCTTCTACCGTTACTGCTGGGACATACGTTCTGTCCTTTTTTCTGTGTCTACACATATTGCCTGAAAACCTGAGTCTCCCTTTCCCTCTCCCACCCTACTAAACCCTCTTACCCTTAAGATTGTACATATGACAGTACATTCTTAACTTAGTGGTCAGGTACAGACTGTATGCCACGTCGTATGAACCACGACCACGTACCCCTACTGGGTCTCTCTACAACACCCCTCCCTCCACCCTCCCCCCAAGTACAAACCCTTGCGTACATTCTTAATTTCTAAAATTTTAAATTTTTTATTTTTTTTTTAAATTTTTTTAAATTTTTTTTTCTTATGTGTCTTCTTGACATGTTTTTTCTAGAAGTACTGGGTCTATTAGTTCTACCACACTAGTGAGTAGATCTCGGTCTGTAGAACCTTACACTTCAGTTCATCCGGAATCTTTCGTAGTGATACTTGTTTCGATCACCTCCACTTAAGGTCAACTCGATAAAGTTTAGGACTTTCTACTACGACACTTTCACGACGTGAGTTATACGGTCGTTTAAACCTTTTGAGTCGTCACCGGTATCCTGACCTTTTCCTGTCAAAAGTCAGGTTAGGGTGTCTTTGTGTTACGGTTTCTTACGAGTTTGATGGGGTGTTAACGTAAGTAGGGTGTACGATCATTTCATTACGAGTTTTAAGAGTTTCGGTCCGAAGTCGTTATGCACTTGGTACTTTAAGGACTATAAGGTCGACCAAAATCTTTTCCGTCTCCTTGGTCTCTAGTTTAACGGTTGTATGTGACCTAGTACCTTTTTCGTTATCTCAAGGTCTTTTTGTAGATAAAGACGAAATGATTGGTACGGTTTCGGAAACTGACACACCTAGTGTTATTTGACACCTTTTAAGACTTGCTTTACCCTTATGGTCTGGTGGACTGGACGGAGAACTCTTTAGACATACGTCCGGTCCTTCGTCGTCAATCTTGACGGTACCTTGTTGTCTGACCAAAGTTCATCCTTTTCTTCTTACAGTTCCGACATATAACAGCGGGACGAATAAATTGAATATACGTCTCATGTAGTACTCTTTGCGACCTTACCTCCTTTGTGTTCGACTTTAGTTCTAACGGTCCTCTTTATAGTTATTGGAGTCTGTACGTCTACTGTGGTGGGAATACCGTCTTTCACTTCTCCTTGATTTCTCGGAGAACTACTTTCACTTTCTCCTCTCACTTTTTCAACCGAATTTCGAGTTGTAAGTCTTTTGCTTCTAGTACCGTAGGCCAGGGTAGTGAAGTACCCTTTATCTACCCCTTTGTCACCTTTGTCACAGTCTGAATTAAAAAAAGAGGTTTTAGTGACGTCTACCACTGACGTCGGTACTTTAATTTTCTACCAATGAGGAACCTTCTTTTCAATACTGGTTCGATCTATCGCATAAGTTTTCGCCTGTGTAATGAAACGACTGACTCTAAGTAGATCAGTTCCGATACCAAAAAGGACACCAGTACATACCTACACTCTCAACCTGACACTTCTTCCGACTCACGACTTTTTAACTACGAAAACTGGACACCACAACCTCTTCTGAGAACTCTCAGGGAACCCGACATTCCTCTAGGTTGCTTAGGTAAGACTTCCTCTAGTTAGGACCCTAAAGAAACCTTCCTTACTACCATTTCGACTTTAATGTCATGAAACTAGTGGAGTACGCTTCTCAACTGAGTAACCTTTCAGAGACTACGACCCTCCCTAACCCCCGTCCTCCTCTTCCCCTGCTGTCTCCTTCTCTATTCTGTACCGACCTACAGTAGTGACTGAGCTACCTACACTCAGACTCACCTGAGGTCCACAACCACTACCTGTCCCTCCGGACCGCATGACGTTAAGTACCCCAATGTTTCTCAGTCTGCACTGACTCGTTGACTTGTCTTGACTTGACTGTCAGTCACTTCCAAATGTACGAGTTGTTCTTGTTCGTCACCCTGTCGTACAATAGGTCGATAAAACTCGTCGACTTCCGGTACAGAGAGGATCAATCCCAGACCGTTTTGCGCCAGAGGTCCTCTTCCCTTACTGTTTGGTGACGTCATAAGAACGGATTCTTGAGGTACTTGTCATACTTTTACGTCTTCCTATACTGTGACTTTCAACTTGGAGGTTCCAGTCATGCACAGGTTATGTGATGATCCCTTCTCGTCTCTTTATCGATGTCTTTATTACTTCTTCGACTCGGTTTCGTCTTTACGGTGGATTAACACTAAAATAAACTACCATTTTTCATTTCAGACTATAACACTTCGTGCATTTAGACCTACAAGCCAAGTACCCAGTTTCATTTAACCTACACCAGTTTGTCCTTTACCGTTCTCACTTGTAGTTGTAAAGTCCTTTATCACTTGATTTTATCTACCCTTACCTGTTTAAATTAAATCTACTAGTAATATAGATGATGACACCCGTTCTTAAGGAATCTTCCTTACCGTATCTGGAGTATTCAGTTGTTTTCTCAGACTTTACACAATGAACCGACGTTAGACTTTTTACTGTCTTACTAAAGTCAAGTAAAGGTTTGTTTGGTGAGTTGTAGTGTTATTGGGTTCAGATACGGGTTGGGGACTACTACTTCTTTGACATCAACTTACTAAGATGTTTCCGGATGTTTAGTAGTATCTTGATTGTGGTTTCTTTCTACAGGAAAAGTAGTATCCCCTGACCTTACGTTTTTATCCTTCAGTTCTCTATGGACCTTTTTGTCCGTTCAAACCAGAACCTCATGTTTTACTTCGTCCCGTTTTCGATTGTCTCAAAACAGTTCTCTTGTGTGTAAAACGGTTCGTTTATGTGTGAAGGTTGTTGTGTTCTCTACTGAGTTGTGTACCTACAGTGGTCTACCGGTCATGACTTTAGTCTAACTAATATAAGAATGTCGGTTTCTACACGTTTGAGGTATGTCAGTTGTTTTTGTTCTTGACCTCGACTGAATCCGAGTCTAGTAGTCGAGGATTAACGTTTTAAGTCCGAGTTTAACTTCTTTCATCCCTTGTGGTGATCCGGTAAGTCCATACTAGAGTTATTATAGAAAATACAAATATGTATTTCACCTCTACGGTTAATCTAAGTTCCCTGATCTACACCATGTGTCTCACGGACTTCGTGATACCTGTCTCCAAGTATTGTAACGTATCCTGAACCACTGGTTTTGGTATTTGTTCTTTTTCTGTACGTTCTTCCGTTTCACCAAAAGACTCCTCCGAAATGTTTATCGACTCTTTTCTTCTCTATACTTTCCGTTTCTTCTTTCCCTTTCTATATAGGTTATTTTACGTCTCAAAGTTTCTTATCTTTCCTGTCTATTCTTTCGGAAGAATTTACTTTTCACGTTTCTTTACCTCCTTTTGTTTTCTTACCCATTCTAATCTCTAGAGAAATTCTTTTAACCTCGATGATGATTCCCTCGTAAAGTACGTCACTATCCGTGTTATTCTCTGTTTTTACCGTTCCTGTATTGTCTTCGTCTTCTAAAATTGTTCTCCACTGTACTGGACCGATAATATTTGTCACGACGCTACTTGTAACCCCATGTACACAGAGAAAGTTAAGACCAAAGGAGCCACACATACGGGTCTTCACCCTAACGACCCAGTATTCCATCAAGATAAACGTTAAAAAATTCCTTAGAGGTGTGACAAGAGGTATCACCGACATGATCAAACGTAAGGGTGGTTGNCCTAGCGTCGGTAAAACTGACCACACTTCACCATGGAGTAACACCAAAACTAAACGTAAAGAGATTATTACTCACTACAACTCGTAGAAAAGTTGGATCTACAGGTAGTCGTCTACTTTCCTATTCTTTCGACACCATGTATATGTGTTACCTCATAATGAGTCGGCAATTTTTCTTAAGTAAACAACTCGACGTNTTAAATCCTTCTACCGTTACTGCTGGGACATACGTTCTGTCCTTTTTTCTGTGTCTACACATATTGCCTGAAAACCTGAGTCTCCCTCTCCCTCTCCCACCCTACTAAACCCTCTTACCGTAAGATTGTACATATGATAGTACATTCTTAACTTAACGGTCAGATACAGACTGCGTCCCACGTCGTACGAACCCCGACCACGTACCCCTACTGGGTCTCTCTACAACACCCCTCCCTCCACCCCCCCCCCAAGTACAAACCCTTACGTACATTCTTAATTTCTAAAATTTTAAATTTTTTAAATTTTTTTATTTTTTTTATTTTTTCTTGTTCCTCTAATTTTTTTTTTATTCTCCACTGTGCTTTGTGTCTTCTTAGTAAATTTTTTTTTTTTTTTCGGGAATTACTGGGTCTATTGGTACTACAACACCAGTGAGTGGTACTCGGTCTATAGGACCTTACACTTCAGTTCACCCGGAAGTCTTCGTAATGATACTTGTTTCGATCACCTCCACTACCTTAAGGTCGACTCAATAAAGTTTAGGATGTTTTACTACGACGATTACACGAAGTGAGTAATACGGTCGTTTAAACCTTTTGAGTCGTCACCGGTGTCCTGACCTTTTCCAGTTAAAAGTAAGGTTAGGGTTTCTCTCCGTTACGGTTTCTTATAAGTTTAATGGTATGTCAACATGAGTAAAGTATAAGATTACTTTGATACGATTTCTAGGAAGTTCGATCTGAAGTCGTCATACACTTAGTTCTTGAAGGTCTACATTTAAACCTAAATCTTTTTCGTTTCCTTGGTCTCTAGTTTAGAGGTTGTTGTCGACCGAGTATCTTTTTGGTTCCTTGAAAGTCTTTTTGTAGATGAAAAAGAAGTAACTGATACGATTTTTGAAACTCACACACCCTTATTGTCTGGTGGATTGTACGGAGGACTCTTTAGATATACGTCCAGTTCTTTTTTAACAATCGAGACCTGTACCTTGTTTCTTGAACAAGGTTTAACCTTTCCTCATGTAGTTCCGACACATAACAGTTGACGAATGAATTGAATATACGTCTCATGTAGTATACTTTACGATCCGACCTACTTCAAGTTCGACCTTACTTCTAACACCGTTCTTTATAATTATTAGAGTCCATACTTCTACTATCGTGAAATTACCGTCTTTCACTTCTCTATAGGTTCTCAAAGTACTACTTATATTTTATCCTTTTACTTTTTTCTACCCAATTTTGAGTTGGTAGTTTTTATTACTTCTAGTACGAAAGACCAGGATTATGAAGTACCGTTTATCTACCCCTTTTACACCCTTGTCACAGTCGAAAGAAAAAGAAGAATAAGAAGAAGAAGAAAAAAAAAAAAAAAAAAACGAGGTAAAAGTTACGTCACTGAAATCGGTACTTCAATTTTCTACAAAGGAGGAAACTTCTTATCGATACTGTTTAGATCTGTCAAATGATTTTTCGTCTCTGTAGTGTAACGACCGTTTCGAGGTAGATCAGTTCCGATACCGAAAAAACCATCGGTACACACCTACACTCTCAACCTGGTATTTTTCCCGACTCGTGGTTTCTTGACTACAAAAGTTTGACACCACGACTTCTACTGTGAACTTTCAGGGAACCTGACGTTCCTCTAGTTTAGTCAATTAGGATTCCCTTCAGTTGGGACTTATAAGTAACCTTCCTGACTACGACTTCGACTTCGAGGTTATGAAACCGGTAGACAACGCTTCTCGACTGAGTAACCTTTTATAGGTCTATGACCCTTTCTAACTTTCGACCTCCTCTTCTCCCACTGACTCTTATTCTACCAACCTAGTGCAGTGACTAAGTTTCCTGTACTCAAACTTGTTTGAGTTCCTCTATCAATTCCTGTCCCTTCGGACCGCACAACGTCAAGTACCCAAGAGTTTCTAAGCCTGTCTGGTATCGTAGACTTTTTGTCACTACTTACTTGAGTAAAGTGGACATGAAGGTGTTATGAGTTAATATAAAAAGTGTCGGATAAACTGAAATACTAGTAAGTGTACATTCTCTCAAGAAGTATACGACTTCAAATACGGAAAAGGGTTTACCAGTGAGGTCTTTTACAGAGTAGTAGAATATTTATATACATAAGGTGGATTGACAAGAAGTAGTAAAAAGACTCAGAACGGATTAAACCGATCAGAGAACTGTTTCTTTAGGCAAATTTTATAGATATACCTCGTCTTAATGAAAAATTGTAACACCGTACGAAGGTTTTCACAATAAAGACGAACCGAGTTTCGTAAGTCGATGTTTAGTTACCAAAGACTTAGGGAAGGTCTGGTGAACCCGTTAACAACTGAAACGAAATGTACACAGGAACGATAACAACTTGTACTACCGTCATATCTTTTAGTATAAATGTGTGTATAACACCAATAATCCTTTAGTAATTAACAAGTAAAATATAAAGACTTCATACAAGTAAGAGTATACATGGTATTCTTGAAAGTTTCTCCCAAAGAAACCTTTTCTTCCTCTTCGACGATTGTATTCTCAGTAGGTTGGACCTTAAGAAAGTCCTATTTACAACGTCCCACATTTCAGAATCCCTATTATGATACACAGTTTTACAGAGAGGGTTATCCTCGGTTGTTTAACTTAGTTCTAGAACCATATTACCCTAAGATGTAATGTTGTCTTTGTGTAATAGTTCACCTTTTCTGTTTGCATAATACCGTAGTAAAGAATGTGAACGTAAGAGTGAAGATGTGGGGTTTTATGGGGTAAAACATCGGAGAGATAATTTTCTAATTAAGGTCCGTGGACTAGTACGTCTGTTCGAGAAACAAGATAAAAGAAAAGAATTCGTTTTAATTTTTTAGTTAAATAAATAAAATTAACCTCCTATTAATGAAATATGATAACACTACTAAAAACGGTATGTAGTCATATTTAGTCAGTAACCATATGTACACAGTACGCATGGGAGGTAGGACTTGGGACGGAGGGTGAAGGGTAGGGTGAGATAGGGAGGTCCAAAAGTGTCTCGTGGTCGAAATCTACAGGACACAGTATGTTGGTTGAGTGACCGATAGACAAAGTGTATACCGTTACGAACACAAAGTTACGATAAGAGAGTTTAGTAGGGTAGGAGAAGAAGGGGGTTACTCAAGTTTTCAGAGAAGAAATGTAGACACAGAGGAAATGACGGGATGTACATCCTAGTAACCATGGTAGAAAGATTTAAGGTATATATACATATATATATATTAGATATAATTATATCTATTACAGAAAGAGAAAGACTGAATGAAGTGAGACATATTATCCGAAGTCCAAGTAGACGGAAAAACTTGACTGAGTTTATGCAAGAAAAGATATCGATTCATTATAAGGTAACCCATATACATAGTGTTGAAGGAATAGGTAAGTAGACAGTTCCCTGTACATTCAACGAAAGTACAGGATCGATAACATTTGATTACGTAACTTATGACCCTATATACACAGAAACAGTTAAGACTAAAGGAGATCCATATATATTTCATCACGTTAACGACCCAGGATACCGGCAAATTAAGGATCCAAAATTTCCTTAGAGGTATGACAAGAGGTATCACCAACATAGTCAAACATAAGGGTGTTTGAAACATTCTCCCAAGGAAAATGAAGTGTGGGAGAGGTCGTAAATAACAAATATTTGAAAAATTACTACCGGTAAGACTGACCACACTCTACTATGGAGTAACACGAAAACTAAACGTAAAAAGATTATTACTCACTATAACTCGTATGTAAGTACACAAATAATCGGTAGATATACAGAAGAAACCTCTTTACAGATAAATCCAGAAAACAAGTGAAAACCTAACCTAACAAGTAAAAAGACCACAACTCGACGTACTCGACGAATACTTAAAACCTCTACTTAAGAAA
This sequence comes from Capra ibex, assembly GCA_006410555.1. Classification (NCBI taxonomy): domain Eukaryota; kingdom Metazoa; phylum Chordata; class Mammalia; order Artiodactyla; family Bovidae; genus Capra; species Capra ibex. The sequence continues at coordinate 34,226,173 of SJYO01048061.1, read as the reverse complement.
CAGTCCACAAAACAAACGATTATAAAAGAGGGTAAGACTCCCGACGAAAAGACTATGGAACGAATATCAAAGGAAGTAACACGTTTTCGAAAATTCAAATTAATCCAGGGTAAATAAAAACAAAAATAAAGGTAATAAGACCCTCCAACCAGTATATCCTATAACGACATTAAATACAGTCTCTCACAAGACGGACACAAAAGGACATTCTCACAATATCAAAGACCAGAATTAAATCCAGAAATCAGTTAAAACTCTAATAAAAACATACACCATAATCTTTACAAGATTAAAGTAAATACCTTTTTCTTCTTTACTTTAAGATTTACAAACGACTACTGTACTAAGAGATAGATCTTTTGGGATTTCTACGGTGGTCTTTTAATGATCACCAACATTAGAATCCAACATTCAAATCACCAACATTTAAAATTAAGTTACATTAAACAACTCGATTAGTTACTTATATCATTTCACCGACCTATATTTTAATCGTGTATCTTTAGGAAACGTAAGGATATGTGATCGTTACTTCTTAATCTTTCTTTTTAATTCCCTTGTTAGGATAAGTGATAACGTTACTTTTCTTACTTTATGAATCTTTATTTAAATAGATTTATCTAATTTTTGGAACATATGTCTTTTGATATTTTGTGACTATTTTTTTTAGTTTAAGTGTGTTTATCTACCTCTTTGTATGATTCACTTTTACTAATATGATGTGTTTCGTTAGATATCTAAGTTACTTTAAGGATAGTTTGATGGTTGCCATAAAAAGTGTCTTGTTTATTAAAGTGTTAAAAATACCTTTGTGTTTTCAGGAGTTACCCTGACCTCCCTAGTCAGAAGGACTGAAATTTGATATAATGTTTCGATGTCAGTAGTTCTGTCATACCATGACCGTGTTTTCGTCTTTATATCTAGTCACCTTGTTTTATCTTTAGGGTCTCTATTTAGGTAAGTGGATACCTGTGGAAAAGAAACCGTTTCCTCCGTTTTTATATGTTAATTATTTTTTGTTGGAGAAGTTGTTCACTACGACCCTTTTGACCAGTTGATGTACATTTTCTTACTAATCTTGTGAAAGATTTGGAAAAAATCCTTCGTAAAAATTACGGGGAGATTTAAAGAATATTTTTACGATGAGACTTCCATTCTTACTTACCTTATACAGGTTTATTGTACTGGGAAAATCGACTTGGTGTATAGTATCAGTAACACTTTGTCCAGGAAATTCAACTCTTGTATCTAAGTCTAAAAATTTAACTTTATTAAGTGTAGTATGGATATAAAATATTGTAAAACTAGTAACAAAGTCTTTACTGTAGGTGGTTTTTACTTGTTTGTTTTCATCTCTAACATGTTTGTGAATACTCCCGAGAATATTTAAGAAACCTTGGACATTCACTACCGTATCATACTAGATTTTTGAGGCCATGAAACCGATGGAGTACGCTTCTCAACTGAGTAACCTTTTCTGAAACTACGACCCTCCCTAACCCCCGTCCTCCTCTTCCCCTGTTGTCTCCTACTCTACCGACCTACCGTAGTGACTGAACTACCTGCACTCAGACTCACTTGAGGCCCTCGACCACTACCTGTCCCTCCGGACCGCACGACGTTAAGTACCCGACCGTTTCTCAACCTGTACTGACTCGCTGACTTGACTTGACTTGACTTGACTATTGATAGTCGACCTAAAATAGAGACACATTAAATAAGGTGTCGTTGATTTTTTTTCTTTTGCTTTTCTGGAGTAACAGTAAGTCTTCTCGACATTCGTTGATAACTATAAAGTTACCTCTTATTTCTTTATATGGAATCATTGATCATCATAGTACCTCTGAGTAGAGAAGATAGTCGGACGATGGAGTTTATGACAAAATTTTTAGTCAAAAGTCAAAGAAGTCTTGAAAGACTATCTAAAAAAACCCTGTCACGTAGTATATGATGGAAAAGAAATGAGAAACCTTAAAGTCTTTAGAAAGTTTGTAATCCCTAAAGGTGTAAAAAAAAGGGGAGACAGATCCTGGGTAATTGTTTTGAGTATCCATTCAATAATGGTGACGAGTTCTTAAACCTTTTTTAGGTGTCTACAGGGGACTATTATTCGAACATCATAAACATGTTTTTCAACTTACACGATGACATTCACTAAATCGGATGACATGTTCAAAAGGAAAAAGATGAATATTCTTAAAGAAAGAGGTGGTCGACTTAACGACTTTGGAGGTAAAAAGACTCTCAATAATGTACACATGGTACCATGAACTTAACAAAATAATTTTTCTATTAATATACCAGTCCAGTGAGTAGTTACCTTATACCTCTTTTCTTCAAGAATCCCGAGTAAATAACAGTACGTTTAACATCGGTACAATACACTGTTAGGAGGACTCCGTTGTGGATGAGATAAGTCGTATGTCATGTGTGTGTGTGTGTGTGTGTGTGTGTGTGTGTGTGTGTGTGTGTATTAAAAGTGAACTATTTACTTGAGGGAACCCTCCGTAGGAGTAAATATCAAAGTTAACAAAGACAGTATCCAAGATCTCAAAGGGGAAACGAAATACTGTGTGAAAGAGACTTCATAAAATCATAATTAGGGTAAGTTTTAAGGGTACGTTCTATTAAATCTTTCGTTTAAGTAATAATATAGGTATACAGAAATCATAACGAATGACAGAGAATCTCGAGTTCTCTTGTCAAAGACAACTTTTGTCGTTATATGAATCATCGTCGTAAAACATCGAGAATCCAGACATCATTGATATCATTGGACATTATTCCCCAACTCCTACGTACTAGACTGAAGACAGTTGTTCAGTTTTCTCGCACCACCGTTCATCCATTTTACAGATTATATCATATAAGTGATCCTAAAATATCAGGGTCACCGGATCTGTTCAGAATATGATATCGTACAAAAATTAGGATGTTACACTTTGAGATAAGTCCACAGGTAAACTTGTCAGTCGTAGATGAGTGAGTGAAGAAAGTAAAACGGAGAAAATTTCTGTGTTAATTTAAAGGATTAATACTTCCATGTATTAGACCTTACTCTATATTGGTGATTTACACCTGACGGAAAAATCATCAGTTGAAGAGGTTTTTATCATTAATAGAGATAAAATCTTTCTGGAGAACTTCGTGGTCCATTTAGTAAAAGGTTTAAAGTATCTCAACCGGTTAAAGATTCAAAAAACTTTACATAGTTGGTAAGAGATATTGAAAAAACCGTTTGAAAAAAATGCAGGGAAAAGAATAAAACGACGATCATGTTACGGTTGCTGTTACTAAGTCGTACTAAAAGTGGTTATAGTACTGGTTTAAAGAGGAGTGTTTTTCATACTATCACGTACCATGTTAAAATTATGGAAACTGTTACACCATATTAACGTAACTCAATGTTACATGTATTTCCGTTAATATTTCGAAAAAAAAAAAAAGTCAGAGAAGACATTTAAACTTTTTCACAATGGTGTTACAGTGTAATATGACTAGAGACAATCGGACAACGTAGAAAATTTATCAAGGAAATATTTTCTATGACTATAGTTCACATGATATACTAAATAAGGGACACTCAAATAGTAGTTATAGGTACTGGGAGATTTAAAAGAGTAATTAATTTGTGTTTAATTACATCCCACGTAGCTATAATAATGAGGGTGTAGGTGGTTTTAATTATAAAATTTCATTAAAAATAACTTTGTATCAACTACATGTTACAACACAATCAAAGAAGACCTGACGTCTCACTTAGTCAAATATATATATATATATATATATATATATATGTGTGTGTGTGTGTGTATATATACACATATATATATGTGTATATAGGTAGGAAGAAAAAGTAAGAAAAGGGTATATCTAGTAATGTCTCATGACTGGATATACTATGTTTCATGACACGATAAATCATCCAGGAAAATCAATAAATAAAATATACATCATCACATATATACAGTTATCGTTAAAGGTTTAAAAAAAAGGTAAGAAAAGGGGAAATTATAGGTATTCAAAGAAAAGATGTAGATACCGAGATAAAGACGAAATATGACTTATTTATTCAAGTAAACATAATAAAAATCTAAGGTATATATTCACTATAGTATATAAACGGAAAGTGACAGACTGAATGAAGTGAGTCATAATGTTGGAGATCCAGGTAGGTACAGAGATTTACCGTAATACAACAAGAAAAAATACCGATTCATTATAAAGTAATATCTATTCATGGCGTGGAAGAAATAAATTAGACAACTACCTGTAAATTTAACGAAGGTATAGGATCGACAACATGTATCACGACGTCACTTTGGACCCCATGTACGTAGAAAAGTTTAATACCACAAGAAACGTGTATACGGGTCTTCCGTATACGGGTCTACCCTAACGACCTAGTATACCATCGAGATAAAAATCAACAAGTTCCTTGAATGTATGACAAGAGAGTATCATTGGGGTAGGTAAATGTAACAGTTGTTGTCACATCAAGGAAAAGAGGTGTGGGAGAAGTCATAAAGAAAAAGTGACAAGAGGAAGATGGTGAAAAATTCCGTTTCAAATACAAAAGATAACGGGAAACCCTTAAGATGTAGTGGATCATGAGTGATGGTTTAAAGTACAGGTTAAATAAGACTTACTTTAAACTGTATTTTCTCTATGGTCGTTACAAACGTTAATACGGTTTAAGTAAGGTTTATACCTAAATCCTAAAAAACGAAGATCAAGAAACCACACGTTAAGTACTTATTAAAATAAGTGACTTACATAATTCTTTCGTAGAGATATTGGTGGGTCAAGGTGACTTCTGAAACGTCACAGAGGAGTGACAGTATCAGTCCCTACGACAAGTCAATTCCTGAACTTCTTCAGGAAGTGTGCGTACTATAAATAAGATTTTTAAAGTGTAACGGTATCTCAAGTACAACCCTCTACGTCAATGTTTCAGGGTTTGATGTAGTACTAAGTATTTACTCTACTTAAAACGTAGTACAAATTCCGAAAGATAAATCAATAGGAAATTTGAATGGGTGAATTTTAAGCAGACCATCTTCTATCTAACTTACACTGTTCTAGGAAATTTTATACAAATTTCCTACATTTTATCCATAAAACACTTATTATCCCTTTCCTCATACAGTTCCGACATATGACAGTGGGACGAATAAATTGAAGATACGTCTCATGTAGTGCTCTTTGTGACCCGACCTACTTTGTGTGGACCTTAGTTCTAACCCTCTTTATAGTCTTTGGAGTCTATATGTATACTGTAGTGGAAATACCGTCTTTCGTTTCTTCTTGATCTTTCGGAAAAGTACTTTCACTTTCTCTTCTCACTTTTTCAACCGAATTTTGAGCTGTAAGTCTTTCGATTCTAGTACCGTAGACCAGGGTAGTAAAGTACCGTTTATATACCCCTTTGTTACCTTTGTCTCTGAAATAAAAAAGACCCCAAGGTTTTAGTAACGTCAACCACTGACGTCGGTACTTTAATTTTCTACGAACGAAGAACCTTCTTTTAGATACTGGTTGAATCTATCGTATACTTTTTCTTCTCTGTAATGAAACGGTTTTTGAGACAGATCAGTTTAGATACTAAAAAGGTTATCAGTATATACCTACACTCTCAACCCGATGTTTCTTTTGACTCACGACTTCTTAACAATGAAAACTTGATACCACGACTTCTTCTGAAAGCTCTTAGGGAACCTGACGTTCCTGTAGGTTGGTCAGGTAGGATTTCCTTAAGTCAGCACTTATAAGTAACCTTCTTGACTACGACTTCGACTTTGAGGTTATGAAACCGGTGGACTACACTTCTTTATTGAGTAAACTTTTCTGGGGTTTACGACCCTTTCTATCTTCCGTCATCCTATTCCCGTACCGTCTCCTACTCTACCAACCTACCGTAATGGTTGGATTACATGAGCTCAAACTCATTTGAGACCCTTAACTACACCCTGGTCCCTCCGGACCGTACGACGTAGGTACCTCAGTGTTTTTTAACCTGTGATGAGTCTCTAACTTGACTTGACTTGACTTACGAGAAATTTTTAGATAAAGTAAAGGGAAAAGAAAAATTATTTATCGTTTTGAGATGGACTGAGTTAGTAATGTGAATCCGAACAAAAAGAAAGAGAAAGAAACCGGCAAACTTAACGAGATTCGGAAATGTGAGTGAGAGGGTTTTAGGTACTGTCTATTGACTTCTTTAAAAAGATGATGACATAATATTATGGGAAAAAAAAGTGACTTGTCATTCAAATCCTTCACAAAGAGACTTAAAGTAACAAGGGTTATGACAAAGTCTTCCCTCGTACAGTGACCCCTGTTGAGATAAAACTAATAGTATATCGGTTACTTCACTAAGACGGACAGAATTATAGAAGTAATAAGGTAAGATAAGATAAGATAAGATAAGATAAGATAAGATAAGATAAGATAAGATAAGATATCCAAACAAGATAAAATTATACTTTATCATTTATCCTGTGAAGAGAGAGAGAGAGAGAGAGAGAAAAAAACTGTGAGTGAATTGAGACCGAAAATAGTGAAATCCCTCCTCTCTAGACGATGTAAAAAATGTAATTACTTAACTTACGGTTTGGTGTTGAAAGTCAAGTCAAGTCAGAGAGTCATCACAGGTTATAAAATACTGAGATAGTACAGGTAACTTAACCACTGCGGTAGCTTTGTAGAGTAAGAGACAGTGAGAAAGGGGAGGGTGGTAGTTAGAAAGGGTCGTAGTCCCAGAAACTTTTACTCAGCCAAAAAACTTAGTCTACAGGTTTCATACCCCCAAACTCGATATCGTAGTCAGGAAGGTTATTTATAAGTCCTGACTAGTGGAAGTCCTAACTGACCAAAGTAGCGGAATTACAGGTTCCATGAGAGTTCTCAGAATATTTTATGGTGTCAAGTTTTCGTAGTTAAGAAGTCGCGAGTCGAAAGAAATATCAGGTTTAGAGTGTAGGTATGTACCGATGGTCTTTTTGGTATCGAAACTGATCTACCTGAAAACAACCGTTTCATTTCCGAGATGAAGAATTATACAACAGATATAACCAGTATCGAAAAGAAGGTTCTTCGTTCGTAGAAAATTAAAGTACCGATTTCAGTAGTAGACGTCACTAAAACCTCGGTTTTGTTTTAGAGAGTGACAAAGGTAATAAAGGGGTAGATAAAGGTACTTCACTACCCCTGCCTACGGTACTAGAATCAAAACACTGACAACTGATACAAATTACAACTGAATCAAAAGACTTACGACTTACGAGTGACTGACATCGAGTCTGGTACTTGATACGTAACGGTTTAAGTCTGAATTTAACTTCTGTCATCCCTTTTGGTGATCTGGTAAGTCTATACTGGATTTAGTTTAGGAAATACTAATATGTCACCTTCAATTTTCATCTAAGTTCCCTAATCTCTACTATCTGTCTCACGGACTTCTTGATACCTACCGTCAAGTACTGTAACATGTCCTCCGTCACTAGTTCTGGTAGGAGTTCCTTTTCTTTATGTATTTCCGTTTTACCACCACACTTTTCCGGAACGTTTATCTACTCTCTCCTTCTCTTCGATTTCCATTTCATTTTTCCCTTTCTATGTGGGTAAACTTACATCTCAAGGTTTCTTATCGTTCCTCTCTATTTTTTTCGGAAGAAATCACTAGTGACGTTTCTTTATCTCCTTTTGTTTTCTTACCCTTTCTGATCTCTAGAGAAGTTCTTTCAATTTCTATGGTTCCCTTGTAAAGTACGTTTCTACCCGAGTTATTTCCTGTCGTTACTATATCTGGATTGTCTTCGTCTTCTATAATTCTTTTCCACCGTTATTATGTGTCTTATTAACATGTCTTTTCTAGAAGTACTGGGTCTATTAGTCCTACCATACTAGTGAGTGGATTTCAATCTGTAAAACCTTACTCTTTAGTTCACCCGGAATCCTTCGTAATGATACTTGTTTCGATCACCTCCACTACCTTAAGGTCAACTCGATAAAGTTTAGGATTTTCTATTACGACACTTTCACGACGTGACTTATACGGTAGTTTAAACCTTTTGAGTCGTCACCGGTGTCCTGATCCTTTCAAATCAAAAGTAAGGTCAGAGTTTCTTTCTGTTACGGTTTTTTACAAAATTCATAGAGTGTCAACGTATACAGAGTGAGCCATCGTTTCATTACAAGTTTTAAGTGATTCGGTCCGAAGTTGTCATGTACTTGGTACTTGAAAAATTCGATCTAAATCTTTTCCGTCTCCTTGGCCTCTAGTTTAACTGTTGTAGGTAACATAAAAGTTTTTCCGTACTCTCAAGTTCTTTTTGTAGATGAAGACGAAACAACTGATACGGTTCCGGAAACTGACACACCTAGTGTTGTTTAACACCTTTTAAGAATTTCTTTACCCGTATGGTCTGGTGGACTGGACGGAGGACTCTTTAGACATACGTCTAGTTCCTCGTCGTCAATCTGGACCTGTCTCTTGTTGTCTGACCAAGTTTTAATCCTTTCCTCATGTAGTTACGACATATAACAGTAGGAAGAATAAATCGAATATACGTCTCATGTAGTACTTTTTACGGTCCGACCTACTTTGTGTTCGAACTTAGTTCTAACCCTCTTTATAGTTATTGGAGTCTATACATCTACTGAGGTGGGAATACCGTCTTTCACTTGAAATCCATTGATGAATAAGGTTTATATAGGGAAATAATAATAATAATAAAAATCGAAAAAATTTTTTTTAAAAAATTGAAAAATAAAAATGAAATAAAATAAAATTTTATGACATAACCAAAATGGTATGTAACTGTACTTAGGTGGTGCCCACATGTACTCTAGTGTTTGTACTTGGGGGGAGGGTTGAGGGAGGGGTGTCGTAGGGAGACCCAGTAGGGGTACGTGGTCGGGGTTCGTACGACATAGGACGTAGCCTGTATCTGACCACTAAACTAAGAATGTACTATCAGATGTACAAAGTTACGGTAAGAGGGTTTAGTAGGGTGGGAGAGGGAGAGGGAGACTCAGGTTTTCAGGCGATATGTGTAGACACAGAAAAAACGACAGAGCGTAGGTCCCAATAGTAACGGTAGAAAGATTTAAGGTATATATACACAATGATATGACATAACCACAAAAAGAAAGACCGAATGAAGTGAGACATATTAGCCGAGGTCAAAGTAGGTAGAGTAGTCTTGACTAAGTTTACTTAAGAAAAATTGCCGACTCATTATGAGGTAACACATATACATGGTGTCGAAAGAATAGGTAAGTAGACGACTACCTGTAGATCCAACAAAGGTACAGGATCGATAATATTTGTCACGACGCTACTTGTAACCCCATGTACACAGAGAAAGTTAAGACCAAAGGAGCCACACATATGGGTCGTCACCCTAACGACCCAGTATTCCGTCAAGATAAACGTTAAAAAATTCCTTAGAGGTGTGACAAAAGGTATCACCAACATGATCAAACGTAAGGGTGGTTGTCACATCCTCCCAAGGGAAAAGAGGTGTGGGAGAGGTCGTAAATGACGAACGTCTAAAAACCGTTTATATAGGGAAATAAGAATTAACTAAATTGGTATTCATAAAAGACGGAGAACACTAGGGTACCTGGTAATAAACGGTTCTATGAGATAGGTACCCTAAAGGGTCCGTTCTCATTACCTTACTTACGATAAAAGAAGAGGTTCCCTAGAAGGACTGGGTTCGAGAGTAGTGGGCTTAACCGTCTACGTAAGAAATGGTGACTCGGTGGATCCTACTGGAATTAGACATTATGGATGTATAGTTTGGTAACCTAATTGAAATTAAAGGAAGGTCAGAAGGTTTCTTGTAGTTATACTTATCAAAAAAAAGACAATACATGAATGAATTTAGTAAATGACTTTGAGATCATGAAACCGGTGAAGTAAGCTTCCCAACTGAGTAACCTTTTCTAACTACGACCCTCCCTAACCCCCGTCCTCCTCTTCCACTACTGTCTCCTACTCTACCGACCTACTGTAGTGACTGAGATACCTGCATTCAGACTCACTTGAGCCCCTCCACCACTACCTGTCCCTCCGGACCGCACGACGTTAAGTACCCCAGCGTTTCTCAACTTGTGCTGACTCACTCACTTGACTTGACTTTAGAAAATGAATCCATAAGACATCGATTACAAAAGTGAAAACAGTTATATCAGTTCTTTTCAGTGATATATTAGAAAAGACAGGTAAAAGTCAGAAGAAGAGAGGAATTCATATTAGTATAAATGTAGTAAATCTAAGTGAATTTTCCTCTTTAACGATCAGTACGGTATAGTCTGGTACTTACTTAACAGGTGGTGGTCTCTAGTGTTAGAAAAGAAGGTATAACAGAAATTGTATTATTTAAAAAACGACACACACAACTTATCCAGAGAAACATAGTCAAGATGAATACGGGTTTTAGACGGAGGATGTATTGGTAACCAAGTTACAGTGCACTATAACAAATCGTAGACTTTTCTAAGTTTTCTTTATTCCGGAGTTGAGTAAAATAAAGGTAATATACTGAGTGTTATCCGTGTGACCACTTATTAAGAAATATGTTAATAACACTTGTTAAAAAGAAACCGAACAACCTACGTTTAGGGATTGTATGGTCGTAAAGACCATCTATGTGATCATCCGCGTAGAGACCGTCCATGATGTAGATACTGAACGTCAGACCCCTCAAAACCGAGGTAGAGTTCGGGTCGAGTGTCCGGAGACGGGAGATGTCCACATGAAATGACATTTTTTTCGTTGTAACTTTAGTCGAGACAGGTGAAATTAAGTAATTTGTATAGGGACGGTAAAGAAAGGATAGTAAATATGAGATTTACAGTGTATGGGAAAATTCCTTGTATACAATTCAGTATACGGAGTGTAACATTAACGTTAGATAACCAGTTACATAGTGTTACTTTTAGATACTGTCAATCTACGTTAAAGATCGAGTTATCTTGTATCTATTCCATAGTAACGTGTCAATAAAGACCTTCGTCATCAGGACCTAGTGTGAAAGTCTTTAAAGATTCAGGTCATCTCATCAAAACTCGTCGACAATAGAAAAATAGATGTATACCATAAACATATACAGTAGTTAGTGATATTAACAGTCTAACAACTGTATAAAACAAGTTACATAAAACGTTAACACCTCACCTCTTTGTCTAAGTTATGAGTTCTATTCAGGTTGACCTTTTTTAGTGTCTTCCGAATAATTGGAGACAAAGTCCCTTTTAAAATGAGGTTCGAATCATTAAGATTGGTAGGAGTAAATAAACAAGTGTAAAGACATAACTGTCGAAACACTTGAACCGAGTCGACCTGTCAATAGGATGACTAGAACGACACCGTTGAGTACGTCAATGGTATTAGACTTCGAAATACCAGGATTTATCTGAGTAATATACAGACCCCGAAAACGACATACCGACCTGTAAGAAACAGATACATTACAGAGAGAAGTGTATTAAAGAGTAGAAGCTCCTCCGAATGGAGACGATTGTACGTCTCACTCCCGGAATCCTAAGATTCTCTCGTGTAAGATAACCACTTTCGTTCGGTAACCCTGTATGTTCTAAGTTTTCATTTCCCTTGTCTAAAGTGGAGAACATTCTCCTCTTCTTTTCGTTTCTCTATAAAATTAAATAGTGTTGGGGGTGTCAGTCAAGTGACATAAAGATGAATTCTTCATACCGTAATACGTTACTTTCATATTACATAATACCGATTGTCGCTTAGATGGTATATACCGTCTTTCGTTGTGTTATAACAATTTTGTTGACAAACGGTTGATTTTTTATTTTTATTTAATTTAAAATTTTTACCCACTTAGATGGTCTCGGATCGTTGATTACTCTCCATTGTTATGTATTCCCGAAGGAGCTAACGAGGTACCATTTCTTACTTGGACGGCTACGTGCTCTGTACTCAAACTAAGGAAACTCCCCTTCTAAGGGACCTATTCCTTGGTTGTTGGATGGTCATAAAAAACGGATCCTTTAGGATACTTGTCTCCTTGTACCACCCAATATCAACTGTCCCAGTGTGTCTCAACCCATGGTGAATTGGTGATTTGTCACTGTTCTATTTTCCGTCACCTTATAGTACTAATTTCAGTGTCTCAAGTCTTTGATAAACAGATCTAAAAGGGACCTCCTTCCGTACCGTTGGGTGAGATCATAAGAACGGACCTCTTCCGGTACCTGTCTCACAGAACAGTCCGATGTTAGGTACCCCAGTGTTTATAGTCTGTGTTGACTCACTGACTGTACAGATCTAAACTTAGAACTAAAAATTAGTAGATTATAAAAACATAGTACTACTCCAAGTCAAGTCAAATCAGAGAGTTAACACAGGTTTAGAAACGCTGGGGTACCTGACGTCTCACGATCCGGAGGGACAAGTGGTGGATGAGGGTCTCAAATGAGTTTGAGTTCAGGTAACTCGACCACTACGGTAGGTTGGTAGAGTAGGTGACAGTAGGGGAAGGGAAGGGAGGAAGTTAGAAAGGGTCCTAGTCCCATAAAAGTTTACTCAGTCAAGAAACGTAGTCCACCGGTTTCATAACTTCAAAGTCGAAGTCGTAAACAGGAAGGTTACTTATAAGTCCTGACTAAAGAAAATCCAACCTACCCAACGTAGATGAACGTCAGGTTCCCTGAGAGTTTTCAGAAGAGGTTGTGGTGTCAGGTTTTCGTAGTTAAAAAGTCGGAAGTCGAAAGAAATTTCAGGTTTAGAGTGTAGGTATGTACTGATGACCTTTTTTGTATCGAAACTTATCTGTAGTTTCGATAATAAAACAACCATCTACAAACAGATCAGTTCCGATACCATAAAGGTCACCAGTACATACCTACACTCTCAACCTGACACTTCTTTCGACTCACGACTTCTTAACTACAAAAACTTGACACTACAACCTCTTCTGAGAACTCTCAGGGTACCTGATGTTACTCTAGGTTGGTCAGATAAGATTTCCTCTAGTCAGGACCCACAAGTAACCTTCCTGACTACGATTTCGACTTTAAGGTCATGAAACCGATGGGGTACACCTCAACTGAGTAACCTTTTCTGAGACTACGACCCTCCCTAACCCCCGTCCTCCTCTTCCCCTACTGTCTCTTACTCTACCGACCTACCGTAGTGACTGAGCTACCTGCATTCAAACTCACTTGAGGCCCTCAACCACTACCTGTCCCTCCGGACCGCATGACACTAAGTACCCCAGTGTTTCTCAACCTGTGTTGACTCGCTGACTTGACTTGACTTGACTTTCATTACAGATGCGAAAAATTATACGACAGATCCAACCAGTATTGAAAAGAAGGTTCTTCGTTCGGAGAAAATTAAAACACCGACGTCAGTAGTAGATGTCGCTAAAATTCGGGGGGTTTTACTTCGGACAGTGACAAAGATAACGAAACGGTAGATAAACGGTACTTCACTACCCCGGTCTACGGTACTAGAATCAAAAGACTTAGAACTCAAAATTCGGTGAGAAAAGTGAGAGAAGAAAGTGAAAGTAGTTCTCCGAGGAATTAAAAAGAAAGGAAAGCCGATATTTCCACCACAGTAGACGTATAGACTCCAATAACTATAAAGAGGGTCGTTGGAACTAAGGTCGGACACAAAATAGGTCGGATCGAAAAGAGTACTATATGAAATATATATTCGATTTATTCGTCCCACTACTATATGTCGTAACTACGTGAGGACAGGGATAAACCTTGGTCAGACAAAAAGGGACAGGTCAAGATCGACAACGAAGAACTGAACGTGTGTCTAAAGAGTTCTCCGTCCAGTCCACCAGACCACAAAAGTAAAGAAATTCTTAAAAGGTGTCACACAACACTAGGTGTATCAGTTTCCGAAACCGTATCAGTTATTTAGTCTTCATTCACAAAAAGACCTCGAGGGAACGAAAAACTACTAGGTTGTCTACAACCGTTAAGTAGAGAACAAGAAGACGGAAAAGATTTAGATCGAACTTGTAGACCTTCAAGTGCCAAGTGTATGACAACTTCGGGACTGAACCTCTTAAAACTCATAATGAAACGATCGTATACTCTACTCACATTAACACACCATCAAACTCGTAAAAGACCGTAATACAAAGAAACTCTAACCTTTTTTATTGACTGGGAAAGGTCAGGAGACCGGTGACGACTCAAAAGGTTTAAACGACCGTATAACTCACGTCGTGAAAGTGTCGTAGTAGGAAATCTTAAACTTTATCGAGTTAACCTTAAGGTAGTGGAGGTGATTGAAAAAAACATCACTATGAAGAATTCCGGGTAAACAGAAGTGTAAGGTTCTACAGACTGAGATTCACTCACTAGTGTGGTAGCACCAATAGACCCAGTATTTCTAACAAAAACTTATCAAGAAACCACATAAAAACGGTGGAGAAGAATTACAGAAGACGAATACTCCAGGTGTAGTAAGAACAGGAAATAACACGGGTAGAAACGTACTTTACAAGGGAACCATAGCGATTATAAGAACTTCACTAGACATCAGAAAAGGTCAGATACCAAAAGGAGATAAAGAAACGTAACTAGTGACTCCTACGAAATATATAGATAACGAAAGAAAAGGAAATGTACCATTCATATTGTCAATATTATCGTGTGGTAGTCTCCCAACGATATTCTTAATGTACTTAATTACCGGATCGTTGACTCATAAAATTCTTGTCTTATTTACAATAAATATTTAGTAAAAGTATGTGATGAACGTAACATGTATAGAGTAGTATATTAATAAAGAAAATTTTAAAATATTTACCAATGACTAAAACGTCAATTGATTTTCAGTGTCTTAAAAGGGTGTAGAAAGTCAATTAGGATCTATCTAACGAAAAATTTACTATAAATTTTGAATTCCGTTCCTGTCATAAAACAAGACTATTTAACAACTAAAATTATTTGAGTCGAACATTTATACAGAAACGAAAGATTAACGACATATTATCTTTAAAGAGATTATTGAGGAAGTATTAACTCTGTTATTGTAGGAGTTTATGAAGTATTAATATACTAAAAAGAGGTCAATCATTCACTCGTTTTGTACCAGTTTCTGAACAATCATGTGGAACTAGGACACGTGACAACCTAACTCTGTTAGAAAAAGATAAGAAAGGGAAAAACGATATGACCTTTCGACTCATAAAATAAAATCATTAAAAGGAATTTTTAATGAATTAAAAATGTACGTATGAATTAAAAATTTACAAAGAGATTAGATAGGTACAATTTCTCTAATCGAACAATATTTTAAAGAGATTTATGATGAATGGATCCACTTTATAAAAAGAAAACGTTTTAACGTAAAAAAGTAGAAAATATTTCGTTTTTTGTCACCATATAAATAAAGTATATGAAAGACATAAACCAGGTCAAATACTGTATAAATTAATTATAAAAACGAAAAAAATCGAAAACGAGGAACAAAAAATTATTCCTGTACTCAAAAAGTACAGATTTATATAGTAAGTTATTTCCAAAGTGTTCGTAGACCTCGTTATTTCATACCCGTTTTACTAAATCGAAAAATATGAATCCTAAATCAAATCGACCTATATCTATAATCCAAATAAGAGAAAGTGACATCACTAAATACATAATATGGAATATCTTACAGGATGTAATCTAATATCTAACAATTAAGACCATCGAAACTTCATAAAAGGATAATAGAGCTTTATAATAGAATATTAAACACATCCAAAGAAAACAACAACAAGAATACAAACAAAGATACGAACAGAGTGAGTCTTCACATTATATAAAAGTAAAATTACGTTCGAAATACAGTTGATGTCTCTTAAAACTTTGAAATAAACTGAAAACGACGAGAGGTTTAATAGGGTAAGATAAGATGACCTTTAAGGTAATTTACATTAAATATTGATGAGTTAGATGTAAAGTAAAAAAAATAGAGTATTACAGAATCTGCTGATTAAGATTAAGAACTGAGTAATTAATAAAGGGACAAGGGTTTGATGATTAATAGGATAGGAAAATAAAAGTAAAATTAAAAAAAGTATAGATGTTAAGTACAAAAAGGAAAAAGAAGATTAGAACAAAATACCACGATAAAAGAAGTATCAGTGAGACTCACAATAATTATATGAATAAAATTATAGAAGTCTTGTTAGACAATGAAAGTAAAGTTGTGACACTTCAGTAGATAAACGACACCGAAATAATATAAAAAAGTTACCAAAAGACAAAGTAACATATAATATTAAACAAAGACTCCCGTGTCCAAGATCCAGGGTAATAGAAAAGTAACATAGGTCCCTAGACAGAATGTGAGGGTTAGTGATTATACTTAAAGAGGAGACTGAGTAGTTTAGTCAAGACAACCTACCTCTTCTTACCTATATAACTTATAGTGTACAACTTCTACTGACTCCTAGATGATCGGTCCCAGAAACTTAATTTGAAAACTCTGGACGGAGGACCTAGACAAGTGGAAGAGTGAGTAACAATGTACTCGTTCTTTGTCTGACGAGAACAAAACTCGGTAATATATATACAGAGTCTGTAACAGTGGTCTTCGATCCGTCGGACTGATTACCTGACAGACTAAATTGCAAAGTACAAAAGATCACTACTATAGAAAATAATCCATGATTTACAAGACGACATAATATTATTGTTTTTCCCTTAAAACGAAAAACTAGAAAAAAGAATTCAGTAAACAGACAACCTCAGGTGGGTTTTGGTTTAGTTAGTCACATACTTTTACATTTTTAGTAACGTAAAAGACATATTATGAAAAATGTTTGCGAGTCTAATTGAGTTTTAATCTAGTCACAGTGATTATAATTAATAAAGAAGTTCACCTTATTAAACCGAAACGTGTATATTGTTAGGGTTTTAGAAGAAGGTTGTATTTTTAATATCTTATTAAGAATAATAGTAATAGTAGGAAAGTCTCCATTGTTTAAGAATGAATGGAGATTTTTACACATAAAGATTTCATCCATAAAGGAAATACGTTGTACAATAGTCTCGGAACCCGAAGGGACCACGGTGTCACCATTTATTAAACGGACGGTTATGTCCTCTATGTTCAAACTAAGGACCCAATCCTTTTAGAGGACCTCTTCCTTTTTACGTTGGGTGAGGTCATAAGAACGGACCCTTTAGGGTACCTGTCTCCTTGCACCACCCGATGTTAGGTACCCCAGAGTGTCTCAGTCTATCCTGAAACACTAATTTGTTGTTTAATCTCGGAGTTTTAAAGAAGGCAAATAAAATCCACTTAATTACTCAAACGAAAAAAAAAAAAATAATAGTTCGTATCCCAGATGTATATCAGAAACTTCTCAACTAGAATTTTTCATTACGGAGAGATCATTGTACCTACGTATTGAACTTCCTACGAAGGGTATGGTATAAAATATATATATATATATATATATATATAAACACCTGTAAAAATTAAAAATAGTTGAAACTTACAAAATTATGTGGAATAAGAAAACTGTTTATTTTTATTTCGAAGAACCCAACTTTGTTCTGTATAAAATAGAAATCTTTTTAGAGATCTTTCAAGAAAACGAATTAGTTTTCCTGATATAATAGTCGACTTGTAACCAAAAACCTTTTTTTCTTCAAATGATGATATTAAACAGATTATGTATAAAGGATGTATAACGTAAATAAAGTGAAAAGATCGTAATCAAACAAGGTGCAAAAACCAGTCTTAACTTAAGTTACATATAAACAGGTGAGAAGATTAAAAACTCAACATTCGATGATACATAAGTGAAACCCTGAGGGTCGACCACGTCACCATTTCTTAGGTGGACGGTTACGTCCTCTACGTTCTCTACACCCAAGATAAGACTGAACCCTTCTAGGGCACGTCACCTTTACTTTGGTTGAGGTCATAAGAATGAACCTTTTAAGGTACCTGTCTCCTGGGACCTCCCGATTCTAGGTACCCCAAGGTTTCTTAGCCGTTGCTGACTCTTACGTGTGTGTGTGTAAATAAGTGAAATCGTTACAACGTTTAAAACAAAAATCGAACAACTTTGATGATATCTCGTACATCCAGAAACTTTGAGAGTAAATATGTTTTTCGTGTAAAATGGATGTATAAACATCAAAAGTACCTTTTCGAACCAGAAGGATTTGTTCGTCTGTCGTACGTTGATGTACTATTATAAGGGATCTAGGATAGACAAGAAGAGAACAACAGGAAAATTCATTAAAATCTAACGAAATACAGACACTTAAAGGGATAGTCATGTAATTATATAAAACGAAGATATACAAATAGGGTTTATCACTTATTTAATAAACCTCCTCTTTAAGTATAAAAATAATAGAATAAAGGTAATACTTAAAGTATAAGTTCTTATTACACGTTCTGATGAATGACATACCCGGGTGTCTAAAACCGTCGACAAGTTTAGGATCTGATTTAAACTTGAAATTTAATAAATGACCTGGATTCGGTGAATTTCAGGTTCCTCGTCACCGACGCGTCCGTGTCCACCCGGTTCTCCTCGATGAGATACAAGTTCCATTCCTCCCCGTCGACACTCCTCTATGGGGAGTAGGTTCCATTCCTCGTCGACGACGCGAAACGACCTCGTCGGGACTTCTCTATGGTATGCAGGTTCCATTCTCTTTGGGTTCATTCTACCATCTATAACGCTCTCCCATATCCTCCCGTCTGTGTGTTTGGTATTAGTGTCTTTTGATCAGTCAGATTAGTGTACTTGGTGTTGGAACAGATTGAGTTACTTTGATTCGGTACGGTACACGCCGGTGGTTTCTACCCGCCCAGTACCACTTCTCCAGACTGTCTCACACCAGGTGACCTCTTCCCTTACCGTTTGGTGAAGTCATAAGAACGGAACTCTTGGGGTACTTGTCATACTTTTCCGTTTTACTATCCTATGACTTTCTCCTTGAGGTCTCCAGTCATCTACGGGTTATACGGTGACCTCTTATCACCTCTTTATTGAGGTCTTTCTTACTTCCCTACCACGGTTTCGTTTTGTTATGGGTCAACACCTACACTGACCACTATCTTCGTTCCAGACTACGACATTTGTCGTTATAACGTATTCTTGGACCATACAATCCACGTACTTAGTTCCGTTTAACCTTAATCAGTTTGTCCTCTACTGTTCTCTCTTGGAGCTGTAAGATCCTTAGTCCCTTGATTTTACTTGACCTTACCCACTTAAATTGAGTCTACTGGTAATATAGATGATGACACCCGTCCCTTAGGGACTCTTCTTTACCTCACCGGTAGTACCAGTTGTTTTCTCAGGTTTTACGTCATGAACCTACGTTAGAGGTTTTGCTGTCTTACTAGAGACAAGCAAAGGTTCCGTTTGGCAAGTAATAGTCTCATTAGGTTGAGATACGGGGTTAGTCATTACGACTTCTTCGACTTCAACTTGTCAAGATACTTCTGGATGTTCTGGAAAATATTGATTGTGGTTATTTCTGTGGGAAAAGTAATATCCCCTGACCTTCCGTTTTCATCCTTCAGTTCTTAGTGAACCCCATTGTCCGTTTAAACCGGAACCCTATGCCTTACTTCGTCCCGTTTCCAATTATCGCAAAACGGTTCTTTTACGTGACCAGTATCGTTTGTGGGAGAAGGTTGTTGTGTTCTCTTCTGAGATGTATACCTGTAGTGGTCTACCAGTTGTGACTTTACTCTAACTAATATAAGAAACTTCGGTTTCTATCTCTTCGTGATATCTCAGTTGTTGTTCTGGTCCTCGACGGACACCGAGTCTAGTACTTGAGGAATAACGGTTTATTTTGAATTTAACTTCTTACATCTCTTTTGGTGATCTGGTAAGTCCATACTGGATTTATTTTGGGCAATACTAATATGTCACCTTCACTCTTTATTTAAATTCCCTGATCTAGACTATCTCACGGACTACTTGACACCTACCTTCAAGCACGGTGACATGTCGTCTGTCCCTAGTTCTGGTAGGGGTACCTTTTCTTTACTTTTTTTCGTTTTACCGACAGACCCTTCCGGAATGTTTATCGACACTTTTCTTCCCTTCACTTTTCGTTCCCTCTTTTCCTTTCTATATTCGTAGACTCACGTCTCAAAGTTTCTTATCGTTCCTCTCTATTCTTTCGGAAGAAGTCGCTAGTTACGTTTCTTTATCTCCTTTTCTTGTCTTACCCTTTCTGATCTCTAGAGAAGTTCTTTTAATCTCTATGGTTCCCTTATAAAGTACGTTTCTACCCGAGCTATTTCCTGTCTTGCAATACCTGGATTGTCTTCATCTTCCATAATTATTCTCCACCGTTCTTATGTGTCTTCTTGACATGTTTTCTTCTATAAGTGTTGGTTCTATAAGTACTACCATACTAGTGAGTGGATCTCGGTCTGTAGCAACTTACACTTCAGTTCACCCGGAATCTTTTGTAGCGATACTTGTTTCGATCACCTCCACTACCTTAAGATCAACTCGACAAAGTTTAGGACTTTCTACTACGGTACTTTCACGACGTGAGTTATACGGTCTTTTAAACCTTTTGAGTCGTCACCGGTGTCCTGACCTTTTCCAGTCAAAAGTAAGGTTAGGCTTTCTATCCGTTACGGTTTCTTACGAGTTTGATGGTGTGTTAACGTGAGTAGTGTGCGATCATTACGAGTTTTAAGAGGTTCGGTCCGAAGTCGTCATGCACTTGGAACTTGAAAGTCTACAAGTTCGATCGAAATCTTTTCTGTCTCCTATGACTCGAGATTAACAGTTGTAGACGGCCTAGTACCTTTTTCCTTCTCTCAAGGTCTTTTTTTGTAGATAAAGATGGACTAAGTGATACGGTTACGGAAACTGACACACCTAGTGTTATTTGACACCTTTTGAGACTCTCGACCTTATACTCTGGTGAACTGGACGGAGAACTCTTTGGATATACGTCCAGTCCTTCTTTGTCGATCTTGACCTGTACCTTTGTCTGACCAAGATTTATCCTTTTCCTCATGTAGTTCCGACATATAACAGTGGGACGAATAAATAGAAGATACGTCTCATGTAGTACACTTTGCGACCCGACCTTCTTCGTGCCTTAGTTCTAACGGACCTCTTTAGAGTTATTAGAGTACATACGTCTACTGTGGTGGGAATACCGTCTTTTACTTCTGCTTGATTTTTCGGAGAATTACTTTCTCCTCTCACTTTTTCAATTGAATTTCGAGTTGTAAGTCTTTTGCTGATAGTACCGTAGACCAGGGTAAAGAAGTACCTTTTATCTACCCCTTTGTCACCTTTGTCACAGTCTGAAATCAAACACCCCGAGGTTTTATGACATCTACCACTGACGTCGGTACTTTAATTTTCTGTGAGGAACCTTCCTTTCAATACTGGTTGGATCTATCGCATAAACTTTAGTCTCTGTAACGAAACGGTTACCAAGTAGATCAGTTCCGATACCAAAAAGGGTACCAGTACATACCTACATACCTACACTCTCAACCTGACACTTCTTTCGACTCGTGGCTTCTTGACTACGGAGACCTAGCACCACAACCTCTTCTGAGAACTCTCAGGGAACCTGATGTTCCTCTAGGTTGGTCAGGTAAGACTTCCTCTAGTCGGGACCCAAAAGTAACCTTCATGACTACGATTTCGATTTTGAGGTTATGAAACCGGTGGAGTACGCTTCTCAACTGAGTAACCTTTTCTGAGACTACGTCCCTCCCTGACCCCCGTCATGCTCTTCCCCTACTGCCTCCTAATCTACCGACCTACAGTAGTGACTGAGCTACCTGCACTCAAACTCACTTGAGGCCCTCAACCACTACCTGTCCCTCCGGACCGTACGACGTTAAGTACCCCAACCTTTCTCAGTCTGTGTGACTCGCTGACTTGACTTGACTTGACTACTGTGGATTACACACATATACAAGTAATAGTTTATTGATATTTATCTATACACTACACAGATTAAAAAAGTCCATTGACTTTATTTACAATTACCAAAGAATAAAGACTACTTACTCTTTTTTAAGTAACTTCACTTTTGTTGTCGTAAAAAATAAGGGAAGAGTCATTTACATGTTACGGTACAAAGTATCAAGGACTTTCACCATTATCGGAACTGAGTAGATATATTTTCTTGGTAAATTTGAACTTGTTATTATATCACATACTTCATGAAAGTTTATATTATACGGTAATTCGAATTTTCTAGGAATACATTCATAATTTTTATAATATAATGTTTATTCTTTTACCTCGGTGTCTCATATTCACTAAAAAAAAAAAGGTTATTTCGTGTCAATTATTTACCGTCTATATGTCTGTTAACCATTTGATACTTGAATCCAATAAATGGTTAATGAAGAATGGAGAGTGTAAAAAACAAAGGGAGTAGGAATCTTCATATCAAATGATTTTATAACAATTTTAGACCAAAGACTATTCATAGTGAGAGGGATGTAAAAAACAGGGTACGGTGAAAATGAACGTGACAAATTTGACTTAAGGAGTGACAACAGTTTTTCAGGAATACGAAAAGTCGAAAACACCAAATCATAACGACTAAGGAGTAATTATGGAAACGGGTCTTAATAGATAAGTAGTACACTATTTTTTCTATTCATCTAAGGTCGAAGTATATCACCCTCTGAAATTACTTATTTTAGTTGCTTGAACCTTACAAGGTACACTTTAACTCTATCCGATTCATAGATAAGTCCCTTAAAATGGCCCATAAGGGAACAACCAATACTCGTCCAATCCAGGTTTGTAGAACTGTACAGAAAAGAAAAACCCAGATTCCGTTAATTTAATAAGATCATGTAAAACATTAGTAGAGTAAAAGAAAGATCCAACGAACAGAAAAATTTCTCTGTCCCTTCTTTAGATATATAACAACGTAGTGAGTCGTAGTTTTCCATAGAATGACTATAACTAGTAAGTTGTTTTAACCAGTTACGGTATATACATATATATTTATACATATATATATACACATATATATATATATACTTATTGAACTTAGTTTTCGTGATATCTCTCTTATACAAAAATTTTTGGACTACTCTCATGTCTTTCTGCTATAATCTTTCTATTCCATTTTAACTCACCTTTTATTAATTCCATCTATATTTGTGTATGTACATGATTATTTGTTTTATTCCGTTCGTAGATTATTTGTCGACACTATATTAATAACCTGTCAATAATACGAGGTTTCCTATTACCTATATGAACTTATTACAGTCTTAATATAACCTACTGTCACCAAACTTTTAATAACTCTTTAAATATAAACAGATCACGAGGGACTGTAATTTGTAAATTATCTGCAGACCCATGGTCATGAAAAGAATCAAAACGTTCCTTAAGACGTCTAGAGTAAAAGCGTTTTAAACGTCTACAAAAACACTTTTGTCTCGACAAAAACTGGAATCTTCACAAAACTGGGGATTTATGACTGTCGTTATTGTAAATCTCTGATTTAACAGAACGTACTGTCCCTTTATACTATAGAATAATCAAAGAAGACGATAAGTTGAAATTTTTGTTAATGAAAACGTATCACTAAAATACATTATTAGGGAAAGATTACGTTACAGTCAAATACATGAAAAACTTGGCAAAAGAGGTCCTCGTTACAGAGAGAAGAGGTAATTTTTTTTTTTTTTTTTTTTTTTTCAGTGTTACTAACATAGGTGTAAAACAAAATTTTGTTTAATAACGTTAAATATTTTGTGGAAGTTTATATATATACATATATACGAATACATACAGATATATATAATTTCTTTCTTTTATTAAAAGTTATCTCTCTTTTAAAAGTCTGACGTAGTAGAATCTACTATACTCCCACTAATAAGACTACACGAAATTTTTTCGTCATCAGACCTCTTTTCCTTCAGTAACCATTATGGTCCAGTTTCATATACTACAAGAGACATATTTTTATAATGAGAAGGTGGGTTAAATTCTATTTCAAATACTGTTAATAAAGGGAAAGGGATATTCAGGAGTTAAACTAGAAATATTAAATAAAAAATTAATTTAAATGAAACTCAAAACGAAGTGAATAAACTGTTGAACTATAAATTTATTAAAAACGGATAAAGTTTTCCTTTATGTTTAATAGATGTCTTATACCAGTTCTTTATACAATGTTAACCCTCGGTGTTCACTCTCTGACTTTCCACCTTCTTTTATCTGTAGTGTAAAGACAAGAAGACCTTCACTGAAACTATTATCATCATCAGTGTGTTCCATTCATTGTCACTGACGTCTTCCGACTTCTGTTGACATAATTGTGTCAACGTTGGTGTCATCGTTCTTCTGACTTAGGAACGTAGGACAAGTCATTGGCACCCATGTCAATACCGTACCGTTGGAGTCTTAGAGGTCCTTGAGTCGTTCGTATACCCGAGTCCTCAAGTCCTATCCGTCGTCTAAGGACTCGAACTACACTGGAGAAAAAAAGGGAAAACGGGGAGATTGTATACGGATGTCTATTGTAGTAGAATTAGTTAAAAGAAAGATGACTTTGATAGTTCTCATCACAGAGTATTACCGTCCTATAGTCGACTATCTACACAATTTTCTCATAGGGGTACCTTATTTGGTAATTTAGACTTTTAAACTCTCATAAATAGACTGGACTAAGATTTATAATTGGAATGGTGTAAACCTTTTACTTGGTATCTATTAGTACTGTATGTGTCCGTTTAACAGTAAATATGTGGATTAAAGACTCTACTTCACTAATCACTTCCATTCTGTCTTGACCTAACAATCCCACCTATGACGAATATTCTTAATACCCCACTTGTACCCCCCAAGTACAAACCCTAGCGTACATGTGGGCACCACCTAAGTACAGTTACATACCGTTTTGGTTATGTCATAACATTTCATTTTATTTCATTTTTATTTTTATTTTATTTTATTTTACATTTTTTTTTCTTTCTTTTTCTCAATACCCTACAACTGATAAAAACTTACATGACCTCTCAAATGACTTTTTATTATGGTTTCATCACCATTTTCTTAGTTGGACCACCTACGTCCTCTGTGTCCTCTACATCCAAACTAGGGACACAACCCTTCTACGTGACCTCCTCCTTTACCGTTAGGTGAGGTCATAAGAATGACCCTCTTAGGGTACCTGTCTCCTAAGACCGTCTGATGTCGGGTATCCCAGAGTTTCTCAATCTGTGCTGACTCATACGTGTGGTACGGTCGGACAATTTGTGAATCTAGTTCTAGGTTAGTCTCTTTTTCAAATACACTACTGTGATTTTATTCTAGTTTTATATTAGTACGTTCCGTTCATCTTAGATCTCGTAGTGTACACTGAATGTATGATACAATAAACCATTCTTGACCCCTGTTCTCCCATCTTTAACTCCTGTAAATATATTCTAAGGAGATAAAGAAAAGGAACTAGTGACTTCTTCCCGAAGAACAGAGAGGAACGATAAGAGACCTTGGGACACAAACCAAGCCACATAGAAAAGAAAAGAGGGAACGAAAAGTGAAGAGAAGAAAGAAGTCGATAAACATTTCGGAGGAGTCCGTTGGTGAAACGGAAGAACGAAAAGAAAAAGAAACCCTACCTAAACATGTGACGGAGGATATCTCATAATACTTGGAGACGGGTATCAAGGAGTCCGTGAGACAGATGATCTAGATAACTTAGATAATTAGAGAACTTAGATAATTAGTGGAGGTAATTAATTAAGTTTGTCCGAAATTCGGTACGGACTGAAGTCATCACCAAAAGGGACGAAAGAAATCAAATTTGGACTTAAAACGATACTCTTTGATTACTAGACTCGACGTCAGTCGAGGTCCAGAAAAAAAAAAAAAAAAAAAACTGACATACGTCAACGAGGAAGAAGTCGATGTTCCTTACATGAGTCAGACTAAAGTCATAACTGGTAAACCACTACAGATACACGTTTCAGATAGAGCATGACAACTTTTTGTTACGAACGATACTGGTCACACAAGAGAACCGTCTTAAGACAATCGGAAACCAAACGAAGTGAAACATGAGGTTACCGTTTGAACCGACAATGAGGTCCACAGAGAACTGTAGAATGAAAGCGTAAGGTTAGGGGTCACTACTTATCCTATAGAAAAGAACCACAATCAAGACCTCCAGAAGATACAGAAGTATCTTGACTAGTTGAAGTCGAAGAAACCGTAGTCACCAACCCCGTATCTGAACTTAATGACACTAGTATTGTTTGACACCCTTTGAGAATTTGTCTACTTCTATGGTCTGGTAGAATGGATAGAGGACTCTTTGGACATACGATCAGATCTTCGTTGTTAATCTTGGGACATACCTTCCTTATTAACCAAGTCCTAACTCTTTCCTTATACTGTTCCAACAAATAACGGCGGAACGAAAAATTTTAATATTTATCTCGTTTAATACTTTTCACGACCTGATCTACTCAATGTTCGACCTTAGTTCTAAACGTCCTCTTTATAGTTGTTGGAGTTTATACACCTATTATACTGAGATTACCGTCTTTCGTTTCTCCTCGATTTCTTGGAGAACTATTACCACTTCCTCCTCTCACTTTTCCGATTGAATTTTGATTTACAATTTGTTTTGTTTTGTTCTAATACCGTCGAGGTAGTGAAGTACCGTTTATCTTCCCCTTTTCACCTTCGTCACTGTCTAAAGGAGTAGAACCCACGGTTTTTAGTGACGTCTACCACTGACGTCAGTACTTTAATCTTCTACTAACGAAGAACAGTCCTTTCGATACTGTTTGAATCTTTTACAGGATTTTTCGTTTCTATAGTGAAACGACTATCTCCAGTCATACCAGTTCTGATACCGAAAAGGTCATCAGTGGATACCAACACTCTCGTCCTGGTATTTCTTCCGTTTCGTGACTTCTTGACTACGAAAGTTTGATACCACGACCTCTTCTGAGAACTCCCAGGGAATCTGTCGTTCCTCTAGTTTGGTCAGTTAAAATTTCCTTTAGTTGGGACTTATGAGAAACCTTTCTAACTGGGACTTTGACTTCAAGATTATAAAAAGGGTGTACTACTCTTGTCGACTAAGTAACCTTTTGGGACTACGACCTTTTCTAACTTCCGTGTTCCTCTTCCCCCTTTGTCTCGTACTCTACCGACCTACTGTAGTGATTACGTTACCTGTACTTGAACCCGTTTGAGGTCTTCTACTCCCTGTCTCTCGGACCACACACTGTAAAGTATCCCAGAGTTTCTTAACCTTTACTGACCTTATGACTTGTTGTTGTTGTTCTATTTTAAAGTTCATTATTTCTTTGAGTTCTGGAAGTTCGGAAAAAATGGTTGTCTTAGTCGGTGAAGATGGAACCGTTGTGTGATCGATAAGAAACGAAGTTTAAAGACACTATTACAATAGGATGTGTCAATTAAATATACTAATTAAATAAGTGGTTAGAGGTATGTGAAAAAGGGGAGGGGAAGTATAGGTAATGATATCTCGTACATGATCACGGAGATCCTTTGTTCTTCTTTCGTACTAAACCCTCTTCTTTTGAATATAGGATTTTCTAAACGGTTCAAAACGGTTAAATATACTCAGTTTTAGATCTGTATAAAACGCCCCGATATAAGATTCCCAAATATAGTTCTTCCTATTCTACATCGTGATCGCGTTTGTTTTAAACATAGATGTTTATAACATCTCGTACATTGTCTCTACGACTAAGTTGACATTTGAGTTCGTCAAATCTTATGAAGAATTATCGAGTCAACCATTTCTTAGACGGACGTCACGTACTCTGGCACCAAGTTAAGGACTCAGTCCTTCTAGACGACCTCTTCGCTATTCGATGGGTGAGGTCATAAGAACCCGAAGGGCACACCTAGTCGACTATTTCTTAGAGGGACGTTACGTCCTCTGGACCCAAGATAGGGACCCAACCCTTATAGGGGATCTTTTCCTTTTCTGATGGGTAAGGTCATAAGACTGAACCTCTTAAGGTACCTGACATATCAGATACCCGAGGGTTTCACAACCTGTACTGACTCGTTGAAACTGAAAGTGAAATTGTGAAAGAACCAATTAACCGACTTTGGACTAGATGTGTCACCGGGTGTAATCATTTAATTAACGGTCTTAAAGGAATCATTTGACTCTTCTTCCTTAGATTTATACATCCTTCTATCGGTAGAACCACACCTAAGGAGAAATTACCATCCAGGATCCTATGGTTAGACTTTTATAAACTTTGTCGAACTTTTACACAAGCGTTTTTCTAGAGGTTTGTGTCTTGAGATTCAAGAGACATCAAATAAGAAACTTCCAGACACTACTATCGCCGGTCACAAAGGAAACTGGTCCTAAGAGAGTAAAGTCACCCAAACTAAATTTAGGATCTGATCGTTTACTTCGTTGACACCACTCGTATCCAGGTCTCTCTGTTGACTTTACAAAACTGGACGTCTCTAATTATAGTGACTGAATTAATTGGTGTCATAGGACCTACTCTCGGATAATAACATAATAAACGTATAAATGAGTCTTTTGATATTCAGAGTACTTGTGTTTGATTACAACTCAATGGTGTGTTCTTTGACTCGGTCTTGACTCGATCCAGTGTCGGAAAAATACTACCATTATTTTACCCTTCCAGAATATTATTACAGTTTTAGATAATAAACTAGAATTACATTATGACTTCGTCGTTAGATTTTCTCCTTAAGCATAGTGAGTCTTTTCCTATATTATTGACAATACTTGAATGACAGGTGAAAACTTCTTTTATTTGTGAAGAAAGGAATGTATGTCTAGTGACGTAGGAGATCCCTTTTTTGTACAGTAACCATAAATACACCCATAACTCATCGGTATTTTCTCTTACGGTTTGTCTGTCAGGGATAACGGAAATGGATGTGCATTTGATAGATATAAAAAACCATAACAGTTAACTATGTTGTAACTGGGACACATACACGTCTACGCACGAAGACAGTTAGAAACCTCTTAAGTTTCAACTTTTATATAGTAGTATCGAAATCATTTTACTACAAGTATTATCGTGTATTATAAAGAACCCCCCATAGAACCTTTACAAAATTATCACATATTTATATATTGAATTTTGTTTCTCAATATCCTCCAAATGGGTCATCTTTTCTTCTTCCTCCTATTTCTTTCTAAGTGGTGTCTTTTTTTCCCTCTGGTTCTGTCTTTTTCTTTTTCTTATATATGGGTAGACTTACACCTCAAGGTTTCTTGTTCTATCCTTTCCGAAAAATGTACATTTTACGTTTATTTATCTTCTTTAGTTATCTTATTCTTTCTAATCTCTAGAGCAGTTCTTTTAATCTTTATGGTTCCCTTATAAAGTACGGTTTTATCCGTGTTATTTCCTTTCTTTACCATACCTGAATTATCTTAACCTTTTATAATTGTTTTCCACTGTTCTTGTGTGTCTTCTTGATGTGTTTATTTCCAGAATGACCGGGTCTATTGGTTTTACCACGGCCCCCGGTCGCACTCCTTGAGACGGGTACCGTTTCCAGTACTCCTTCCTCCGAACCGTATGTGTTTCCGTACTAGTTCGGAGTCCTTTGGGGGATAAGGGCTCGTAGATTGGGGTTTTGGTCAGACAAAATACGAGAGTGGATGTGAAGAGGAGACTGAAATGCCCCCCGAGAGGGGATATTGGTAAAGAAAGTCTCTTCCTCATTTGCACGTCGAGGTTCCGTTATTTTTAAGGACCCACACTGTTCTGACAAAGTCGAATACCTGAGGAGACTTCCAATAGATCGGGTGGACATATCCAAGCAGGCCGGTGTACACTAACAAATGTCGGAGGGTTAGACTCTCCGTACTCTACAAAATCTGAATGATTTCCGTTTAAGAAAACCCCCCAATCTTTAATAATCATATCACCCAACCAATCCTTAATATAACCACTTCCCAAAAAGTAAACAACACAGTTATTAACGACGATTAAGGGACGAGACCCACCCTGTTCCTACAGAGTCCAGTTTGGAGAGACGACTGTCTGGTCGAACACGCTGTCCTAATAGGTATGACGACGGTGATGGTGTACTAACAAATGATGGGGAATTGGTATTTGTCGTGTCTCTTAAAACCTCATAAAACTCTCAAATTAATCGTATCCCGAAAAAGAAGAACAACTCAGTTACTAACGACGGTCCGGAGGTATAGGAATCCGTGGACCCTTATATAATTAGTTACATAAACCTCATATCGTTTCCTTTATATCATCAAAAACTACAATCGTTATGATCTGAAGAACTCAATTACCTAAAAGAGAAAACATTATCTAGTGACATAAAACAATATTTAGTGACACAGGAACGATACATTCTTACATTGAAATAGTATAGAACTCTGATTTGTCTAGAATTCCCCTCGTAACTACTTTCCTAAAAGTAAACAACCCGACTACAAACGACGATTTAGAGGTACAAGGGATGGGAATATTACTTATATTGATCGTATATCCTTCTTTATTCATAATTGGAAATTCGTATATCCTCTTTATTCATAATTGGAAATTCTAATTAGTACAATTGGAACCCAATTTATTTAAGGAAAGAACTAACATTGAGTGATGTGGGAGTGGGATATCCTTACGTTGAAATAAACCTCCCACCACGGATCAAATTCTTTTTTGTGGGAACCTTCTTTATTCAAAAAACCAATAGTCTTTCTTTCCTAGTATTTTGCAGTCGTCCAGAGTGAGTACCGGTCTTCTACTACATGGAAAAAATATGTAAATACACTTCGTGGACTAAAACTATTTCCAGTCATGACGACTGAAGACGCACTGAGACATAAGTAGGGATACACATTGTTTTCCATATATTCGTTTGGGTTTTTTTTCTTTATCCTAGTCAAAGACCTTTCTGACTAAGGGGGTACAGCGAAGAAAGAACGAGGGCAAAAAGAACCGACTTAAGGGTAGACCTCGTACCTACGATAAGGTTCATTAGGTTCAATAAATCGGAGAAAAAGAGGTGATTAGAAGGATGATGTGATAGGTAAAAATTAGAGAGATATAGACACTAATTTATACATAAAAAGGTTTCTGTGGCTGAGGCAGGGGGGTGGAAGTTTAGTGGGACCTAGGTGGCCCCGACCTGGGGCCGTTTTACCACACGGGTGACTGCATCAGTTTGGAAGACCTCGTACTTCTGTTCACCCGAAATCCTTCGAAATGACACTTATTTCAATCATCTTCACTACCTTAACGTCGACTCGATAAAGTTGAGGTTTTTCTACTACGATACTTTCAAGACGTGTGTAATACGGTCGTTTAAACCTCTTGAGTCGTCATCAGTATCCTTATCTTTTAAAGTCAAAAGTAAGGTCAGGGTTTCTTCCCGTTATGGTTTCTTACAAGTTTAATGACTTAACAAGACTAAAGTGGACGATGGTTCCATTAAGAGTTTTAGGAAGTTCGATCCGAAGTTATCATACACTTGACTATTGACGGTCTATCCGTCGACCTAAATGTTTTCCGTCTCCTTGGTCCCTAGTTTAACGGTTGTAGGCAACCTAGTGTCTTTTTCCTTCCCTTAAGGTCTCTTTGTAGATTAAGACGAAATAACTGATGTAATTTCGAAACTGACACACCTAGTGTTGTGCGACACCTTTTAAGAAGTTCTCTACCCTTATGGCCTGGTGGAATGGACGGAGGACTCTTTGAACATAGATCCAGTTCTTCGTTCAATTATGTTCTGTACCTTGTTGACTGATCAAGTTTTAACCCTTTCCTAATGTAGTTTCAACATATAACAGTAGGACGAATAAATTGAGTATAAGTCTTCTGTAGTACGGTTTACGGTCCGACCTACTTTGGGTTGGACGTTAGTTCTAACAACTCTCTTTATAGTCATTGGAGTCTATACGTCTACTGTGGTGGGATTACCGTCATTCGTTTCTTTTTGATTTCTCTAAGAACTACTTCCACTTTCTCGTCTCACTTTTTCGACCGAATTTTGAGTTGTAATTTTTTTGATTCTAGTCCCGTAGGTCAGGGTAGTGAAGGACCGTTTATCTCCTCCTTTTTACCTTTGTTACTGTCTGAAATAAAAGAACCCGAGGTTTTAGTGACACCTACCACTGTCGTCGGTACATTAATTTTCTGTAAATGAGGAACCTTCTTTTCAATACTGGTCATATCTGTCGTATAATTTTTCGTCTCTATAGTGAAACGGTTGTTTCATAACATATCAGTTTTAACCAAAAAGGTCATCAGTATATACCTAAACCCTCGACCTGGTATTTCTTCCAACTCACGGTTTCTTAACTACAAAAACTTGACACCACAACCTCTTCTGAGAACTCTCAGGGAACCTGACGTTCCTCTAGGTTGGTCATGTAGGATTTCCTCCAGTCAGGACTCACGAGTAACTTCCTGACTAAAACTTTGACTTTGAGGTTATGAAACCGGTGGTCTACTCTTCTCAACTGAGTAACCTTTTCTGCGACTACGACCTTTTCTAACTACTGTCATCTTGTTACCCCGTTCTCTCTTACTCTACCAACCTTTCTTGGTGGTTGAGTTACCTGGACTCACACTCTTTTGAGACCCTCTATCACTTCCTCTCCTTTTGGACCGCACGACTTCAAGAACCCCAGTGTCTCTCAGTCTGTACTGACTCATTGACTTGTTGTTCTATCTCTGTTAGACTAAATAGTCCGTATTGTAAATATAAGTACTTGAGACCGAAAAGTAATGAGGTACTGGTTAAATGTAAAGACTTGTAAGTACGGTTTATTACTTCAGATAAAAAAAAAAAGTCGGAGAGACGAGTAAATGACTACTTGTACTTCAAGTATTTCAAGGGGAAATATTCATAGTTGAATTGGACCCATGAGGACTTTAGTAGATAACCACTTTATCTTTGATTCTTCTGGATACTTTATAATAGTGAAAGGTTATCGGAAAAGAGGAAAGACTAAACTCGAAAGTATCTGGTAGTGAAAATACGTTAGTTTCGTAAAAGATAATGTGAAAAAAAAAAAAAAAGACTGTAATTCCTCGTTCAAAGACGAGAATGTCCCGTACGTGAATGATCGTGGAAATTCTACGATCCTCAAAAGTTATAACAGTCTATCAATTCGTAAGTCCTCTGAGAACGATATGCACTGTCCAACTCTTTATAAGTTAAAAACTTCAATAGATTTCTATATCTCTGGAAAGACTAAAACATTAATGTACCAATTCGTAAGACTAAAAGAGGTGTTTTACTTTTCGTGGGACGTCAAGAACGAAATTTGATAGGGATTTATCAATAATTCCTGTTATTGGTGTTACTTTACTCTTATGAAAATGAATGTTAATAGAGGTACTTTCCCCTCTCGAAGTATATCTGATAAACCTTTAATAAATTACTTTCAGAAGAATCATTTTGTTAATTTTAAAAGGGTAAGAGTGACAGTCCGAGTTTTTGAATTTCGTTTTACGAGGTAAACCAGTCGATTAATTTTTCGACAACTACTATCACTCCAGTATTTAGACTTCGTCGGACGGAGGATGAAATGTAAAGAAATTCTTGTTCTTTTAACCCATTTAAAAAGTTTTCTAAACTTTAAATCGTTCACTATCAAAAATGAAGAAGACATGTAAGTATTAGAAAACGTTTGTACACTCATTTTACTGGACATATATTACCTTTTTCTAAAAAACAAGTTAACAGTTTACGAACAGTTTATATTTCCTAGAAAAGGATTTGAAAAGGATTTCAGATCGACTCTCACAAGTTTTAGTTAAGGTACTTTCTAAAGAGTCAGTAGTAAATGAGTTCGGTCCAAGTTTTTCCATTTCATTCAAAAAATTTGTTTAAAATTTATAACGTACACAAGAAAGTTCAGTCACTTTTTCTTAATGGAAAGCTGTGTGACTCATTAACAAAAGTTACAGATGTCTCCTGTGATTCTAGGTTATCAAAACCAATTATGTATCTATTCAACACGACGACAACTTATATATATATATAAAAATTAAACCTTAGTTGGATTTACAGATAGTCGTCTACTTACCTAATCTTTAGACACCATGTATATGTGTCACCTCATAATAAGTCGGTAATTTTTCTTAAGTAAACTTAGTCAAGATTACTCCGCCTACTTTGACTTATTACAAGAATAAAACCTACACAGTTCCGGTTTTATCTTAGGAATTAAATTTATATATGGTAACATAGTCAAACGAAAGGAAAATTTCATCTCAATGGTTTAACCTTCTGGAAGAGATGATATTTTGACAATTTTGTTTAACTGTTATAAGGATTTGGAATTTAACCAATTAGGAATCGTTAAGGTGATAACGTAACACATACTAGCGACCAATAAGTCGTTTCTTTACTAATCTCACAAAGGAATTCACTTAAAGTCTAAGTATAATTTTAAACGTAGTATCACTACGATAAACCTTTTATTTACAAGTTATGCGAAATATAATAATATGATAAAGTAATCATTTTAACGTCAATATATTTTATATATATTGTTATATATATTTTATATTTATATTTTAATATCTTTAGGAGTCTAAATATATTAAGAACAAAAATGTCCATATTGATTTTGAATTAACATAGTACTTATTAGTCTTTTGAAAATGAATTTTTTTTTACTTGATTACTCGGTTTAGTACGACATCTAACTATTTATTAAAATTGATTGTTATGGTTCTTTTCATTGAAATTTTTATTTACTCTGTTAAATAGACCTTTGTCATACAGACTATTCCCCAATTATGGGTTTTATACGTTTCTTGAGTATATTAAGTTGAAGTTTTTTCTTACTTTGTGTCATTGGGTTGATTTTTAGTCGTCTTCTTAACTTATATGTAAAGGGAGATGGGGATTTTTTTTTTGGGCTTTGTACGTCTACCGGTCGTCTATGCACTTTTCTACGAACTATAGTAATAAATAGTCCTTATACGTTTAGTTTCGGTGTTATTATACGGAGGAGTATGGACAATCTTACCCCAATAGTTTTTCTGACGTTTTTTGTTCCTAACCTTCAATACACCTCTTTCTCTTGTGACACGTGGAACCACCATTATATTTAACCACGTCAGTGATACTTTTGTCATAAACTCAAAGAATTTTTTTATAATATACTAAATGGTTAAAGAGAAGATCCGTATAAAAGTTTCTTACTTTTTTGTGATTAAACTTTTCTATGTATGTGGAGAAACAAGTAACGTCATGATAAATGTTAACGGTACTATATTCGTTAGATTGACAGGTAGTTCCTACTTACCTATGTCTTATACACTATATATATGTGTTCTATATACGTTACCTTATAATAAGTTGGTATCTTTTCTTTCATTATAACCATAAATACTGTTTCACCTGCCCAAATTTCCCACAGTACGATTCACTTTATTTGGTCTGTTTCTGTTATATTATACTAAAACGAAGATATACTTTTTATAAAAATTTTTAATTGTTTGTTTTGTTTTTGTCTCAGTATATATATTTCTTGTTTGTCCACTAACCGTCTCCTCTCCCTCTACCATCCTACATACCTTATCCATTCCCTTAAATTCTCCATTTTCGAAGGTCAATGTTTCATTTACTTAGTATCTCTATTTACATTTCGTACTCTTTATATTATAACACATAAAGACTTACCACTGTCTACCGTTGATCTGTATAACACCACTAATAAAACAGTATATAGTTTAGTGATAGAACAAATGGTCCGTCTTTCATAATATTGTAACATCCAGTTAATATGCAGTTTTTAAATTGATTGAGAATCTCTTTATCTAGTCTAAACACCAATGGTCTTCACCTCCCTAACCGTTCCTCCCCCTGACCTACTTCCATCAGTTTTCCATGTTTGAAAGTCAATACAATATTTATTGATGTTTCTCATATTGGGTGTTGTACTAATCAATTGTGACAAGACACAATAGATTCTTTCTATTTTCTCATTTAAACTTGTCAAGAGTAGAGTTTTTTTTTGAAGAAAGTCAACATAGACATATTCTATTACCTCTCAATGATTTTAATAAGACCATCAATAAAGTACTATATTCAGTTAGTAATACGTCATCTGGAATTTACATATGTCACAACATACAGTGAATACAGAGTTATTTTGACTTTCTTTTTTTATTATTGTATTTTTCATTTAGTCCTTAGATAAAAAATCCATTAGTCTTATATAATTTAAGACTTTTTTTTATCTGTGAAGTATATGGATCAGTATGATACTAAACGATTCATTACCAGATTACGACATTTCTCGTTATAACGTATCCTTGTACCTTACTATCCAGTTACTCAGTTCCGTTTTACCTTCACCAGTTTGTCCTCTACCGTTCTCACTTGTAACTGTAAAATCCTTAGTCGTTTGATTTTACCTGACCTTACCCACTTAAATTGAGTCTACTAGTAATATAGATGATGACACCCGTTCTTAGGACATCTTTTTTACCTCATCGGCAGTATCAGTTGTTTTCTCAGACTTTATGTTAGAACTTTTCTGACTTACTAGAGACAAACAAAGGTTCCGTTTGGTAAGTTATAGTGTCGATAGGTTCAGATACGAGACTGGTCATTACGACTTCTTCGACTTCAACTTACCAAGTTACTTATGGATGTTCTGGAAGATCTTGATTGTGGGTTTTTTCTACAGGAAAAGTAAGACCCATGAAAGTTTTCATCCCTCAGTTCTTTGTGGACCTCATTGTCCGTTTAAACCGAAACCTCATGTCTTATTTCGTTCCGTTTCCGATTATCCCAAGACGGTTCTCTTACGTGACCAGTATCGTTTGTGGGAGAAGATTTTTGTGTTCTCTTCTGAAATGTGTACCTGTAGTACTCTACCGGTTGCGACTTTAGTCTAACTAAGATAATAAAAGTCGGTTTCTACCTCTTCCAGATATGTCGGACGTTTTGTCCTGACCCTCGACTGTCATCAAGTCTAGTACTTAAGGAATAACAGTTTAAGTATGACTTTAACTTCTTTCATCCCTTTTGGTGATCTGGTAAGTCCATACTGGATTTAGTTTAGGGACTGTTAATATGTTACCTTCATTGTCTGAATCCCTGATCTAGACTATCTGTCTCACAGACTACTTTGTACCTGTTTCCAAGTACTGGAACATGTCCTGTGTCCCTAGTTCTAGTATGGGTTCTTTTTCGTTACACTTTTTCGTTTTACCGACAGACTCCTCGGGAATGTTTATCGACACTTTTTTCTCTTTGGTTTGTGTTTCCTCCTTTCCTTTCTATATGGGTAAAGTTACATGTCAAGGTTTCTTATAGTTCCTCTCTATTCTTTCGGAAGGAGTTACTTGTCACGTTTCTTTATCTCCTTTTGTTATCTTGCCCTTTATGATCTCTCAAGAAGTTCTTTCAATTTCTATGGTTCCCTGATAAAATATGTTTCTACCCTAGTTATTTCCTGTCTTTATCATTCCTGGATTGTCTTCGTCTTTTATAATTCTCCACCGTTCTTATGTGTCATCTTAACATGTTTTTTCTAAAAGTACTGGGTCTATTAGTTCTATCACACTAGTGAGTGGATCTCGGTCTGTAGGACCTTACACTTCAGTTCACCGGAATCCTTCGTAGTGATACTTGTTTCGGTCGTCTCCACTGTTTCAAGGTCAACTCGATAAAGTTTAAAATTTTCTACTACGATACTTTCACGACGTGAGTTATACGGTCGTTTAAACCTTTTGAGTCGTCATCTGTGTCCTGAATTTTTCCAATCAAAAGTAAGACTACGGTTTCTTACGAGTTTGATGGTGTGTTAACGTGAGGAGAGTGTGCAATCATCTCATTACGAGTTTTAAGGGGTTCGGTCCCAAGTCGTTATGTACTTGACACTTGAAGGTCTACAAGTTCAACCAAAATCTTTTCTCCTTGGTCTCTAGTTTACCGGTTGTAGGTGGCCTAGTACCTTCTTCGTTCTCTCAGGGTCCTTTGTAGATACAGAAGAAAATAACTGATACGGATTCGGAAACTGACACACCTAGTGTTATTTGACACCTTTTAAGAAGTTCTCTACCCGTATGGTCTGGTGAACTGGACGGAGAACTCTTTAACCATACTTCTAGTCCGTCGTTGTCAATCTTGACCTGTACCTTGTTGTCTGACCAAGGTTTATCCTTTTCCTCATGTAGTTCCGACAACCTCTTCCGTTACCGTTGGGTGAGGTCATAAGAACGGACTTTTTAGGGGTACATGCCTCCTCGGACCATTCGACGTCGGGTACCCCAACACTTCTCAGCCTGTACTGACTTGCTGAAGTGAAAGTACGTGACCTCTTCCTTTACCGTTGTGTGAGGTCACAAAAACGGACCTCTTAGGGTCTCTACCGCCTCTGACGACCCTAGGGCAGATACCCCAGCGTGTCTCAGACTGTACTGACTACGTTGAATCGTCGTCGTCGTCGTCGTCGTCGTCACGAATATAAAAGTGGGACCAATAAATTGAATCTCCGTTTCATGTAGTACTCTTTGCGACCCAACCTAGTTCGTGTTTGACCTTGTTCTAATGACTCTCTTTATAGTTATTGGAGTTTATATGTCTACTGTGGTGAGAATACCGTCTTTCACTTCTTCTTGATTTCTTAAAGAACTACTTTCCCTTTTTCCTCTCACTTTTTCAACAGAATTTCGAGTTGTAAGTCTTTTGATTCTAGTACCGTAGACCAGGGTAGTGAAGTACCGATTATCTACCCCTTTCTCACCTTTGTCACCGACTGAAATAGAAAACCCCGAGGTTTTAGTGACGTCTACCATTGACGTCGGTACTTTAATTTTTTTGTGAAACAGGAACCTTCTTTTAATACTGGTTAGATCTGTCGTATAATTTTTCGTCTCTGTAATGAAACGGTTGTTTCCAAACAGAACAATTCCGATACTAAAAGGTCATCAGTACATACCTACATTATTAACCTGAGATTTATTTCGACCCGTGACTTCTTAACTACGAAAACTTGACACCACAACCTCTTCTGAGAATTCTCAGGGAACCTGACGTTCCTCTAGGTTGGTTAGGTAGGATTTGCTCTAGCCAGGACTCACAAGTAACCTTCCTGACTACAACTTCGACTTTGAGGTTATAAAACCGTAGGACTACACTTCTAGACTGAGTAAAGTTCTCTGAGACTACGACCCTTTCTAACTTTTGCCCCCCCTTCCCCTACTGTCTCCTACTCTACCAACTTACCGTAGTAGTTGAGTTACCTCTACTCAAACTCATCTGAGGTCATCAACCACTACCTGTCTCTCCGGACCGCACGACACCAGGTTACCCAGTGCTTCTCAGCCTGTGCTGACTCTTTGACTTGACTTGACTATTATAACTAGGTATGACTATATTTTTATTTTTATATTCATTAAACTTCTACTATAACTCTTTATAAAAAATATCAATATAGGAACTTTAATTATCATTAATATATAATACAAATATTTGATTGGTACGTGAGGAAACCTTATAACATAGTAATTTTTGTATACGGAAAAGATCAGACTGCTTACATTGTAAATAAGTTAAGTTATTTAATGATGGATAAATCTTTTTGATTCACAACAACGTGTTTCTGGTTTCCACTAACATAGTGATAATTATAAAAATCGGAGTCTCTTACAAAAACTGTCTAATCTCCTCATTTAAGTATTTTATCTTACACATAGTAATAGGTTTATTTTATATTAGGGTATTTCATTTTAATATGAGATGGAAACTTTCTTTCTGGTGTTAAACCTAAATCACAAGAATACTTTCAATTTAACGAGACTCCTATTAAATATATAAATATAAAAGTTAAAATATAAATATAAAAGTTTTGTTTTGACCAAAAGTTATTGTCCTGGTCTACTTGATGTATGGAAGTTTTAATAACTAGAAACTTTTATATTTTAACACATGTTATTTAACTGGAAAACAATAAGAAATAATTTATTAAGTGAAAAAGTAACTATATACTAAAACGTTGAATTTAAAGACCAAAATTTGATCATCTGTAAATTTTTTTATCTCCTCTTCACTTGGAGTCGTAACAGACAAAGATAATAGAAACGAGAAGAAGACAGTGGATCTGAGAAGGATCAAGTCGTTCTAGTATGTTACTCTATTACATCTGAACAATAGAGTAATGAACAATTTTATCATATTCATTTCATCGAATCAAATGTTTACAAAGGACTAAGTGATAATCTTATAAGTTTTCTTTGTCTCAGTAGAGTGGTATCTGTATCTAGACCTATCTCTAGTGGTAAGATTTGACTGTTAAGTGTCAACGAGTTCAATAATAATTGTATAAGACGACGTATGTATAAATATGAATTATTTCCTTCTTAAAATCCAACTCTCCTCACTACTCCGGTTTGGTGTACTCTCGTTTCTAAATTTTCACGATTTGGTGACCATCAGATGGAACTTTACATCTGTTCCACTTTTATCTCCCGTCCAGTTCCAAAGACGGAACGAGATAGTGCTCATCTTAATTCGATACATTATGACACATACCCTTTACCTCTACTACTTAACTAGAAGACACGTCACAAAAAGGGTAATCAGTTCGGTTCATTACTTACGACCTTTTTCTATTTCTTAAAAAATTTTAGAAAATTTCAGAAGTAAAAAACAAAGAAACAGAAACCCACCAGTCAGTCCCCCCATTCTCAATTGTCACCTACGGATTGAGTCTGAAACCGACTAATAATCTATTAACGTTCCAATTGGTGTAGTAGGGGTATTTTGAATCCGTACAAGATTGAGAAACGAAAGTTCAAATATTATACCACGTAAAACGAATACACGTACACACGAATCAGTGAGTCAGCACAGATTGAGAAACACTGGGATACCTGACATCGGACGGTCCGAGGAGACAGGCACCTTAAGAGATCCGTTCTTATAACTTCACCCATCGGAAGAGAAGAGGTC
The DNA here is from genome assembly GCA_006410555.1 of Capra ibex. Lineage (NCBI taxonomy): Eukaryota > Metazoa > Chordata > Mammalia > Artiodactyla > Bovidae > Capra > Capra ibex. The sequence goes on along the minus strand of SJYO01048061.1, from coordinate 34,185,218 downwards.
CCCTAAAAGGGCTAGATCCTTAACTTGTCCCAGAGGACGTAACATCCGTTAAGAAATGGTAGACTTGGTGGTCCTTCGAGTCACATATGGGTTTATAGTTAAGGTATCACTGTTCCTTCGTGTCTTTTTAGAATTTATAACGAAAAAGACCCAGTCCACTGTCGTCAAGGTTTACTAGTGGAAAATCGTAGACGTAAGGTGAAGTACGACACACAAGTTAGGTATTTACGAACCAGAACATAGGCAAGATACAACGGTCGTAAGAGAAGTAAAACTCTCTGTTTAACTATGGAACGAATCTTTACTGGTTTCACCCATGGTAAAAATGTTACTTCTCGATGAAGTTCCTGCTGAAAATGACTCACTCCACCTTAATATTATCGTTTAACTCTTCACAATGATCATCCGGGTACCCGCATTACAAAAAGAAACGTTTTTATAACAAAAGTTAAAAACATTCGAGACGGGATTTCTTTTTACATTTACCGTACATCGACTTAAACACATAAAACATTTAATTTTACCGTCTGTTATTGACATTTAATTTAATTCTTTCTCCGATATATTTTTTATCAGGGTCCTTAGGTTATTGACTATAAAAATGGATAATTTGTTACTATGTGTCTTGTAGATCTTTTATGTATACTGTAGACGTCTTTTACAATTTTAGTGAACTAGTCAGAAAAATTTCTTTAAAACAATCACTAGAGTAACTGTAAGTACCAATGTAAACCAGGAGACATACTCCGACTGAGATATTACCGATTAGTAGAATATTTTGTATTCATTAACAAATTTATCCGTTTATTCCGTCATTTTACGTGTCATTGTTGAGATTGGTTGTGTTAGAATCTCAGTTTAAAATAAGTTCGAATCATTTCGTAAAATTAATTTTTAACAGTATTGTGGAAAAACACGATGTATACCTTTTAAAGTATACGTTTAAAAGAACAAATTTTTTCATATGTACACACTTCCTCCCTCGTCCCGTACTGTCAGATAAGGTCATAAGAAAGGACCTCTTAGGGTCACAGTCTCCTCGAACCGTCCGATGTCGGGTATCCCAGGATTTCTCAGTATGTTCTGACTTCACTGACTCGTGTGTGTGTGTGTGTGTGCTTCATCCTTTGTATAATATGAATTACTGAAAAAATCCTTCATATAAATTTGATGAAAGTTTATATATCTATTCTTGTTTTAATAAGTTCTATATAGGAACTGGGACGAGAAGTTATGAATAAGAGAACATCGAACCTAATCACCACCAAATCCAATTACTAATCAAATGACAATACTATACGACGATTTGGGTTAAGGTCCTTGATGGAAGATATTTGATGTATTTTTATTTAAAATTTTTTATTTTAAAATTTTTCGTACAATCCACTCTAATAACCTGTAGAAAGTATTAAGGTGGGACAAATTATATTAAGTTTCGTTACATGAAATTAGTAAATACGAATCTCTTATGGGTCGAGACTCCGAATTGTATAAGAAAAACATTATGAAAATAAGAGACAAAAAAGAAATAAGAACAAATTACACTTATTAATGAAAATAACTCTGTAGGAAACATAAATATTGTACGATTCGGTACGGGCGTCCCGTTGGGTTCTACCCGCCCAGTACCACCTCTCCAGACTGTCTTACACCAGGTGACCTCTTCCCTTACCGTTTTGTGAAGTCATAAGAACGGAACTCTTGGGGTACTTGTCATACTTTACCGTTTTATTATCCTATAACTTACTCCTTGAGGGGTCTAGTCATCCACAGGTTGTACGATGACCTCTAGTCACCTCTTTATTGAGGTCTTTCTTTCTTCCCTACCTCGGTTTCGTTTTTGTTATGGGTCGACACCTACACTGACCACTATCTTTGTTTCAGGTTTCGACATTTCTCGTTATAACGTATCCTTGGACTTTACAGTCCAGGTACTTAGTTCCGTTTAACCTTCACCAGTTTGTTCTCTACCGTTCTTACTTGTAACTGCAAGATCCTTAGTCGCTTGATTTTACCTGATCTTGCCCACTTTAATTGAGTCTACTGGTAATATAGATGATGACACCCGTCCTTAGGGAGTCTTCTTTACCTCATCGGTAATACCAGTCGTTTTGTCAGACTTTACGTCATGAACCTAAGTTAGAGTTTTTGCTGTCTTACTAGAGAAAAGTAAAGGTTCCGTTTGGTAAGTTATAATGGTATTAGGTTCAGATACGGGGTTGGTCATTACGACTTCTTCGACTTCAACTTGTCAAGATACTTCTGGATGTTCTTGAAAATCTTGATTGTGTGTTTTTTCTACAGGAACAGTAATATCCCCTGACCTTACGTTTTCATCATTCAGTTCTTTGTGGACCTCCTTGTGCGTTTAAACCGGAACCTTACACCTTACTTCGTCCCGTTTCTGATTATCATAAAACGGTTCTTTTACGTGACCAGTATCGTTTGTGGGAGAAGGTTGTTGTGTTCTCTTCTAAGCTGTGTACCTGTAGTGTCTACCAGTTGTGGCTTTAGTCTGACTAATATAAAAAACGTCGGTTTCTACCTCTTCGAGATATGTCAGTCGTTTTTGTTCTGACCCTCGACTGACACCGAATCTAGTACTTGAGGAATAACGGTTTAAGTCTGAATTTAACTTCTTCCATCCCTTTTGGTGATCTGGTAAATCCATACTGGATTTAGTTTCGGGAATACTAATATATCACCTTCACTCTTTATCTAAATTCCCTGATCTAGACTATCTCACGGACTACTTGATACTTTACTCCAAGGACTGTAACATGTCCTCTGTCCCTAATTCTGGTAGGGGTACCTTTTCTTTACGTTTTTTCGTTTTACCGACAAACCCCTCCGGAATGTTTATCGACACTTTTCTTCTCTTCGTTTTTCGTTTCCTCTTTTCCTTTCTGTATTCGTAGACTTACGTATCAAGGTCTCTTATCGTTCTTCTCTATTCTTTCGGAAGAAGTCGGTAGTTACGTTTCTTTATCTCCTTTTGTTATCTTACCCTTTCTGATCTCTAGAGAAGTTATTTTAATCTCTATGGTTCCCTTGTAAAGTACGTTTCTACCCGAACTATTTCCTGTCTTTATCATACCTGGATTGTTTTCGTCTTCTATAATTCTTCTCCACCGTTCTTACGTGTCTTCTTGACATGTTTTTTCTAGAAGTGCTGGACCTATTAGTACTACTACACTAGTGAGTAGATCTCGGTCTGTAGGACCTTACACTTCAGTTCACCCGGAATCTTTCGTAGTGATACTTGTTTCGATCACCTCCACTACCTTTAAGGACAACTCGATAAGGTTTAGGACTTTCTACTACGACACTTTCACGACGTGAGTTATACGGTCGTGTAAACCTTTTGAGTCGTCACCGGTGTCCTGACCTTTTCCAGTGAAAAGTAAGGTTAGGGTTTCTNGTCTGTAGGACCTTACACTTCAGTTCACCCGGAATCTTTCGTAGTGATGCTTGTTTCGATCACCTCCACTACCTTAAGGACAACTCGATAAGGTTTAGGACTTTCTACTACGACACTTTCACGACGTGAGTTATACGGTCGTGTAAACCTTTTGAGTCGTCACCGGTGTCCTGACCTTTTCCAGTGAAAAGTAAGGTTAGGGTTTCTTTCCGTTACGGTTTCTTACGAGTTTNTGATGGTTTGTTAACGTGAGTAGAGTGTGCGATCATTTCATTACGAGTTTTAAGAGGTTCGGTCCGAAGTTGTCATACACTTGGCACTTGAAGGTATACAAGTTCGACCAAAATCTTTTCCGTCTCCTTGGTCTCTAGTTTAACGGTTGTAGGCGACCTAGTACCTTTTTTGTTCTCAAGGTCTTTTTATAGATAAAGACTAAATGACTGATACGGTTTCGGAGACTGACACACCTAGTGTTATTTGACACCTTCTAAGACTCTCACTACCCTTATGTCTGGTGGACTGGACGGAGAACTCTTTAGACATACGTCCGGTCCTTCGTCGTCAATCTTGACCTGTACCTTGTTGTCTGACCAAGGTTTATCCTTTTCCTCATGCAGTTCCGACATATAACAGTGGGACGAAAAAATGGAATATATGTCTTATGTAGTACTCTTTGCGACCTGACCTTCTTTATGTTCGACGTTAGTTCAAAAGACCCTCTTTATAGTTATTGGAGTCTATACGTCTACTGTGGTTGGAATACCGTCTTTCACTTCTCCTTGATTTCTCGGAGAACTACTTTCACTTTCTCCTCTCACTTTTTCAACCGAATTTCGAGTTGTAAGTCTTTTGCTTCTAGTACCGTAGACCAGGGTAGTAAAGTACCCTTTACCTACCCCTTTGTCACCTTTGTCACAGTCTGAAATAAAAAACCCCGAGGTTTTAGTTACGTCTACCATTGACGTCGGTACTTTAATTTTCTACGAATGAGGAACCTTCTTTTCTATAGTGGTTGAATCTATCGTATAAGTTTTCGTCTCTGTAATGAAACGACTGATCCTAGGAAGATCAGTTCCGATACCAAAAAGGACACCAGTACACACCTACACTCTCAACCTGACACTTCTTCCGACTCGCGGCTTCTTAACTACGAAAACTTGACACCACAACCTATTCTGAGAACTCTCAGGGAACCTGACGTTCCTCTAGGTTTGTCAGGTAACATTTCACCTAGTCGGGACCCTAAAGAAACCTTCCTTACTACAACTTCGACTTTAAGGTCATGAAACCGGTGGAGTACGCTTCTCAACTGAGTAACCTTTTCTGAGACTACGACCCTCCCTAACCCCCGTCCTCCTCTTCCCCTGCTGGCTCCTAACATACCGACCTACCGTAGTGACTGAGCTACCTTCACTCAGACTCACTTGAGGTCCTCAACCACTACCTATCCCTCCGGACCGCAGGACGTTAAGTACCCCAACGTTTCTCAACCTGTACTGACTCGCTGACTTGACTTGACTTGACTTACGAAAAAATAAAAACAAGAAAAAGTAACTTATACACTTTTCTTTCCCTTCCAAAATTCAGTCCCATTAATTACACTAACTACGATTCCTTCATCCTCTACTTTCTTTATTAAAAAACCAAACATCCGTTTGAACAATAAATCAAAAGAACTCTTTTCAGTCTAGTTGAGATCCCATTTTTCGTGTTTACTAAATTAGTTTCGAAACTCTAGAAAGTCAACTCTTAGTATAAGATTTATACCACCTATTAAAAAAATAAAGGTCTTATCGTAAACAAAAGGTTCTCCTTATTCCTTGTTCCTAATCCCTTCCAGGTCCTTTCAATTTCCTTGAACTTCCTACATTATACCGGTGACAACTTCTAAACTCTACAAGGTCTACCCCGCCATTCTACGGGTTTCTGTTCTGTATAGTTTCTCTTTGTAAGGACGATCAAATAGGGACATTTAGGGTCTTCCAGGTGATTACACCCTCTTTCGTCCGGGGTACAATAATTATTCGAATTTTTGTCTAAATTTAACTAGAGGAAATCCAATAGACTGAATAAAATATAAGATAAGAGAGGGAACACAAATCAAAGTGACCCTAAATTAGTCAGATGGAATTTTAGAATACTTGATTGTAATTTTAAATCGTACTTTTATCATCCTCTCCTCTCAAAAGACTCATCCAATAAAGTCCATTGTACGGTGTTAATTTCACTACTTCTAAGGACTTCCTGTTTCTCTTGACCCTTTCTGAGTGTGAACTGTGTTCCTTTCGACTCATCTGTCTTCTCGATCAGTCTTCCTTCCTCGACCCCTATTTTCCAACTATTGTTGAGGGAATCCTTAACGTGCGACTTTTAGGTTCCAAATTATGTTCGAAGAAAGTAATCACATTCACAAAGACGTGTTTATTGAACAGGAACGTTAAGTCAAATTAGAAACTTTAACCTCCTCTTTTCTGGACAATCCAGTATCACAAACAGTGAGGTTACGTTTTATCTTTGTAACCGAGAGTTTATATCTAAAGTGTTTAATTGTAGTTCTACCTTTTATACTTTGATATTCTTGTAAATCTCACACATCACAAAATAAACCTAAAAACAACATTAATTCTAAAACCCCTGTATCTTATAAAAGTATTTTCGACTCTGACTTGTACACAAACTCCCGAAGTTCCATTCTGTCATCTTTACCATTCGTTGTAGTTCCACATTCTTGAGTGTCTCTTCTCTGACTGAATAAATGAGACATTGAAACCATTATTACGAATTAGGAAGAGACGATCTCAACGTTAATATTTATCGTCATCCTACGATAAAATCTAGTAACGATACCTCTCGTAATCCGATATTTGACGTAAAATTTAATAAAGAATTCAAATGAACCAAGTCTATTTAGGTCTACCACATTAAATAAAAGGAAATATATGTTACTTTTCGTTATCATTCACTATTTTTATTTTACTAACTATCCGTATGACTCTATTCGTCTATGTTTTACGAGACTAGAATACCACCGAAAACAAACAACAAAATGTCAGTCCCTTTTTTTTTTTCGTTCTCAAAATTTAGTGATTGTTGTTTCGTGAGTCGAAGGGTTGACGTATTTGTAATGTCTTCACACGTCTATACTTAATAGACTTTTAGCAAAGATACGAAACCTGCCATTTTGTTACACTGTAAGTATTTATTAAAATGGGAGTCACAACAAGACAGAAACTTTAAATTCAACATCTTACAGAAAAGTAAAGATTAAAGTTTAGTGTAAATAAAGCGAATGGATAAGTAAATTGACTGTCACCATTATACGAACATTTCATAGTAAACTAGTACACATAATTTACCTACCAAAAAAACAAAGGTAAGGGAAAAAGACATCCGATCACTAGACAGATCACTCCGTGGATACGACCCTTACCGTCAGTCATCCGTGAGATCGTTTACTACCCCTCAGTCTCCTTCGTTCTTTACCAAATTCACCAGTTAGTTGAATTATACATCCAAAAACTCTGTCCCTTCGTTAGGTTGGTATTAAACCCATGTACATAATGTACATGTACTCGAATTGACCTTTTATACAAAACTACTAAATATATGAAAAAAAAAAAAAAAAAAGAAAAGTCCCGTTTAATTGATGATAGGACAACTTCAAAGACTTCTAAAGGGGAGGCCTCACAACCGAATGAGAAACTTCAACATTGAATGAGAAACTTAACATATAACTTCTCTTGTTTTTTTGAGTTTTTAAAAATACACAATTAGATCTTTTACTACATTTTACTTTTACAAGTACACACGTACGAATCAACTAGTCAGGACAGGTTAAGACACGATGGGGTACCTGACATCGGGAAGTTCAGGGAGACAGGTACCCTAAATGATAGACTTGTTGGTCCCTTCGAATAAATTTATTTTTACACACGTTTAGAGATTTCGGTAGTGGAAAATCAAAAGNTTCTAAAAGGGAGACCTCACAACCGAGACATTGAATGAGAAACTTAACATATAACTTCTCTTGTTTTTTTGAGTTTTTAAAAATACACAATTAGATCTTTTACTACATTTTACTTTTACAAGTACACACGTACGAATCAACTAGTCAGGACAGGTTAAGACACGATGGGGTACCTGACATCGGGAAGTTCAGGGAGACAGGTACCCTAAATGATAGACTTGTTGGTCCCTTCGAATAAATTTATTTTTACACACGTTTAGAGATTTCGGTAGTGGAAAATCAAAAGAGTCACTGACTTATTCTACTTAGATTCATCGTTTTAACGTCTCTTCTGGTATATTCTCTTGATGAGTGGTAGGAAGGACAGGGACTCTCCACACGTTCGTTGTCCTTTAAAATTGAAATCTCTTTACCGTTAACGATTTAGTCAATTCTTTTCGTAATATTAATGTTTTCCTTATTCACAAAAACTCACTTCAGACCTCTGATTAACATCAAATTCACTAATCCCAGATGTTTGTCGTCGATATCAACTTATGGTTTCTTGTTCGAATTTGACACGAGTCGGACTCTCCCCGACAATCATTAAATAATCAGAAAGTAGGAGTACCTCTTTTACTAGATGTAAAATTCTCAAGATCAACCTAAGGTTATCGACGTTACATGCTTTGTCCATACGTTTGTTTAAATAAAACGTTAGTAACGAATTGAAAAAAAAAAATTCTTTAAAAATAAGTTTAGAACAAAATACTGATTTATATCAAAATCAGTATATTTAAAACATAAAAAACCAATTTAAATAATGATGAATAAAATAATAAGACAACTGTTACACTTACCTAAAAAAAGGTAAAAGTCAAGTTTAAAAAAAAATTTCACCTAAAATTCAAAATAAAAAATGAAAAAATTTTCAACCTAAGTTCAGAAAGAGAATTGGATGATTCTAAAGACAGATTTTTCTAAAGACATAAATAAATGATCAACGTATTTCAACAAGTCCACTTCACAGAACGTAAGAGTGGGTCCTGGATCAACGAAAATAACAAAAGAGGAGAATTCTTAATAATAGATAGACTACTGTGAACGTAGTCTTTAGTCTTGAAGTCACGAAAGGGAAACTTTGTGACCCTAAAAGACCCTCCCTAGAAGGTGGACGAAATCAACTCACTCGAACTTCATGACGTAATCATCCTTAAAAGAAGAGATGTGGTACAGTTGTTACTTGGACCCTACTTTTACCTGTCTAAATGGTTCAAACAATGTATGTACGAAACACTATCTATTTACGTATGTGTGACCTCTTCCGTTACCGTGGGGTGAGATCATGAGAACGGACCTTTTAGGATACCTGTCTCCTCGGACCATCCGACGTCAGGTACCCCAGCGATTCTCAGCCTGTACTGACTCTCTGAAGTGAAAGTGAAAGGTGAAAGTACGTGACCTCTTCCTTTACCGTTGGGTGAGGTCATAAGAACGGACCTCTTAGGGTCCCTACCCCCTCGGACCACCTGACGGCGTGTCTCAGCCTGTGCTGACTTCACTGAATCGTCGTACGTATGTGTACATACGAATCAGCGTGTCAACACAAACTGAGAAGCACTGGAGTACAGGTACCCTAAGAGGTCCGTTCTTATGACCTCACTCATCGAGTGTACCATTTATACGGGAGAAGGTCCCCTAGAAGGGTTGGGTTCCTAGCTTAGGTTCAAGAGGAAGTAACGTTCACCTAAGAAATGGTGGATTCGGTGGTCCCTTCGAGTATATATATGTATATATGATTCACATATATAGATTTTAATTTTAGATAGACCTGTAGAACATAAAATAGAGTGTTGATATTCCTTTTTATGTTTAATTTTTATTCCCGAACTAATTAGGAGAAATAACTTTTATTCATTCTCTAGAGAGAAGACATGGAAGAGAAGGTCATAAAAGGAATCTTTTAATATTCGTGAAAGAATAGAGAAACTTTACATATATTAAACAAGGTTTCTAAGTGTTTCAGAAAGATCGACCGGAAAACAGTGAAACCACTAGGTCCTTTCAGAAGGAATTCTTGAACCCTCGGTAGAGAAACTTTACTTCCCTCTACCATGGTGAATGGAGGGTCAAAGACACCCTCCCATCCTCGGGGTTTAGTCACTTGTAGAACGAGGTTCAGAGTTTTGACGGAGGTCGTATTTGTTTTTTCTTCTTAACAAAGAAACAAAAACAGAGGAGAAAGAGAGAAAAAAAAATTAGAAGACCTATTTCGGTTGTTCAATTGTGTCTAACAGTGGATTTAACGGTCCACTTAAAATCCCAGTTAAGTACCTGCCTCCTCGGACCATCCGACGTCAGGTGCCCCAGCGATTCTCAGCCTGTACTGACTCACTGAAGTGAAAGTGAAAAGTGAAAAGTACGTAACCTCTTCCTTTACCGTTGGGTGAGGTCATAAGAACGGACCTCTTAGGGTCCCTACCCCCTCAACCACCCGACGACAGATACCCCAGCGTGTCACAGTCTCTACTGACTTCGTCGAATCGTCGTCGTCGTCGTATATAGAAGTTCAAGACGTCAGACTACTGATCAATTCCCTTTATGGTTGTTGATTGGATCTTCGTTGTAACGGTCTAAATGGTTTTAAAAGGGTTTACACTATTTCTTGTATGACTATGAGTTTTATAAAAATCTTTAGACAAAGAACCTTTAAACAAAAAGAACAAATCATAATTAACAACTCTTTTCAAATACAAGTCCACCCAGGACACTCAATTCAACGAAGTCGACTAAGACTGAGAAAAACTGGGACACATACCATATCGGGTGGTCCGAGGAGACAGGTACCCTAAAGGGACCGTTCTTATGACCTCAGCCAATGGTATGAAAGGAGGTCCCCTAGAAAGACTGATACCTAGTTTGGTCTCAGAAAATGCAGAGGACGTAACCGTACACCCACGAAATGGTGATCACGAAGGACCCTTCTGACAAGTTCATCCACGAACATCAAATAAGAAAAGATGACATTCTATTCAAGGTAACTTATTTATTCGGAGAAAAAAAAAAACATAAGTACTATCAAGTCTACAATAAAACTTGATGGGTAATTAAACAAATATAAAATTTATAAAATTATAATTGGTATTTTATACTACGATATTTATTCTAATAATTTATAATAATCCGTAATCAAGATCGTTATAACTAAGTATCTAAGTTAAGTTATATTTATTTTAATACGTTTAAAGTAGGTACCATTAGTTAGTTGATTAAGATTAAGTTTTTATCGGTTCTCTTAGGATTTTGTTTACTTCAACTTGTTAAATGGGGTAGTTCAGTGTACTAAACAATATTCCAAATTGTACTTACGACACTTTAATTTGTCAATTACACTTTATCTTTATTTCGTTAATTTGGATTATCCCCTGGGTTTTGTTTAATTCCGAATATAATTTTATATAATATGTTGGTTAAACCTCCCCCCTCCCTTTCTACCGCCTCCTTATCCTGCCCTTCTGGTGTAAGAGGGAGTTCTTAAGGAGTTTTCTTGTAAAGTTGCGGCTCGTTTGAAGTGTTTTGTTGAAGACATCCGACCGTCTCCTGTAGTCCGTTGGTCTTTTCGTCTAGTAACAGAAGTTTTTGTCTAAAAATTAGAAACGAGAATCCAAAAACACCAGTTAAAACATGTAAATTTTTGGGTTTGAAGTGATAGGGTCAGATGGACTCTCGCTCTAATGACCGAACTGGTGAGAGAGGAGGAGACCTGAGAGGAAAAAGAGGTGGTCCACCGGAGACAGAGAAAAGAGGGGGTAGAGAGGAGATAGGTTGAGACACTTAGAGATACACAAGGTCTGCCACCTCTTGTGGATTCCTTGTCCAATGACCGTCCTAAACAGAGCGAGGATGAGTAAGGAGAGAGACTAGGAGGACCAGTGGAGACAGATGAAGGAGGGAGAGGAGAAGGGGCATATTGAG
>SJYO01048061.1:34117625-34173839 GCA_006410555.1 Capra ibex | reverse complement strand
ATTGTACATATGACAGTACATTCTTAACTTAGCGGTCAGGTACAGACTGCATCCCACGTCGAACGAACCCCGACCACGTACCCCTACTGGGTCTCTCTACAACACCCCTCCCTCCACCCTCCCCCCAAGTACAAACCCTTGCGTACATTCTTAATTACTAAAATTTTAAATTTTTTTTTTTTATTTATTTTTTAAATTTTTTTTTTTTTCAACTTTTTTTTTTTTATATATAATATGTTGGTTAAACGAAACGTCTGCGAACCTCTTTGTTACTGATGAGTGATTTGTTGTAACTCCTTTTAATAACAACCCTACTTTGTTACTTTTATGAAAGTAACTCACAAAAGTGTAAAATAGAATCAACCCAAATAATGACTCACTGTTCGTACGGAACCTTTAAGTTCTACTGTTCAACGAGTCCTCTCTAAATTTCTGAGGAGAAGGAACCTAGGTAACCGTGTTCAAAATTTCCATTACCTGGGTCTTGAGAAATAAAGATCGGTTCCTACTAAAGAAATATAAGGTCTCTTTTCAAGAGATAAAAATAGGACACTCAAATTTTCCCTCCCTAGACTGTCGACGAGATATATTTTAGACTGGGAGTATTATAATTCCAGGGAGTGGACACCACATTTGAAGTAACGTGTACAATTCAAGTAGACTTCGAGATTTGTAGGAGACACCCCCTTAAACACACCCCTGTTCACGCCGATACTACTAGACCCTGATTCACCACACTAAAAACACACACACACAAATTGACATCGTTCTATTGAACAATTGAACAGTCTCCTATCATAGAATTTAGGAAGTGTCAAACTTGAAAAATAAACCGACTTTTTTTTTTTTCATCTCGAGATCGAGTAAAACATATGTTTTAGTAAAGTTCGACCATACTGAATCCACATTTTTGTTTAGAGACTTCCAGATCTTATATAACAAAAATATCGTTTCAGTACTTCCTTAAAGGTTTTCAAACTAAAAGTACTCTCAGATTGTTTTGAGGACTTTAATTATGACAGTAATTTTGAAACGTACCACAATAAAACCTTTAGAGTAGACGTTAGAAAAAAATTTTGATTTAGAGGATGTCATTAAAAGTCTATTGGTTCATCTTCATATTTTATTATAAAAATTTTAAAGTTGTCAAACAAATTTTTTATAAACGATCAAAGTAGGGGTTTTAACATATTGTCTTAATAAACGATAATATTTTATAATAAACTTATAAGGTAATACACCTTATAAGGTGACGTATTGAGTCTTTATTATATTTTTATTACTATATTTAAGTCTTGGGTCGTTCTGTTTCTTATATTTATACTTACTGGAACAAATCTTTCGTAGTAGATACTCATCTTTTCTTCATTACCCTTTTTATTAACTCCCGGAAGTAGTAATCTTTCAATCCATAAAGATCAAGTTCTTCATTCCGTGAAGTAAATCCATCTATTAATTTTAACTTTTAGATTGATTTCCTTCTTTTTCTTTTTATGTATCTAATAGTTATGACCTCCCAATTTTAAAGACCCCTAACTATACACTCGTTAAAACTAGTTATAAATAATAAGTTGGTCATGACTAACAGTCCGTGATAAGACAATGACTCTTATCTCGTCACTTGGTTCTCCTATACGTAAATACGAAAAAGTCCCGAATTTTGAGATCACACACCTCTGTCTACGATTTTATATTTTTTCCCTTAATATCACTATATTTTTATCTGGATTTCAAGATTTTTATCTGGTTTAAGATTTTACCTATCTAGTTCATTGTCGTTTATTCAGACAATAAATTAGAACCCCTACTTTGATCGTTTATAAAAAATTCGTTTTTAAAAATTTATCTAATTTACTACTTCTCTCCCCTACACCTCTTAACCTCGTTTTATAATAACAAAAAATAAAAATAGACGTAGACATCTAAGAACAATAATACGTGTTTATAAAATTCCAAAGTTCCTTTTGTCTTTTCACTTACTAAGTCGTTTTCTACCGTTTTCTTTGTGTCTCTTTCTATGGTTTTCGAGTGTACTCGTATAATAATACCTTTGTTTCCATCTCCTTAAGAAAGATCCCTTCCTTCACTAAAAGACGGATCAAGAAGATCTAACTATCGAAACAATTCTTATGGTAAGACACAAATATCGGGATACCACAAGTACAACATGATTACGGCTTTACAACAGTCTAATAAGGTTTCGAAAGAGGTGGAGTCTTACTGGGAAGAGATTTGAGGGACAGAATAAAGGATCCGACGTTAATTTGAAAACCTGATTCAAGAAGATCTCGGTTTAGAGAGAAGAAAGTATCTATGTAGTTAATTTTTAATTTAAGTAAATGAAATCCTATTATTCACTACACCGTTTCACATACACATGAATAATTACCTTTTTATAGGTTATAATATTGTTGACTTTTAGTGTATTCTGGTCGAAAATTTTATTTTCATTTACATAAATAGACTGTATTTACAGTAGAACTTTAAGAACTTACGCCGTTATACTCTCCTATAAGTTCAAAACAAAAGGATGTCACAAACACTGTAAGAAATGATTTAAGTATATCTTTTCGTACTTCATAATTACACTCTTTCTTACATAACGAAATTTGTTTTAAGTCAAGTTTTGCCATTCTTAATTTTATATAGGTTGACAACATAGACCCATTTTAGTGAATCTCTGTGAATCTCTTTTCACAGAGATTATGTGCCTATATTCATTGTTATTAAGAGTAAATAATTCTCGAATGGCACACAGTCCACGATTATCTTTCGTAAACGTATTGATCTTAAGGTAAGATGTTGGGTTACTTAATCATAGGAATTTGAGTTAAATGTCTATTTCTTTGACTTCTTAAAATCAATTCCCAATGAATAGAACGTCTTCAGTGTTTTGATAATTTATTACCTTGGTTCAAAATTTGGTCCAGTAGTCCTAAGTCTCCGGAGTGTCAATTGACGATGTATTGACGGAGAGTTTACTTCTAAATGAGAGACCACATCAGATCAGTTGTCTATCAGGAACTAAATTTTACCAAATTGTACTAAAAAGTCGAATTACTACTACACTTTGGTTGTGTGTAAGTTATCTTTGTCATGAATCTTAAAACTTAAAACTAGAAGAGGACCCGATCGAGAGACGTTATTGAAAGAGTACTTCAAGTTGTCCCGTCCTTCTACGACGAGCGTCAGTCAGTGTACTAGTACTACCCTTATTCGTCATATGATTGTTGGTAAGACGAAAAATGAAAGTCACTTCATCAGTTACTAAATTTACGTAGGACATAATATTTTATTCGAAACACAATCCACTAAAACGAGTTGTCCTCCGATTACATTCACAAGACTCGTATAATTTCATCCGATTCGATCCGATGTTACGATTCATCACAACTCCATAATTTACGCAAAAACTGAATAAATGTTGAATGTCACCTAAATAGTCCTACCTTGCGGTAGTATTTGTCTCCTTTTAGATATGTCGACCTATGAGACCTCGTTATGGAGTCTTTGAAATTATCGGTATACTCAATGAAACCATAGACCGATTTTAACAGTAAGACCTCAAATCATCCACTCCATCTAGGACTCGAAAGTTCAAAGATTGTCAAAGGGTCAACAATGGTCACAACGAACAGGTCGAGATCGGAAAGACTTAGTTCCAAGGAGTTCTCTTACATCTTGATGTCTCTTCTTAAAATTACCGACAAAAGATTTCAGAGGGTTCCTGTTATATATCGATCGTTGAAGACCTACGTATCTTCTATTAAGTAATATGTACTACCTTCGTAGTCCCTTGATACTGACTCCCTCTTAAGTAATGATTAAGATGACATTGTCTTAAGATTGTCACGAGGATTGTGTACCTCACTCTTACCATTTTATTTTTCCCTCTTATCTAATTCCATTCGCCGGATTCTAAAACTATGGTAACACAATACCGACAAACCCACCTTCCCTTCATAGGAGTAATTAATAGATACTATTAAATAGTAACTATTTGGTTCTAAGTCGACATAAAGAATGGATCTTCTTGTTTTTTACCAAAGTATGAACCAAAACATTTACATTATTTATTTACTTATTATCGATTGTATATATATATATATATATATTTATATATATCGTAGATTAAAACACGAATTCTAGTTTCTAAGAATTCTAGAAACTAAGAATTTCTAGAATTCTAAGAAATCTAGACAAGATTTTCTAAATTTATATAATTGGAAGATTAGAAAGGTTGACATTCATGTTTTATACTAGACTTTGGACGTTTATTTGTTATCTAATGATCCATTTTAACTTGATAAATGTTGAAAAAGTAACCTGATAAAAAGTTGAAAAATCGTCGTCCCAACAGAACTGATAAAACAAGACCAGTTTCCGGTCTTCAATACCAAAGATAAGGTTAACTTGTAATTGTCGAAAACATAGGTTGAGTTTCAAGAATAAAAGATATTTATTGGATCGAAGAGGTTACGAAAAATTTTCTCAGTGTTATTAAATGGACACTGGAATAATCAATTACTAAGTTTATTTTAGAACCTACGTACAAATAAAATATAAAAATCCTCTCAGTATTAAAATTTGAAAACCTTGAATACGAAATTGTCAAAACCTTTATTAGACCCTTTTACGGGTTCATCTGTAGGGATTTTATAAGTTCCTTTGACGTACCAATTTCTTTACGTGAACAGTTCTTTCCAAGTCCCAGATTCTAAAATCGGATGTTTAATTTCAATCGGTTGGTCAAAAGTGACTACAAACGTCTTCTATACTTTGAGGACCCTGTTTCCTTTTCCGAAATAATGTCGTGTCATCCGTCATGTTAAAGGCCAAAAGTCTTGAATAGAACGTGGGAGTACACCCTACTGTCTCTCTACTCGGATCCACTTAAAACGTGTGAGTCGTATAAACATTGTGTCGATTCCTTGAGACTAGAAAAGTTCGTCGAGGATCATTTGGATAGGTTTAAATCTGGGTCTTCCTCCATAATAGAAGGAAGAGGAGGTGCCATTTTATTTAGATAAGGGACCGGACCTCACTCCTTGTGTGACATCGAAGGTTCCAGTGTCCGAGATGTTTGTAGGACTACATAATAGATCTGTTCTTCGACAACAGAGACAAATCTCTTAAACTCTATCCACACCTCTTAAAAAAGAGTCGTCCACGGAATACCTAACAAATCGGGTCCGACCAAAATAAAAGAAGGAACGAAAGAAGGAAGGGAGGGAGGGAGGACAGAGGGAGAGGAGGGAGGGAGTGAAAGAATGGGGGAAGGATAGAAAGAACCGAGTGTCTCTGGATCTCATTTACAGTTTTTCACTATCATGAACTTGAAACAGGGGAGGGAGAGGACGAAAACCCCAAGAACGAGAAAAACAAACAATCGAACGAACGAAGATAATAATAAATAATGTCCTATGACTGAAATAACAAAGAAACTAAGTGTACCGACTATTGTATGAAGAGTAGATACCATCCTTAAATCAAATCGTCACAAATCAAATTACTATACTTGTAACCACTAGAGACATTTGTTTACTAACTCTTGTTGAGAGACATCTCATTGTCTATTGTCTCTTAGATCAAACAATCAGAAAAGACAAACAAATAAATACTCGAGTTTAGTTAATTATCAAAAGACACACGATCCTTTTTTTCGTCCGGAACTTTAAACCTTACTAGTCAGTAACACAATGATATAAAAGAAAACTGAACACCTACTAAAACATCTTGGTTTTTATATTTGAGGAATACACAGACACTCAAACACACAAATATGAACTCTTTTCAAAAAGGGAAAATACATTCTTACTCTATTAAAGCATGAGATTTTAGAAAGCGTATTTTCCTCTAGAGAAAAATTACTGAATGTCCATAATTGTTCGCGAATTCATTTATTTTATAAGAGGTTAAGAGACTCTTAATTTTTTACACTTAGAATTATGAAATTTGTATATCTTGAAATTCCTTTTTGTTAGGAATCTGTTTAAAGACCTAATTTTTTATAAAAGTTTCAGATGTAAGTATCAAATCTGTTTAGAATCTGACCATATTATTAAAACACACAAAACTTTTTATAATTTGTCGGTACAAACAAAAAAAACTCTTATCACGTGTACATGTGACATAAATAAATAAATAGAAATTATGTAAACACAATACATATAAAATTTACCCCGAAGGGACCACCGAGTCAGTTCTCTGATCAATTTGACTTAATAACGAATATGAACAATATACAGTTCATTCGATTGTACTTAATATTGTTGTATTATTACTGTCGTCTTCAAAAACGTAGTGTCAAAAATCAAAGAAAAAGTAGAATTTGATAAAGGTTCTATAAATCCATTGAATTTAGAAACCTAATGATTCAACTCAATTAAGTAATATATTATTATTAAATAATAATTTAACTCAGTCAATGGTGAAATATTTTTTTCATATTTCCTCTACATTCACAGATATCTATAAACACAATTACGTAAAAATTCAAAAAGATTGGACGATTTTGTAAACTAACACCGTCAAACCTCGAAAGATGGAGTATCGAAATAGACAGTGAATCCTCATTCGATACGACTAATTTTTAAGTATACCTGTCAAGTTTAATACCCGAAGAGACCACCGAGTCTGTCTTTTCATAGGCGGACGTTACACCCTCTGGACCCAAACTAGGGACCCAACCCTTCTAGGGGACCTCCTCTCGGACCGTTGGGTGAGGTCATAAAAATGGACCTCCTAAGGGTACCTGTCTCCTCGGACCCCACGGTGTCAGGTACCTTAGTGTTTCTCAACCTCTACTGACTCACTGATTCGTGTGTTTGTCAAATCTAAAATGAGTCTCGTTATCACTGTTTCTTTGTCTTCTCCGTACGTTCTGTTTTCCTTCTTAAAATTAAAAAAGTTCCCGTTTCATTTATCAAAACAAGATTTCATATCTATATCCAACAGAGTCTTATACATTTTCATATTACTTTCTATTTTGAAGTCCTTCATATCGTTCTATATTTTCTAATACTCATCTCTCCCTTATAATAAATGGGACTATCTTTACTGTTGGGTGAGGTCATAAGAACGGACCTCTTAAGGTACCTGTCTCCTCGACCTCCCGATGTCAGATACCCCAGTGTCTCAGTCTGTGCTGAAACGGATACACATGACTTGGTTTGACTTTTTGTATAATCAAAGTTAATGATAACATTGTTTAGTAGTGTTTAAACCGAACTTTTGTGGGATTCAAATATATTATAACCTTCAGTCTTTAAGTTCAACTTAGAGTGAATTGACTTCATTTCTACAGTCGTCCCGTCACACGGATGGTTCCAGAGATCCCTTTTGTGACAATTGAACGTAAAAGACTAAAGACTTCTGATATGGGTAAGGAACCGAGTCCCCGAGGAACTTTGGTAGTTAGTATAGTGATACCAAAGACGAAGACATCAGGGTAGAGAGGTATAGGAGCTTTGAGTGAACACAGTCCGTATTCGATTTTCTAGGTATCCCGAGTAGTAAAAGACAGTAAGGAACGAGTCCCCAGTTACAGGACTCGACGGTTAGTAAGTTTAAGATTTTATATGAAAACTTTTTTTTAAACAGCCCAAATTAACAAAGTGTACCCTCAGAACTTTATGACAATCGTGACAAAAATTATCAGATAAAATATACCCATATACTGTTTCGTCCGGAGTACACGACGTTAAGTACCCCAGCGTTTCTCAGCCTGTGTTGACTCGCTGACTTGACTTGACTTGACTACTGTTTCGTGAAATAGAAAGAAAAATTTAATAGAGATTAGGTGATAAATCCTTCAAAACGAAAACATGTGCTTTTACTTGGTAAGATTTCATCATAGACTAAGAGAAACAGAGAAGTTTTTAGTTTTCGTTTATAAAAAACGACTCAGAAGAATATTTTCATTCACTATATGTCTAGACAGGAGACAGAATGGTCCTATTTTAACCTGTTTACTCACGTTGGTTTCGACATAAACCTGACAATGTAAACTCTGTTTAAAGTAGATTAGTCTATACTACTCCTATATAAATCCTTATCCCCAAATGGATTATAAACCTCTGTCTGAGACATTATAAGAAGGTTCTTTAGACTGAACGATGGACCTAAAGGTTCATTTACGGTGTGAAAATTTTAAGTATTTAAAGAATCATTCTTTACGTAATAGACCATTCGATTCCTAAAATTATATAGAATCCCTTAGAGTTGATTCCTTTAAATCGGTTTATATATCTATATTGTCAACTTTATACTACTTTTCTTAGAACTTAGAACGGAAGTGTTTATTTCTTCATCAATATATTAAACAACTCAGTTAGATCCTAAATAAAAATTTGAAATATGTGTATCCAATTAATGACTGTAATAATCGATGTTTTGAAAAGTTCAGATTAAATGTCTTGACTTATATCTAATAACTTAATTCATTGTGAGAACAAAATAGACACATTTATTAGTCATATTTAGATTATCCCAGTCTAAAAAAAACACACACACACTAGTTCTTATTAAGACCCGTTAACACTAGTGTTGTCCCCTTTTAACACTCTAGTTTTTATAAGGATTGAACTTATATTCATTTTTCTAATGGTCAATAAGAATTACGGTGAGACCCACATAAATGATCACTAATGGTTGGGAGTGCCGAAGGGTTCAACCATGTCACCATTTCTTAGACGAACGGTTACATCCTTTTACGTTCTCTGAGTCCAAATTAGGGACCAAGCCATCCTTCTAGGGGACGTCATCTTTCACCGTAAGGTGAAGTCATAAAGAACGGACCTTTTAAGAAACCTGTCTCCTGAGACAGTCCGATGACAGGTATCCCACCCTTTTTCAACTTGTGTTGACTCGTGTGTGTATGTTTCTGTGTGTATATGGTTGGGAGATCCCCGTCACCATTTGAATGTCTTAAAACGGACCATCTCTACATTTATTAGAGGTGTGTCATTTTCTCTATTGGAGTTTATAACACTAAATACTTAAACAACCTACGATCGGTCAAAACATAAAATAAGTCGTTAGATAGTTAAAGTATGGATAGAAATAAAGATAAAGATGTATATGTGAATTTGAGAGAGATCGACAAGTATCGTACAATGGGCAAGGTAATAATTTATCACCCAATTTATAGTTGAGACAGTCTACAAGTAAAAAAAAATTACAAATATATTCTCATTGTGAAATGTTTAGAAAAGTTTCAATGTGTGAAAGATAATTTTTCAAAGATAATAATGGGAGCTAAATTTCCACTTACATGAGTAAATAACAATCCGAAACATTGATACAGTTCCAGTGTGTATGTCCTGACCTATTTCATTCGAAATAAATAAAAAATTAAATAAATAAAATTAACCTACGACTAATGAAATGTGATGACACCACCCAAAACGTATGTAAGTGTACTTAGTCGACTCCATACAAAATTTATTTTTGTAGACCACGAAATCCTATATTAGAATGAGACGTGTGGTGTACTTATTTTAGTGGAATCTTGTTATCTGGATAAAGTATTATGGTGGGATCGCTTTTTAAAACTAGATTTTGTTCGTACAAACGTTTTAAAGGGGGTAAGTTTACTAATCTTATAAGATGTGAGTTGTCTTACGAAAGTCGGATCGAAGATTACTTTGAGACTTTCGATAAACGTCTTCTTTAATACTTTCGTACTTAGAGTAAACTCTGACTCAAACCGTGAACTGAAATGAACTGTGAAAAAAGATATATAAAAATATATTCAAGTCAAGTCAAGTCAACGAGTCAGCACAGACTGAGAAACGCTGGGGTACTTAGCGTCGTGCGGTCCAGAGGGACAGGTAGTGGTTGAGGGCCTCAAGTGAGTCTGAGTACAGGTAGCTCAGTCACTACGGTAGGTCGGTAGAGTAGGAGCCAGTATGGGAAGAGGAGGACGGGGGTTAGGGAGGGTTGTAGTCTCAGAAAAGGTTACTCAGTCGAGAAGCATACTCCACCGGTTTCATGACCTCAAAGTCGAAATCGTAGTAAGGAAGGTTTCTTTAGGGTCCCGACTAGAGGAATTCTTACCTGACCAACCCGGAGGAACGTCAGGTTCCCTAAGAGTTCTCAGAAGAGGTTGTGGTATCAAGTTTTCGTAGTTAAGAAGCCGCGAGTCGAAAGAAGTGTCAGGTTGAGAGTTTAGGTATATACTGATGACCTTTTTGGTATCGGAACTGATCTACCTGGAAATAAACAACTTCATTACAGAGACGAAAAGTTGTACGATATTTCCGGAGAAACTTATTTTGTACAAAATACATGATTTGTTAAATTATTTTTAACGGTTAACTTAACCTGTGTACTGAAAGACGATTTCGGTTGTTCTAAACGTGTAAAAAATACAATCTCATCGTACGTAGAATTTATCCGGTAGTTATAATGAACATGATTTGTATTTTAAAGGATAAACCGTAATGAAACTTACTTCTTAGTATTAATATTTTATTTATTTTATAATTGGATGATTTTAATATGAGGGTTTAGTAGTACCACCAGGGTGTTTTTATATTAGTATTATATAAATTTTAGTCTGTGATATTTAAAGAAGTTTCCTTTTGTGATTAATTTTCGTGTAAGATAGATTGTTTTAATTATGAATAATTCGTCATGTTTTCACAAATAAATTGTTTTTTTACTTTAACAAGAGAAGATCTACTTAAGTATCTTAAAACCTTGAGACTGTCGTGGGAACGTCGGGTGTAACGGTTTTCTCATTTGTTTATGATGTAACTAAGTGACTTACATGGGACTACCTTGTCGTTAAAGATTTATCGAAGACGTCATATATAAGAATAAACTTCACTTACCTTATATCTGACAAGAACATGATGTAGTTTTCTTAATCAAAGAGTCATAATCATGTTACGTTAAGAGACTTAGGAGGAGAAGTGGAATGACAAAGATACACGGACAAACAAATATTCTTACATGATAGTAAGTGAGGTTAAGTAATTTCCTTACGCAGTCGTCGTATCAAGACATATTAAAACTCGTAGTAAAATTTTTTGGATACGTACTCTTTTGATCTAGACACTTTAAAAAATAAGTCGAAATTATGAAAGACAACTCTGTATATGTTCTAAATAAAATCCCGACTAATACGGTTTTATACTAATTTGACGATATTTTCACACATTTTCGTTGATGTGAAAATAATTTATCCAAGAAGAAACATACAACAAACAATACCCGATTGACCCTTCTACAAAACGATAAAAGTAATGTCTTTTTAATATAGGTTGACGATAGATCGTAAAGGAACGTTTTACATCGAGTTTTACCTTTATATACCACGGTTGACCGTACGTGTGGTTTGGAATGGACTTATAAAACTAGTTAATGTCTGTTACTCCCTGGTTTCACGTTGTGTAACAAAACCTATAAGTCTCGTAGTGAGACGTAACTGGTTAATACACGTCGTGGAAACTTGTAAGTGACAAAATATTTCTTAATAGAGACTAGTACATAAACAGTAAATTCGTCGAAATAATAGATAGTCAAAAAGGTGTGGATTAGATTAGAATCATTGTGATAGATTCAATCTATAATTTTGTCAGGTTTATAGACATGTAAGACACAGACTTCGAGACGTGTAAATGTTTATTTTTCAGGAAATTTATGTCAACCATCTGACGGTTACCTGAGTGTGATCGATGAAGTTTTACATCACCTCTCTTGAACTTTTTTTAGAAACTTATTCCACGTTTAATCTTACTACAAAGGTACAATGAACGTTCGGAAAACAAGGTTAAAAAGACGACCAACGACTGTCGGTTGATGTGTTGGTGGAAATATGTTTAGTTCCTACTGAACTAAAAACAGAGAGGAGAGACAAAGGTTATAGGACAGACTTAAACAGTAAAGAAAGTACTAGAGACGACTAGAACTCATTGATTAAAGGTGTAATCAAGTAGACACAGTGTTCAAACATTGTACACGAAAACACAAACGATCTAGGAAGAGAGGTCTTTGTAAGTAGCGTACGTGATATATTTCTTCTGTTGTTTTGTTTCGTTTTTCGACCAGGAATACGAATTATTTGAGTGTCAGATCTTGTTTTTACAAAACATACATTCAATACACGATACTTATGTATATTTATGTTTCTTGTATTGATGTTTTCTTCCTAAGAATATCTTTTCTCCGAGTAATTAAGTCTTCCTTTTATTTTACGAGTTGTAACAAACATTTAACCTTTAATTTACTCTATTACGAGACAAGTTGTAATAGTTACTTACATATAATCTATTACTTTATAATGAATTGATAATGTAAAAAATTTTAACTCTTTTAAACTTATATATACAGATTATGTTTTACACCATTTCATTATATAAATCGTGAAGTAAGATCTTCCGTTGAGTCTATATTTATAAAATTTTACAAGTATAAGAAGTACAGTCATTAATATTAATGTACTTATATTGAAATTTTTCATTAGTCTAAGTCTATTTATAATTACTCGATAATAAAAATAATTCGTAGTGATTGGAATAATCCTTTAATCCTTTACTTTTTAGTCATTATAAAGTAATTTGTACTATACTGTTATATACCCCGATAATATAATCTTTACTGAAGATATGTTTTAAAATTTAATAAAAATATTATTAAAACAGTATATATACTGTTTTACATTCTATATTTTTCATCTTACGTTTTAAAAATTGTCGTATTAGAGTTCATGTGTTTATACATACACTATAAGTGTATACAATTGTCATAAATAATTAACCATTATACTAACGTTAATTAAAAGTAAAGAAAATAAAACTACATAAAGGGATTAAAAGATATACCCTACCTGTATATGATAAAGATTTCTTTGTTAATAAAAATTTTATTTGAATAATTTCCCGTAGACTCTTATGACACTGACGACTTAAAAACGAAAAACGTTATTCATTCGTCCTATAACCTTTCGTCTGTACTTCCTCTGGTTACCTTATCGGAATCCACATGACTACTTAGAAGCAGTACTTTGTAATAAAGTGTAATAAAGAGACTTCAGTGGAAGGGTCCACTGACTATTGTAGGTCGAACCCGATACTCACACACCCTTCCGACTCAAACATAGTCTGAGACCGGATAAGTTTCTTAAAAGGTGTAAGTCCCGTCGAAACCTATTTATCTATTATACCATATGTGACACTACATTATCTTAGGATCGTCACAACTTAAAATGGACTCCAGACACTAATACTTTTTTTCTCTTCTAATTCTCGTAAGATGGATACAATTATGAGGCAGAGGGAACAACGTCAGAAGAGAAAGGGTAAGAAACTATTGGGAAAGTTTTGTCGGAGAGGACTATTCGGGTCTAAATGAAAAACTGACTATCATACAATTGTTTCCTTATCACTGAATTCCTCTATTGATGTTTTACGATATAAAAAAGAAAAGTCACTACATTAAAGTTATAAACAAACAGGTTTTTATATAAAAGGGAATCTATACGAGTTGAATGTAAAACTTCAACCAATTTTGTTATTGACCGTTTATCATGTAGTACAGAGGTATTACGTAATAGTTGTTTTCTCATATGTAAACCGTACATACGTCTATCAAAATTTGTTACAGATAAATTTATTACAAATTATATATTTACCATACCATATATTTATCATACATCAAGACTATGAAAGTGTTAAAAAAAATGATTTCTTCCTTCCACTTCTTTGTTTATCCACTAAGTTGTTCATCTAATTTATAAGTTTAAACAGTTTTTAATTTTAAGTCCAATTGTAAAATACTTTAAATGGAAAAGTTAGTACGTATATATACTACTATTCTTTTAAAATTGGATGCACCCTTTTATGAACTCTATTTAACAATTAAAGACTCCATAAAGACTTTGTAGTAATCTTTAAATCTTTAAAACAGTGTACGTAAGTTAAAGACGGGACATAATACAAATTCTCTCTGCTACTAAATATATTCCTTAAATTTTTACTTAATATAGATTGAGGACGGAACGTCACCCATGTTACCACTTTTTCTTTGTAAGAATTCGTAGATAAAACTTTGTCCTCCTTTTTCCACCTACGTGATCATTCATAAAATCCGAAACTTCCGTTATATTATTCTTTAAAATGTATACCTTTTGATTTACAAGCTCTATCGTATGTTTAAGAATTGAACGATTCAGAGTAGACATGCTACGTCTACTATTCTATTACTCCCCCGTGGATTATGTCACACTGGGGTCCAATAATGATACACTTAACCTTGTGATACCCCTAAGATTCTATATTCCATTACCTCTGTCCCCTTTTTCGTCCTTGTAAATAGACTCTTCCTATCACTTCGTTAATATAATTAGACCTAGAACTTCAAAATCTACTTGTACCTTAATGTCCGTTCTTTTTTCTCTTTTTTGTTCTTTACTTGTTACGACACTTTCATAAACAATCTGAGTACTTTATAAGTGTAGGAAGTAAAGTCAAGTCAAGTCAAGTCAGTAAGTCAACATAAGTTGAGAAACACTGGGGTACGTACCGTCGTACGGTCCGAAGGGACAGGTAGTGGTTTTGGACCTCGAACGAGGTTGAGTACAGGTACCTCAGTCACTACGGTAGGTTGGTAGAGTAGGAAACAGTAGGGGAAGAGGAGGACGGAAGTCAGAAAGGGTCATAGTCCCAGAAAAGGTTACTCAGTCAAAAAGCTCAGAAGTCCCTGTATATATTTTGTCCCTTTCCATTTCCGATACTTTTTCCCCCGACTTGTTCCTATACTTTAAATAATACAAACCCTAAATAACATATAATTTACGTCTTAATTGAACTACAAAATTTCGTTTAAGATACGAAATCTTTATTTGAAATCATCGAACTTCCATATATCTAATCTCAACCCTTTCTAACCGTAATGTATGTGGTGAATCCCCATATAATGTTAACAAGTAAGTTCTCTATCGATTTTGGAACTGATATAGTCATGTTTGGGTACCGTCTAAGTACAACTACATACCGTTTTGGTTATGTTATAACATTTCATTTGTTTGTTTGTTGTTGTTGTTTTTGAGTTCCTTATTCCCCTTGCCACTTATGAGGTGTGAATTTATATTCATTTTTATAAAAGGTCCATACTCACCTGTCGAATATGTAAACAAAACTCTACGAAAACATTATAGGTCTACCTATATAGAATTAACACCAGAAACTATTCACTTTGAGACTGGAAGACCGACGATTTGACAACTCTTGGCTCTTAACTTTTTATTTGGTATCGAACAGGTGATGAGGTACCAAGAGTTTTATCCTTTGACTTAGTTTAGTTTCAGTGGCACAAGTAATGTTTTATAGATTGAGTTAAAAAAAGATTTTCGTCAGGAAGGTCTCCGTATCCCAGGTTCTTTAACTGGATTCTAAATGAGTCGTGTTTAAGTACCCAAGAATCTCTGACTTATATTTTTACCTGTGAATAGTCGGTATTTACTGTTGTCTCGAGACTAAGTGTTTAAGACGTTGTCGGATTGGTTTCTCGGTTTGGGTGGAGACGTCGTCAGTCAGGTTTTGTCACTGACAGTCGAAGGGATCAAAAGAAGGGACGAAGACTCCTGGTCTTTTTTGGTTTCACCGGGGGTTTGGTGAATGTATTTACGGGTTGAAGATCAGTGTAACGGGGGTCAAAAGAGTACGTTTGGAGGAGGATAGTCTCCTTTTAACTTCTGAAGGGAAATAAAGAGAGATATTTCTTTTTTTTTTTTACTTACGAAAGAGTGACCCACGAACGGCTACTTGGTGATTTGAAGTTCACTAAGACGGGTTAAGGAAACAGTATTCGTTGAAACTTATCGAAGATAAACAAGAGGAAACACAAAAGAAACAAATCTTGATGTTAAATTCAGGTGACTGAAGACTTGGTAAAGAAAGTTCTGAGAGGATGTTGATTGAACTCGTGTTTGGAAAGATCATGTAGATCATGGGAAAGATACGATACTTTATCAATATAATTTATAGAGGGAACAAGGTCCTTCATCTCTTAGATGAAAACGATTGTTGATACAAAGACTACCAGAAACCGATTACACATAGTGAGTCAGCACAGACTGAGAAACGTCGGGGTACCTGACGTCATACGGTCCGAAGGCACAGGAAGTGGTAGAGTGTCTCGAACGAGTTTAAGTACAGGTAACTCAGTCACTACGGTAGGTTGGTAGAATAGGACGTAGTAGGGGAAGACGACGAAAGTCAGAAAGGGTCGTAGTCCCAGAAAAGGTTACTCAGTCGAGAAACATAGTCCACCGGTTTCATAACCTCGAAGTCGCAGTCGTACTAAGGAAGGGTACTTATAAGTCCCAACTAAAGGTTACCTTAACTGACTAAACTAGAGGAACGATAGGTTCCCTGAGAGTTCTCGGAAGAGGTTGTGGTGTCAAGTTTCGTATTTAATAAACCGTGAGTCGGTAGAAATACCAGGTTGAGAGTGTAGATATATACAGATGACCTTTATAGAATCGAAACTGATATGTCAACTTAATGTGTAAAATTTACGTTATGTTTATAACCAACTTTACCGAAGGGTTCACCGCCATCACCATTTCTTGGGAAGACGGTTACGTACTCTGTTCTTTAAAATCAAGTCAAGGACCCAGTCCTTCTAGAGAACCTCCTCCCGTACCGTCAGGTGAAGTCATAAGAACAGACCCCATAGGGTACCTGTCTCCTTAGACTCCCCGATATCGGGTAATCCAGTGTTTCTCAGTCCGTGTTGACTTCACTAAATCTTACTAACCCACTTTTCTTTTTATCTCACTTTCCTCAATTTATATTTGTAGTGAAATCTTTCCTTCCCATCAATTGTAAAGAACTCACGAACTACATATAGTCTATGATAATTTATAAGAAAAATACATAATAGTTCATATTAATGAAATCAGTTGGTTCCTCATCCCGTGATCAGGGTATTCTCTTCTTACTCTTAGGTTTCATTTAATTTTCTTGTTTTTACATACGTGTTCATTATTATGTTTACCAAAAACGTGTCTCTGAAAGACTAAGGTTTCTTAAATCAGTTTTCTGATTTTACGAAGTCTTTCATTTTATCTTACTTTAGACTAATCTAGTGGAAGTCAAGTCGAGAACCAGTGACCATACAGACCATTTTCGTTAAAGTGTTAACACAACCACTGGTTTCGGTCTGAAGAGACTTCCTGGATTCCATTATTCTCGTCTCCGTGACCTATAGTTAAAGAGTTCTTTAGACCAGTCGTTTCATTTTTTCACCATTAAACTCCTCTCCGTACTCATACCGATCAGGAAAGATCTACTCTCTACTAACTTCAACTAATATTTTATCTTTTTTTTTACTTTAGTCAATTTTACTTCATTAACTTCTACACGTACGTACGATCCAGTGAAGTCAGTACAAACTGAGAAACCCTGGGAGACCTGACATCGGGTGGTCCGAGGAGACAGACACTCTAAGAGATCCGTTCTGATGACCTCACCCAACGATACAGGAGTAGCTCCTCTAGAAGGTCTGGATCTCTAACTTGGACTCAGAAGACTCCAAGGACGTAACGTCCACCTAAGGAATGGTGACTTGGTTCCCCTCTTCGAGGATGACTTTTATGACAAATTGTTTTTACTCTCACAACTATCTCAATATAAACCCTTTTGATTCCTTCGTCCTCTACAGTTACTAATTATTGTCTCGAAATTACAAATGAGAACAATTTATCTCCGTTTTGTATCAGGAAACCCTTAATTAGACTTAAAACCTTTACCAGTTTTTATGGTCGTCAGTTCAAACTACTTATATAAACTTAAAATACTCTTTACAATATTAAACTTCAAGTTTAATTTTACACTACTATTATAACACTACACTGAATTGAACTCACTAAAAAGTAAAAGTCTTCAGTTTTTATTAAAATTAAACAAATTATAATAAAACAACAAATAAATGATTCAGTTCAGGTTAATAAAACACTGGGGTACCTGACATCGGACGGTCCGAGGGGACATGTACCCTAAAGGGTCCGTTGGAATAACCTCACCCAACGAGAAAGGAAGATGTCCCCTAGAAGGAATGGGTCTCTAGTTTGGGTGTAGAGAACGTACCGTCCACCTAAGAAATGGTGACTCGGTGGACCCTTTAGGAAATTGTAGTATCCTTATATAATAAAGGATTGTTCGGTTGTGAGTCCGATTGTATATATAAGATTAAAAAAGGTTGAGTATATCAAATATGATATTTAATTCCTTTGTAAAGACATACACAAAATTATTATAACTGGAGAGTTCTTATAAGTATAATGTCCTTCTATTCATTATTTTATTGTATATATATATATATATATATATATATATATATATATATCCGAAGAGTCCTTCACGATCATAATTTCTTTGGCGGATGGTGACGTCCTCTACATTCTCTGTGCCCAAGTCAAGGACCCAGTCCTTCTAGTTGACCTCCTTCCGTGTCGTTAGGTGAGGACATCAGGATGGACTTGTTAAGGTACTTATCTTCTCGGACAACCCGATGTCAGGTATCCCAAGGTTTCTCGACCTGTGTTGGCTTCACTTAATAGTATCGTGTCGTGTCGTATACATATTATACACAAAAGAACTTATACGTATATATATATATCGGTACTGCATACATGTGTGGGTGTTCAATTAGGTCTGTTTTACTTTCACTTCAACGAGTCGACGAAACGCTGGGTTACCTGACATCAGACCGTCCGAGGAGGAAGGTACCCTAAAAGGTCCGTTTTTATGACCTCACCCAACGGTAAAGGAAAAGGTCCCCTAGAAGGGTTGGGTCCCTAACTTGGACCTATAGGGAGTAACGTCCGTCTGAGGAATGACAGACTCGGTGGTCCATTTAGGTTTGTTTCTTTAGCCATTAAATAAGTAAAAACACTATTCAAAATTTGTAAAGTTTTGGTAGAACGTTTGGAACTTTAGAATTATAAATTAAATAAAATACTTTCTTGTATTCGTTCATATTTAAGATATATTAGTTACGGAAATAAAGTCAAATGTTTATATATCACGTATTTTTAACTATTCTATACTATTTGACTCGAGGTGTGGAAAGTTATTTTAGATCCCTTATTTAAAGAAAAACTCCATCTGTATAGTTGTATTTCTAAATACGACAATTCAAAAGAACCAGTCTTCTCTCAAACTCAAAATTAGAAAAACTGTAAGAAATGTCGTTCGGATAGAAGTAGTTTTTTCTTGTAAATAACTTAGAGATTCCACACATTTTAAAATCGTTACTATTATTCTTAAAATTTTCCTTTCAGTGGAAATTTTTTGGTTGTTCCTTTGTAAAGGAATAAAATACCAGATTTGGACTAAGACAAATATATAAGTGACACTCATAAATGACAACGTCTTGATTTTTTCGAATGACCACTAAGTCAAAGAGACGAGTAGAATAACTAGTACCTCTTTTGAATTTTACTGAGAGTAGGACGATTTTTTAGAAACACAATTACTATTAAACAATCGTATTATTTGAAACTTATACCATTCGAGGTTGAAGGTCTTATTCGTATTTTCTACTAACTTACGTTTTTCCACTGATTTATCTTTCTACGTAACGTGACTATTAACCTCTTTTGTAACACGAACTTTACATAAGTGAAATCTTACTTTTATTTTAGAATGTTTCAGTGTGCCAAAATCAAAGTATTTCCTGACTAAAATTACCTCGTAACACATAGTATTTTGTTGGAACCCTACATGAGGAATATGGTAAGAGTTAACGGACTACGCACGACATCAGTTTTATTGTTGATAGATGTCTATAACAGTATCCGGTAAATGGAACGATTTTCCTAGACTAGAGGAAGTTCTCGAAGTTTATAGTAAGAATGATTGTTAAAAAAAAAAAAATTAGTTAGAACCGACACGGATAGGTAATCAGTCTCCACGCTACAGCCTCTTTTTCCGTTGGTATTCGTAATTGTTATTTTGAACGAAAAGACACGTAATTGGTTCAACTTTTTTGTTTATTTTACTTAGGTGACAGGTTACACGAAAATCGGTTCTATTCGTTCGTAGTTAGAATACTCTACATAAAAAATACTTCATATAAGAGAATATACAACTAAGAAAAAGTTTACGATGGTTTACTGAGAGTTCATTTAAAGTCGAAATATCTCGAAAAAGACAAAAAAAAAAAAAAAAAAAAAAANTCTCAAAAAAAAAAAAAAAAAAAAAAAAAAAAAAAAAAAACTCCAATCATAGTATGAACCTCCACCTTATTTTTGGTATGGTGGTAATCACTATCCAGAGTATATACTTTAGATTTTTACGGACCTGTTGATTGTTTAACATAAACTTAAAAAATTTAAAATTCAAACAAGAGGAAGTGGTAGGAGGGGTGGAGAGTGGGAAACCATTACTGTTTAATATATTTATCATTTATTATTCAGGTCCCCAACCAATATGGACTTTATTGTTCGAAGATACTTCTGTCCCTATAAAAAATAGAAAAACTATGTATTGTATAGAGACCTTTTATTGGGTAGTACGAAGGACTTTCAACGAGTCAGCACAGACTGAGAAACGTTGGAGTACCTCACATATCAGGTACCTTAAGAGGTCCGGTCTTATGACCTCACCCATCGGAAAGGGAAGAGGTCCCCTAGAAGGGTTGGGTCCCTAGCTTGGGTCCAGAGGGTGTAACGTCTACCTAAGAAGTGGTCGACTCGGTGTCACTTCATATAAGTTTTATAACTTAGGTGTGTTAGTCTTTCAAAGAATATAAAGATGTATCAACTAAATTAATTTTAAACGTAAATACTTCTTTCTAAATATCGTTTTGAGTATTTTTTAAAACCCTACATGTAGTTCTACGTAGTACGTAATTAATAGGATCTTTATTAGTTTTATTATAATACTCGGACAAAAACTTTGATTCTGGTCTTTTTAATTCATTAAAAGGGTTTGAATCTGTTAGATGATACACTTTTTCTGTCTTAAATTCTAGTTCTGTATATAAATTTTTTAAAATAAAGAGAAACGGGAAAAAAAAGAAAAAGAAGTGAAGAACGGAGGATATAATTTTCGAAGACAAGAATCCTTACTTTTAAACTCAACAATAAAAATCGGTGAAATATACTAAAAACACGGGTTGTAGGACTTTGGTTTGATGACGAAGTACTCTTTTGTATAAAACTCAAGACTTGTTAGTTATACGTTTGTAAGTAACCAATGTTAAGTATCTATACTGTATCGTATACGACACTAATTTTCTACCTAGATTATATTTTACAAGTTATACCTTTGAGTTTATTGGGACTTTTAATCTAGTAAACGTTCACTCAGTAGTCGTCCATACAAAGTGTCCCTTACCTAAAATTCGGAAACTCAATATTTAACAAAATACCGTTCGACAATTATGACATTCGTGTAGTCTTTGTTACACTACAATAATACTTAGAACCGTCTCGGAGTCGTAAGTTTAAAGACAAGACTGCGTCATTCTTACTGTGAAGAGAAATTTCACATAATTTCCTTTTCTTCTATAATATTGGTAAATATATCTTTCATTTTCTTACAACTCCACCTCCTTATATCTATTACGAACGATTCTATCCTGTTCAGCTTAGGTAGAATAAATTTTTGTTATAAAAAAATGAGATTAAAATTAAATTCTATTTAATTTAAACAGGAATGTTTATAAATCGAACCGATCTCATAATATATAGTTTGGGGTTATTTTACATCGTGGTTACAAATCACTTCCATAAATTAAAAATTTTGTACAAAAAATGGTTACAAAAAACTCTTATTTTACTTACTTCCTATTTAAGAAAGTGTAATTTAACGAAGTCTAAATTAGACTTATTCAAAGAAATTTACAAAGACCTACATATAGACCGTTAAATATCTTTGTTTTAAATTTTAATTCTTTGAACAAAATCCAAACACCTTTGTATTGACGTCGAAACAAATGTAACGACTTTATTTGGTAAACTATAACCTTATGTAATAATTATTTATATCAACAATATGTAGTAAAATTATGTGTAAAGAACGAAATATAAAAAACGATTACTGTAATGAACGACAAATAAAAAATAAATAAAACTTGTTACCTTTACTACACTCTGTTTTTTCGTTTAGACTCGTTAAAAGTATAAACTCAAGTTTTACCCAGTGCTTCGTCGTGTCTGTTGAACACTGTAGTTGTTGCGTAAACCGGGTCCTTGACAATTACTTACATGTCCCGTCACCACCAACTTCTGTAAAACGTTTCTTTTGTTCTTGTAACTTCTACTTCTCGTGTTACCGGTCAGTAACCTTCAAGTATTGCTGGTTAACTCTCGTTTATAGTTTCGACTAAGAGAATGTTAATGTCCTATTCAACGCCTTCTTGAGTTGTAGTAGGAAAGATACCAACAAGTCGTATACTTCGTTTAACCTTTCCACTTTTTCGAACTATTCACCCACTGAGTACTCGGTTGACTTTTAAATTTTTCCGTTGTAAAATATCACAGTAAAAGAGAAAAAGATACGCTGTTGTTACTTGGTAAAGAACTAGTCTAACACTACACTCTACATTTCATCTAAAATATCTCGGTCACTACTGGTCGAGTCACTAACGTGACTCTTCTTCAAGGTTTCGTAAAGGGTTTCGGTTTGAACGTAGTTTTCTTTTTTTTTTTTTTTCCAGTACCATTGACAAACCACCAACTAGGTGATACGAAATACTTAGTGTCACTTTGGTAATGTAGACTCTTAACAGGAGTCGTTTAGTTACTCTACGTCGTTTATGACGTTTTGGACGTCGACTAAAACCAGTTTTCTTCCCCTGGGCAAGAAGAGGTACTGTTGTGGGTTTGTGTAGTGTGTTGGTTACGAAGTTTTCAACTTGTTTAACCCGATGTTTCAAAACGGAGTAGGTGGTATTAGAGGACTGGTGAGTGATTGACTGACGTGAAGAAGTTAGTAGAACTGTTGATAAGTGTCCCTTTTACGAAGACGTTAGTCGTCCTCCGTTTTTATGAAAGGTTCCTAAGCAGTTTAAGGTTTCGTGCTTAAAAATGTGATTTCTTTATTTGGTTGAAATAGAGTAACCGGTTTAACACGACTAGTATTTTCAAGAGTAAAACTAATTATTCCTAAAAAACTTGGATTCATATTACTAAATTTTAAGTGTTAGACTTTGACGTTAATGAAAACGTGGTTGGATTTTTATTTTATACTTAATATCAAGTGTAACATATTTTGATAACTGATAGTTTTAATCTTTTATAAATCACAAGATAGTGAGATGGTGTGTGAATGTATATGTTATGTGGAAGTATATAGGTGTGAGGTTTAGACTCGTATAAATAAAATAGTAAAATTTGACATCTTAATCCTTGGGAGTAATGTCGAAATTAACAATCAATTGTCACATCATTAGGATATACATAAATTCAGTAGTTAATTTTTAAATTGTATGTAATTGTAGGTATTAATGACTTAAAAGTCCCAATTTAAATCTTAATATATAATATGAAATCTTAATATATATATATATATATATTAATATATAATCTTATATATAAATCCCGAAGGGACCACTGAGTTCCCATGAGTTCTTAGATTAATTTGTCTTAACGACTTAATCACCAGAAGGGAGCACCGAGTCTACCAAACTAGGGACTAAACTCTTCTAGAGGATCTCTTCCCTTACCGTGGAACGAGGAGTTAAGAATAGATTCACGTTCAAGTGGATTCTATTTAGGTATGATTTACTTCTCCCCTAATAAAAACTTTGACGGAACTTCCTTTATGGGAATAAAGATAGTTAAGAAATTTATTCACATAATAGTAATGTCCATAGAAGTGGATACACCACGTTTGTATATCCAAAATCATTCTTTATACCTCGAACTACCAGTGTTTCCTTTGTACGTTTTTACGACATAATCCTTCTATATTATATCATCTTTAATAAAAAGGTCAAAATAACACTACATTAAGTACATTATTTAATACATTCAAATTCCATATGTTCACTACTAAGTTTTCTACATGTATAACACTTTAATAATTGTGTTACTTCGATCAATTAGGTAGATAGTAGAATGTATCTACCACACACACACAAGTAAGTACAGACTGAGGACACTGAAGTACCTGACATCTTGTGGTCTGAGGAGACAGGTAACTTAAAGGGTTCGTTCTTATGACCACATCCAACGATAAAGGAAGAGGTCCTCCAGAAGGACCAGGTCCCTAATTTGAACGTAGAGACCGTAGAGGACGTAACCGTCCGACTAAGAAATGGTATTCACAGTGGACCCTTCGGGATAGTAGAATGTAATAAATTAAAGTAAAGGGTTTTATACACAAATAATGACATTAATATTATATGATTAAGGATTATTTATAATTCTATGGATAGTTACGTCTGTATTCTTTTCTTTTTCGATGAAAAAAAAAAAAAAAAAAAAATGTTCGGAAAGGAGAGGAGAATTCCGAGATTTGTTAAACTACAGATAAGAGGACCTGTAAAAAGATGTGTCCAAAAACACACAGAAAAACAAGTGTTTAATCTTTTGTATTCACCTTAATATATACGTCAACGACGTCGACGACGACGATTCAGCGAAGTCAGCACAGTCTGAGACACACTGGGGTATTTGCCGTCGGGTGGTCCTAGGTGGCAGGGACCCTAAGAGGTCCGTCCTTGTGACCTCACCCAACGGTACAGGAAGAGGTTACGTACTTTCACTTTTCACTTTCACTTCAACGAGTCAGCACAGACTGAGAAGCGGTGGGGTACCTGACGTCAGGTGGTCGGAGGAGGCAGGTACCCTTAAAGGTCCGTTCTCATGACCTCAGCCAACGGTAACGAAAGAGACTATATACGTCAATCCAATGGTAATAAAAATTCGCTTTAAAGAATACTAAACAGAAAGTACAGTCAAATATCTATATATGTAGTAAGAGACAGTGGGACTATATTGTAAGGTGTGTATAAAAGAAGGAAAAAGACAAAAAAAAAAAAAAAAAATAATGTTTGTTACGACGTTGATCGTCGTAAATGTCAAAACAGATGTTCTATCTAGGGATCTATCTGTTACAGATCTGACTATCCTTTGTAAGTGAATTTAAAAAGAATTTAAGTGAATTTAATTAAAAGAATACTAACAGAAAGTACAGTCAAATATCTATATATGTAGTAAGAGACAGTGGGACTATATTGTAAGGTGTGTATAAAAGAAGGAAAAAGACAAAAAAAAAAAAAAAAAAAAATGTTTGTTACGACGTTGATCGTCGTAAATGTCAAAACAGATGTTCTATCTAGGGATCTATCTGTTACAGATCTGACTATCCTTTGTAAGTGAATTTAAAACTAATTATGTCGGTTACACCAATATACAGAAACTGACATGACGAAAAGTACAGGTAGTCACTGTAATTATCTTAATTAAGAGTGTAGATTTTATTTAAATACATCTTAGTTGATTAGCAAAATTAAAAACGGTTATCTTACCCTCTTTTTAGTAAGAAAGTAGTTATTATTAATAACAAAATTTAACAAAGACTATGGTCACTTATAAAAGTTACGTAAAATTCTAAATATACAGTACATAAAAAATAACAAGAACCCTGACGTAAAAGGAGACTGAACAAGTACAAAGGTAATTTAACAAAACTAATAAAATAAAGTCCTAGAAAGTTTATGAAATATAATGTCTACAATAGACTTTATCTCAGGAATAGGTACTTATACATGAAAACATCAGGAATAAAATAAGATAGAAAGAATAAAGAGCCAGTTAAACTGAGGTGAGTGGAGGTTTAAGATTTGTTTAAGTGATTTTAAAGACCTTTTAATTACCATTTTAACGTACTCAAAAGTACGGTTAATACAAGAGTAGAAATTCATGTTTGTACGTATATAAATGGTAGAGTGATCCTAAACTACTCCCCCACCTTAAAAATTTGGTTACGTAAAAATTTGGTTTAGATTGTAATCACCGTATAAATCTTACAGTATAAAAAGACAACCTAAATTCTTACAAAAGTATACGAGAACTTACTCTACATAGAACACATCTTATAACCAAAGAAGTAAATCGTCGTGTCTCTATTTGATTGGATAGATCCTAAATAAAAAACATACGTTTTCTCAGATTAAATATCACGACATTCCTGATTCATTCTTCACCATCTATTTCAACGAGTACTTCAAGATCTTTATCCGTTTAAACTGCGATAAATCTAAAAAAAGAACATACACAAACCACCACACTTATATTTTCCTACAGGCACAAGTACAAAGAAGAGAATAATTCGTGGTCCTCGTTCGTAATATATACTAAAGTTGGGTTCCATACTTCTGTATATTTAGTACTAATATAATTGAAATCAATTACTTTATCGTTAGAAAATTCTTGTCGTACACATAATAGAGTGTTGATGTGGTACAGAAGGCAGGAATGGTTTCAAAATGTAGAACTTGGTGACACTCGGTTCTTCCTTTACACGTGATTTCCTTGTACATGTCCCGAGTCGTACTCTCTTTAAGTTAAACTTATATAGTGACCAAAGACCTTTAATTTTTTATACTCTAAAACAAACGTTCTTCGACTAATGTCTCTTCTCGTGGTTTTATGACTCGTAGAGATTAATCGATACCAAAAAAAAAAGTGATAATTAATACAGTGAAAAATAGAATCGAAAAAGGGATATCAAATATAACAGAGATAATCATGTATTCACGTACGTTTTATTGTAATTAACAGTGACTTTAATACTTAAATATGTATTAACGGGACTTGAAGTATCAAAAGTTTACGTCTTTATTCCCATACTACAAATGTAAGTCTTTTATCCGAATCCTTTTTTATCTAGGGTAATCAACACGTAAAAAAGGGAACCTCCATTTTATTGAAAAAAAAAACATGTACTTTTGAACTGAAACTATACATGTGTAAAGATACTTAAGAATACAAGGGTATCATTATCACTATATAAAGTTACTTCTTGTCATCATAAATATCTACTTTAAGTATATAGAGTATTAAATCTTGACCCCTTTTACTATTAACATATTGTTTCTCATTTTGATACTGGACTACTGATAAGTCTAACACGACTTAAATGATGGATCACAAACTGGTCTTTGTTGGTCCGTTGACACTTAAAGTATTCTCACTACGACGTAAATATATTAGTTAGTCTCATAAAAAAAGTCTTAAAGATATGAACATTTAGACTAACGACATACTCTACACGAAAGTTGGACCTGTCTCAGTGGGGTTCCCTTTCTTTTTAATAAAAACTCCCCCGAACCGAAAATAACCCTAAATAACCGGAAGTCCTACCGGTGTCATGTATTTATCTATATGTCATATAGACACTATAATTTTAAAGTACCTCCTTTGTCCCTTTTATTATAGATTTTTCCACAAAATCCCTCCTTTCTTAAATCTTTTTCAGACCCTTTGCAACGTCATTCTGTTAGGTCTGTTGTTACATACCTGTCAACGAAACGTTTTTTATAATACGAGACAATGTGTATAACTCTACGTAAAAAAAAAAAATTACTGTTAAACTTTGGGTAAGTCATTGAAGTCCGAGTTGTATCACAAACATTCAGACACATATTCTGAAACCAAACTTCAAAACTACATCATTTCGAACAAAGTTTTTTCATAAGACTCCAAACAAACTGTTACGACGACGACGATTCAGTGAAGTCAGCACAGGTTGAGACACTGGGGTATCTACCGTCGGGTGGTCCGAGGAGACAGGTAC
This sequence comes from Capra ibex, assembly GCA_006410555.1. Lineage (NCBI taxonomy): Eukaryota > Metazoa > Chordata > Mammalia > Artiodactyla > Bovidae > Capra > Capra ibex. The sequence continues at coordinate 34,146,075 of SJYO01048061.1, read as the reverse complement.
CCTAAAAGGTCCGTTCTCATGACCTCACCCCACGGTAACGGAAGAGAACAAACTGTTATTTACTCATTATTTTTACTCAGAAATTACTAGAAATTACTTACATTTATTTTTATTTATAAACAGTAGAAATCTCGTTAAGTATACTTTATTTCTGACGTATTATATAAAAAGAAAGTAGTACATATAATTTCTAGGAAGAAACAGAAAAACCAAACAAGTGACCATAAGATTTCTTAATTTATAATATATTTTGTAAAAAATACGAAGGAATTTGTGAAGGTATTTGTCTTTATTAAAGAGTGAAGTTCCAAAGTAGTACAAGAGAATCCCTGTAACTAAGTCCCTGTAACGACTAGATCTTAAGGAAGAGACATACACGAATTAGTGATTATCTAACATGATTCGGACTCGATAACTTAAAAGAAAGTAAGAGGGTTTATATTTAACGTAATATGATAACTGATATGATGACTGATACGAAAAAATTAGGTTTAGTAGGGGTACGAATACTTCAAAAGTTAAGAAGGAACAACGGAAGAAACAATCATATAGTGATACTTCATTCTTGACCTTGTAAACGGTCCTGAGACAGTGATTGATACCTAAACATTATTCAACGAATTAAAAGTACTCGAAGTCAGTAGATTTTTAACTTTATTTTTAGTCAGTAACGAGACAAAACATAAAACATCCTACTAAAAGTCTTTATTGATATATTGACCTTATGAAAATTCAAATTTCGATTTCAAAGGGGTTATAGTCTAATCGTGAACAAGAAAGATTACATATTTTTCAGTGTATAACAGTTACTAAATATTTCATACGGTGTTTGTCTTCTACAAAGTTTTAAAATAATTTCACTCCACCTCAATTAAAAATTTATGTTATTCGTATATAATTTATGTAAGATTTTAAGTCCGATATTTCTTGTTTAGTTATAGAGAAAATGGGAACTCCTCTATTTCACTTTTATCATAATAAATATAATTTTAAATTACTTTTAAAATTGACAACTAAGATACTGTGTATATTTTAATTAGAGAACGTATGAATTATCCTATATAAAATGAAATGTCAAATATTCTTGTATATATGTACACATGATGTCTATACAGTACCTTGTACGTGTTTAGTCAATAACTTTTAACAAAGGTTAAGACTCTTTTATTATTGATAAAGATGAATAACTTTGTCATAGATAAAACCTGTGGGACAACCAAACAGTTGATTCAAAAAGTGTAAAGGTCATTGACTAAATTTTTCAGTACGTATCTATTATTTTTAAAGAATCGTAGATATTTTTAAACTTACCGGATCAAAAGTTTTTCTCGAAGAAAAGAAGAGGGATGTCCTTTACTCCCTCATCTACAGAGACACACCATACCAAGGTAGTTTAATTTACATGAAACTTTTATTCTTTCATACAAGGTCGATCTACTCTTGGATTTACAATCAACCAACCTTTAAATTAAATTAAATAAAACCACAACCGGCATATTGTGAGGTATATATTGTGAGGACCTGTTTTGTACCAATAGGTCATAGACAATCTTTTACATATAATTAACCTGAAAATGAATAAAGTCTCAGTTGATAAAGTTATCATCTGTAAAGATTAAATATATTCGGGATAAAACAAAACTTACTTGAGTGGATGGACCTTTTTAATGGTAGAATGGTAGATCTTAAAAGTGTATACAAAGAACTGATGTATATTCCATAGATATAGAAAGTAAAATATACAAACTTTCGTCGTTGACCTTAGAAAGATTTTACAGACAATGGATCTAATATCCTTTGAGACTAAATATCATTTGTACTCAAGGTCAACGGTTACAATTATCTGGGGATGTATCTAGAGCAAGGGACCACCGAGTTTGCCATTTCGCAGACGGATGTTACATCCTCTGGGTCCAAACTAGGACCCAGTCCTTCTAGGAGACCTCTTCCTTTACCGTTCCTTACCGGTCATGAGAACGGACCTTTTAGGGTACCTACCTCCTCGTACCATCCGATGTCAGGTACCTCAACGTTTCTCAGCCTATACTGACTCGTTGAAATGAAAGTGAAAGTATCTAGAGTCGGAACAGTACCGAACGTATTGAGTTACTTTGACACTTGTACGACACGTCCCGGTGGGTTCTACTTACCCAGTATTACTCCTCAAGACTGTTTTACACCAGGTGATCTCCTCCCTTACCGTTTTGTGAGGTCAAAATAATGGTGTTCTAGGGGTACTTGTCATACTTTTAAGTTTTCTATACTGTGGTCTTCTACTCGGGGACTGGAGGTGGGGGTGAGGGTCCAACCTTTCACAGGTTATACGATGACCCCTTTTCACCTTCCGTTAATGATTATCGAAGTCTTTCTTAATTCGTCGACCGGGTTTCGTCTTTACTACGAGTCCTGACCCACACAGTCCACCACTTTCATTTCAGGCTACGACATTTCTCGTTATATTGTGTTCTCGGACCTTAGAATACAGTTACTTAGTTTTATTCAACCGACATGAGTTCACCCTCTACCGTTCTCACTTGTGACTGTATAGTCCTTTGTCACTTGATTTCACCTGTTCGTACCCGTTTACATTAAGTGTACTGATAATGTAGAAGATGAGACCCGTTCTTAGGGAATCTTCTTTCCCTCATCGGGAGTACGATCTTGACATGTACCTTCTTGTCTGCCCAAGGTTTATCCCTTTCCTCATACAGTTCCGACATATAGCAGTAGGACGAATAAATTGAATATACGCCTCGTGTAATACTCTTTGCGACCCGACCTTCTTCGTGTTCGACCTTAGTTCTAACGACCCTGTTTGTATTTTTTTGGAGTCTATACGTCTACTGTGGTGGGATTACCGTCTTTCACTTCTTCTTGATTTCTCGGAGAACTACTTTCATTTTCTCCTCTCATTTTCAACCGAATTTTGAGTTGTAAGTCTTTTGATTCTAGTACCGTAGACCAGAGTAGAGAAGTACCCTTTATCTACCCCTTTGTCGCCTTTGTCACAGTCTGAAATAAAAACCCCCGAGGTTTTAGTGACGTCTACCACTGACGTGGGTCCTTTAATTTTCTGTGAACGAGGAACCTTCTTTTCAATACTGGTTGGATCTGTCGTATAATTATTCGTCTCTGTAATGATCAGTTCCGATACCAAAAAGGTCATCAGTAAATACCTACACTCTAAACCTGATATTTCTTTCGACTCGTGACTTCTTAACTAAAACAACTTGACACCACAACCTCTTCTGAGAACTCTCAGGGAACCTACCGTTCCTCTAGGTTGGTTAGATGTAATTTACTTTAGTTATGACTTATAAGTAACCTTCCTGACTACGAATTCGACTGTGAGGTCATGAAACAGGAGGACTACCTTCCTGAGTAACCTTTTCTGTGACTACGTCCCTTTCTAACTTCCGTTCTCCTTTTCCCCTATTATCTCCTACTCTACCAACCTACCGTATTGGTCGAGTTACCTGTACTCAAACTCATTTGAGGTCCTCAACCCCTACCTGTCCCTTTGGACCTTACGACATAAGGTACCTAAGCGTTTTTCAGTCTGTGTTAACTCACTAACTTGACTTGACTCGGAAGTACGAGTTGTTTGCTCAGGTTTTACGTCAGTCAGTCAAGTCAGTGAGTCAGCACAAGTTGAGAAACGCTGGGGTACTTGACGTCGTACAGTCCGGAGGGACAGGTAGTGGTTGAGGACCCCAAGTGAGTTTGAGTGTAGGTAGTTCAACCACTACGGTAGGTCCGTAGAGTAGGAGACAACAGAGGAAGAGGAGGACGGGGGTTAGGGAGGGTCGTAGTCTCAAAAAAGGTTACTCAGTTGAGAAACGTACTTCACCGGTTTCATGATCTCAAAGTCGAAATCGTAGTAAGGAAGGTCACTTGTGGGTCCTGACTAGAGGAAGTCTTACCTGACCAACCTAGAGGAACGTCAGGTTCCCTAAGAGTTCTCAGAAGAGGTTGTGGTGTCAAGTTTTCGTAGTTAAGAAGCCGTAAGTCGATAGAAGTGTCAGGTTGAGAGTGTAGGTATGTACTGGTAACCTTTTTTGAATCGGAACTGATCGACCTGGAAAAAAACGTTTCATTACAGAGACGAAAACTTATACGATAGATCCAACCAGTATTGAAAGAAAGGTTCCTCATTCACAGAAAACGTTAGTGGTAGACGACACTAAAACCTCGGGTTTCTTTATTTCAGACTGTGACAAAGGCTTCAAAGGGGTAGATAAAGGGTACTTCACTACCCTGGCCTACGGTACTAGAAGTAAAAGACTTACAACTCGAAATTCGGTTGAAAAAGTGAGAGGTGAAAGTGAAAGTAGTTCTTCGAAAAATCAAGGAGAAGTGAAAGACGGTATTCCCACCACAGTAGACGGTTTTAAGTCATGAAACGACATTAGAGTTTTTCTTGTCTTACTTGAACCAAGTAAAGGTTCTGTCTGGTAAGTGGTAGTGTCAGTAGGTTTAGATATGGGGTTGGTGACTACGATTATTTGGTTTACAATCGACAAAGATACTTCTGAATGTTCCGGACGATCTTGATTGTAGTTTTTTCTACAAGAAAAGTAGTATCCCCTAATCTTACGTTTTCATCTTTCAGTTTTCTATGGATCTCATTGTCTGTTCCAAAAGGAACATAGTGTTTTACTCCGTCCCGTTAAGTTGTCTTAATTCAGTACTGTTGTTTGACCAGTATCGTTTATGGGGAAAGGTTGTTGTGTTCTCTGTTGAGATTGTACCTGTAGTGGTCTACCAGTTATGGTCTTAGTCTAACTAATGACAAAAAAAGTCGACTTCTACCTCTTCGAGATATATCAGTCGTTTTTGTTCTGATCATCGACTGTCACCGAGTCTCGTAGTCGAGGAATAACCTTTTAAGTCGGAATTTGACTTATTTCATGTATTTTGGTGTTCTGGTAAGTCTATACCGAATTTAGTTTAGAGAATACTAATATGTTACTTTCATTGTTTATCTAAGTTCCCTAATATAGACCATCTGTCTCACGGACTTCTTGATACTTTCTCCAAGTATTATAACATGTCCTCCGGTACTGACTTTGGTATGGGTTCTTTTTATGTACTTTTGTGTTTCACCAACAGACTCCTCCGAAATGTTTATTGACTTTTTTCTTCTCTTTGTTTTCTGTTACCTCTTTCCTTTTTATATGGGTTTTATATGAGACCTTACGTCTCAAGGTCTCTTATTCCGCTCTATTTTCAAATCGTTACTTAGATTTTCAGTCTTACGACTTTCACTTCAAACTTAGTTTACATTTACCTCAAAATCTCCTTTATCTACTAGCCCTTTTAAAATCATAATGGTAATCTCTTTGAGATCTAAACGTCGGTCTCTTTAAACCATTCCAGTTTGAATAGTTGTATTGAATTTTTTTTTTTTCACTAACACTACTTTTCCTACTTCTTTGTGGTGAGTGACTGTAACCGTATTTGAAGTGTAAATTCTCTGAGAATCTCTATAAAGTATTGTAACTCTCACGGTTCATATGTTACGAACTTCAAGTAGAGTGACATAAATTACTCTTCCGTTTGTAACGAATTTGACGTATTTAAAGAATAGATAAAAAAAAAGTTTCTTTTGTACCTTGTTAAATAATAAATTCCATTTAAGACTTTTCTACGACGTGAAGGGAGGGACGAGTCGTCTTTCCATCTTCCGTAAAACTTTTTGTCCGTAACCAAATTTTCCCTAATAAAATTGTAGTGTCTTTTTATTTACTACAACATAGTATTTAGTGTGTCAACACTGTCTACTCCTTAATCGATTTGTACGACAAAACACCTGTTATAAGTACTAATGACAAAAGATTACTATCATTTATGCCATCAATAAGCAATTTTGTCGTATATGAATATTTCCGTAATTTTATAAATACGAAAAACATTATCTTTCAATCTATAAGAAATAAAATAAAATAATTAAATTTAAATAAATAAAATCAACCTCCGATTAATGAAATGTTATAACATAACCAAAACGGTATATAGTTGTACTTAGGCGGTACCCACATGTACACAAGGGGTAAGACTTGGGGGGAGGGAGGAGGGAGGGGCATGGTAGGGAGACCCAGTAGGGTCACGTGGTCGGGGTTCGTAGGACATAGGACGTAGCTTGGATCTGACCGCTAAACAAAGAATATACTATAATATGTATAAAGTTACAGTAAGAGGGTTTAGCAGGGTGGGAGAGGGAGAGGGTGTCTCAGGTTTTCTGACAAGATATATAGACACAGAGAAAACGACAGAGTGTATGTCCCAATAGTGATGGTAGAAAGATTTAAGGTGTATATACGCAATCATATGACATAACCACAAAAAGAAAGACCGACTGAAGTGAGACATATTATCCGAGGTCAAAGTGGGTAGAGTAATCTTGACTAAGTTTACATTAGAAATATTATCTACTCATTATGAGGTAACACATATACATGGTGTCGAAAGAATAGGTAAGTAGACGACTACCTGTAGATCCAACGAAGGTACAGGACCGATAATATTTATCATGACGCTACTTGTAACCCCATGTGCACAGAGAAAGTTAAGATCAAAGGAACCACACATATGGGTCGTTACCCTAAAGACCCAGGATTCCGTCAAGATAAAGGTAAAAAAATTCCTTAGAGGTGTGACAAGAGGTATCACCGACATGATCAAGCGTGAGGGTGTTTGTCACATTCTCCCAAGGGAAAAGAGGTGTGGGAGAGGTCGTAAATAACGAACATCTGAAGACCTAGTGTCGGTAAGAATGACCGCACTTTACCATGGAGTAATACCAAAACTAAACGTAAAGAGACTATCACTCACTACAACTCGTAGAAAAGTACACAAACAATCAGTAGACATACAGAAGAAACCTCTTTACAGATAACTCAAGAAACCGGGTAAAAGACTAACCCAGTAAATAAAAAGACCTTAACTCGACGTCCTCAACGAACATATAAAAACTCTAATCAACAAAAAGTCAACGAAGTAAACGATAATAAAAGAGGGTAAGACTTCCTACAGAAAAGTGGAACGAATATCAAAGTAAAAACACGTGTTCGAAAGTTCAAATTAATCCAGGGTGAACAAATAAAAACCAAAATAAAGGTCGTAAGACCCTCCACCCAGTATCTCTTAGGACGACACTAAATACAGCCTCTCACAAAACGGATACAAGAGGAGATCCTCAAAATATCAAAGACCAGAATGTAAATCTAGAAATTAGGTAAAACTCAAATGAAAACACGTACCACAATCTTTCACAAGGTCAAAGTAAGAAAATGTTCACCAACTGGTCAAAAGGGTCGTGGTGAACAATTTCTCTACCAGAAAAGAAGTAACATATAAGAACGGAGGAAACAGTTTCTATTCAACAGGTATCCACGCACCTAAATAGAGACCCGAAAGATAAAACAAGGTAAATGGAAATAAAGACAGAAACACGGTCATGGTATGACAGAACTACTGACACCGAAACATCATCTTGGACTTCAGTCCGTTCAACTAAGGAGGTCAAGGTAAGAAGAAAGAATTCTAACAAAACCGATAAGTTCCAAAAAAAACATAAAGGTATGTTTAACACTTAGGGATAGTTCGACGGTTACCATAAAAAGTGTCTCGATCTTATTTATTAAAGAATGGAAAAAATATGTCTTTATTCTGAAATTAAGAGATACAAAGGTCATAAAATATAATATCACACTATTTATAACTGAAGATATGTACTAAAAAATTAAAAACGTAATTAAATATTGACTATCATCTTCTCAAAATTACAAACAGTTTTATTCAATTTTCGGTACGTTGTTAGTGTTTAAAAGGGTAACTAATTATTCTAACTAAACAAATTGAACGTCCTATTAGATTGGTAGGGTATGATATCACGTTTAGTCCCCGAACGACATTTACAGGTGTGAAAGTTATGAGAAGAACTCCGGGTTTATGTCACTCACATAGTCGTTAAGAACAAGTGAGTTGGAAGTTTTATAACAATTTAGGTTTAAGAGTGGTGAAGATAGACGAAAAGGAGAACATTTCTCACCACTTTTAATTGGTAATACAGAACTAAAGAATTATGTTTTAAAAAGATCGATTAACGACAAAAAATTGGAACCTCTAATAAATGTAGTCTCGTCGGTCTCACCAAGAGAATTTTTACCTCGGATTGATAAAAAGAAGGTGAGAGAAGAGAGAGTAAGTCTCATTATCAGATTCAACACCTTCACAGGACTTTTGGGATAGTCCGAATAATAGTACTCGGAAATAGGGTAACCGGAGTAGAGATGAAGTCGTTGTCAGTGGAGAAATTATACAAGGAGTAAAGAACTCGGAGACGTTTATTCAATATCGGAATACTTTAAAAGGAAATCACCATAAGGAAGGACGAACTTTTCATTAAGTTGATAGGTGAGTGTTAAGTCAAGTCAGCGAGTCAGTACAGGCTGAGAAACACTGGGGTACCTGACATCGTTGGGACCGAAGGGACAGGTAGTGGTTGAGTACCTCTACGTGTTTGATTACAGGTAGCTCAACCACTACGGTAAGTTGGTAGAGTAGGAGACACCAGGGAAAGAGGAGGACGGAAGTTTAGAAAGGGTCGTAGTCCCAGAAAAGGTTACTCAGTCAAGAAGTGTAGTCAAACGGTTTCATAACCTCAAAGTCGAAGTCGTAGTCAGGAAGGTTACTTATAAGTCCTGACTAAAACAAATCCTGACTGATCAAACTAGTGGAACGTCAGGTTCCCTAAGAGTTCTCAGAAGAGGTTGTGATGTCAAGTTTTCGTAGTTAAGAATCCATGAGTCGAAAGAAATATCAGGTTGAGAGTGTAGATGTGTAACTGATGACCTTTTTGGTTTCGAAACTGATCTACCTTGAAACAGTCGTTTCATTACAGAGACGAAAACTTTTATACGGCAGATCCAACCAGTATCGGAAGGAGAACTCCTCGTTCGCAGAAAATTAAAGTACCAAAGTCAGTGATAGACATCATTAAAAGTCGGAGGGTTTTATTTCAGAGAGTGATGAAGATAATAAAGGGGTAGATAAACGGTACTTTACTACCCCCGTCCACAGAACTAGAACCAAAAGACTTACAACTCAAAATTTGGTTGAAAAAGTTAAAGAATAAAGTGAAAGTAGTTCTTCGAGAAGTCAAGGAGTAGTGAAAGACGGTATTGCCACTACAGTAGACGTATAGATTCCAATAACTATAAAGAGGGCCGTTAGAACTAAGGTCGAACACGAAGTAGGTCGAACCGTAAAGTGTACCACATGAGACGTGGCTTCAATATATTCGTATATACAATTTATGGATGAGTGATCAGGAAGAAAAAGAGAGTAACGGTAGTCCTAAAATGGATTTACACTGACAGAAACATTCCGTAAGAGATTGGTGGAAAATCGATGGGTTGTGAAAGAGGCTTGTATCTTCATAATATGTTCTTCTGTGGGTCCCTTTTTACCCGGTCTTTATAACCGTACAGGTCCCCTTCACATTCTCTATACTTAGAGTCCTCTTGACAAGGTACTAGTATTTATATACACATTCTAATAGGAGGATTACTCCCCGAGTGGTTGATCTACACAAAATCCCAACTCAACCAGGATATAAATTTTCTTTAACTGTTCTAAATCTTAACGATAAAATAAATATTTTCTACTTCTATAAGAGTAATTTTAACTTATTAACTTTTTATAAAATGTTCATGGTAAAACTTAAGTTCTGTGAAAAACGTTGAATTATTTAACTATGTCTCCTTTTTTATCTTATTTGTACATGATGACTTTGATTTATTGTGTGTATAAAATTCTTTAAATTTAAGTCTGAAAACTCTTCTATCATAAATTATGAAGTTCAGTTTCCTAGTTGTGTCTTGTAAGTTCATTATATTTACCATTTTTTAATAAGATTAAACTGGTCCATGTGTCCCGAGGAGTAACAAAGAAGATGTTTACTCTACCACAGTAGATACTCTTCCGTCCCTTTTATCAATGTGTACGACAGAAGACTTCCTTTGTGATTCACGTCCAGTACTAGTTCTCAGTCCAGTATATGTAGGGTTACCGATGGTAAATAAAGAATAGGTACTACCTTACTTCCTAAGATGGAGTACTTTAGACATCGTAACAAAATGAGAAAATTTAAAGAACAAATATATTGTCCTGTCAACATCTACATCGTCTGTAGATAGGTAGATTGAAAGAGATAGAGATAGTCGAAGGTCCCATCGAGTCGACCATTTTTTATTCGAACTTTACGTCCTCTGAGGTCAAGTTAAGGACCCAGTCCTTCAAGGGGATCTCTTCTCTATCTGGTGGGTGAGGTCACAAGAACCCGAAGGAACCACCGAGTTTGTCATTTCTTAGAGGGACGTTATACCCTCTGGTCTCAAACTTGGGACCCAACCCTTCTAGGGGACCTCCTTGTCGTACCATTGGGTGATGTCATAAGAACGGACCTTTTAGGAGTACTTGTCTCCTCGGACCACTCGATGTCAGGTACCCCAGTGTCTCTCAGTCTGTCCTGGCTCGTTGATTCGTGTCGTGTGTGTGTGTGTGTGTGTGTGTGTGTGTGTGTGTGTGTGTGTGTGTGTAAGAACAAAAATTAACTTTAATAAATAAATTTTCCATTCCAATGTGACTCCTTTAATTTTCGATTGACCTATCTACAACAAATTTTACACCAAATGACGGTAAGATACATATAGTAGTATACACTTTATCTAACGGTCAGGTCCAAGCTACGTACTATGTCCCACGAACCCCGACCACGTGACCCTACTGGGTCTCCGTACCCTACGCCTCCTTCCACCCTCCCCACAAGTCCTACCCCTTGTGTACATGTGAGTACCACCTAAGTACAGTTACATAAAGTTTTGGTTTAGTTATAACATTTCATTAATCGGAGGTTCTTTCTTTAGTTAGTATTTTTTTATTTAATTTACATATGACCCGGATCTAATATTTTGGTCTTGTCTATGACCTTCTATCCTCACGATCGTAAGGAATAACATGTGACATTTCTTTACTGAGGTTCCAGGAATGGAATTCCTTTCTGTAAAGACCCAACATTTTCGATTGTTCCACGATTCTCTAAATGTAGAGTTTCTTCGTCTTTTTATTAAATATTAACGAGAAATACTTCGTTTAACAGATTCTTTTACCACTGTGTTCTGAATTATCAGACTTTCTTTGAAGAAATTTCAAATGAGTACGACTCACCTTGTGACTCCACCAGAGTTAGTGTCCGGTATCACTGGATTCCTCTCCCTGACTTTTTACTATTTTCTTTTCTTTTTCAATTTCCTTTTTTTTTTATTGTTACTACTACCAGATAAAAAATACTAGTTCGTGACACGATTCGAGAAAATATATCTATGAAATTAGGAAATTTAATTTGAAAACTCCGTCACTGATATGATAAACACAATGTTTAGAAGGATTTAAAAGTCACTCCAACAGGACCGTTTGGGTAAGATTCAACTTTTAATTCAGTTTTGAGGTAAATCACGTGGATTGGACGAATCGGAGTCAAGTCAGCGAGTCAACACAGTACTGAGAAACGATGGGGTACCTGACGTCGTGCAGTCCGAAGGGACAGGTAGTGGTTGAGGACCTCGAACGAGTTTGAGTTCAAGAAGTTCGGTCACTACGGTATGTTGTAGAGTGGGAGACAGTAGGGGAAGAGGAACATGGAAGTTATAAAGGACGTAGTCCCAGAAAAGGTTACTCAGTCAAGAAACGTAGTCCACCAGTTTCGTAACCTCGAAGTCGAAGTCGTAATCGGGAAGATTACATATAAGTCCTGACTATAGAAAATCCTAACTGACCAAACTAGTACGTCAAGCTCCCTGAGAGTTCCTATAAGAGATTGTGGTGTCAATTTTTTGTAAGCAAGAAACAACGAGTCGAAAGAAATACCAGGTTGAGAGTGTAGGTATGTACTGATGATCTTTTTGGTATGTAAACTGATCTACCGAGAAAGAACCGTTATCGACTCGGACCCGATCGAATTTGTACGAGTATTGTTAACGTAATCGGACTTTAATACATTTAGAAGATTGTCTTTCGGATAAAATATTACTTCATAACTTATAGAATATATTGAATAGTTTACGATATCTCTTTCATTTTTCATCTTACCTATATACGTAGGTCTTAACAAAATTCACAATCCCAACAAATAAGAACTGGTCCTCGACGACGAACGTCAACAGTAGGTCAGATTGTTCTTTCACAGATGGTGTATATCGATCGGACTCCTTTTCTAGTTTTAAGTTTCATATCAAAGAAGATAAGATATCGGATAAACTTTCAGATATTGAAAGGGTGACAACAGTTTTAAATTATAACATGATTATAATAAACGTGTGTTTATTCGGATATATATAACTTACTTTCTTACTTAGACACCCTTAACATATTATAAACCTTTTTGTCACCGGATCCTATGTAGACATCTTTATTATAACCTAGATTGTTGGAGAAGACAGTTCAAAAGGTTTGAGTATTGGATTAGAATTTAGAGATCTAGAGTTATTATGTTATGACTCTTTTAGACTTTTATGTCTTGTAACATCTTTACTTTTTTTTGTAAGACAACCTAGTATGTCATTTCGTAAAATAATATAGTATTCATTTTACGTCCAAAGTAAAGTATAATTTATAGAAATACGATAGACAACGTTTGTCATAACAAATCTTATTTTGTTTACATTACGTCTGAGCTCTCTTCCTTCACCCTCCATCACTCATTGATAGATTGGTAGAAATTTACAAACTTGTTAGACAGAACGTTTTTTTTTAACGTAAATACAATATTCGGAGTTTACAACCTTCGTTCTAATTTATACATTTAATTTCTCATAGACCAAAGACAATTTATAGACTAAAGGTGATCTGAATTATAACGACATAACCGATTTAATCTTTATTTACAGAAATTTCAGTCTTTGAAGAGGTAATAATCTACATAAGTACTTTCTAAAATTTAAGTCCTAATATCCTATCTTTTCTCTTATATTATCCCTCACTATATACATAAGTGAAAATCTAAGTACTAAAAACTAAGACTCAGGGAAAACGATAGTTCTATGTAAGTAACATAAAATAAGAGAGAGTCGACATAGTTAGTTTAGTTGAAGTTTGTTTAAAGTATCGTGACGTCAGTCTCATTGAGACCCGGACCCTAACCTCCCAATAGTATAAGTAAAAATTTCGTTTTTTCTCTGACAAAACCTATCCCTCATCCGAATTATGTAGTGATGTCTTCCTCCTTAATTTTCCCCTGAAATTTTAAGTTTAAATTTTTCCTTCAAAATAATAATCTTCAAAAAAAAAAAAATTAAAATGTACACCAACTAAGTACAACTCCAAACTGTTTTGTCGTTTTAAGACATTTCGTTAATAGGAAGTTATTTTATATTTTAGTATACACTTTATAGTTCAATGAGTAAGAACCTTCCAAAAAAATTTTTTTCTTACTCTTTCTTGGAAAGTCTTAAAACACTGTCTTAAAACGTTAAACCATTTTATAAACTGGACTACTGTAGATTCAAATAAGATTGTAATCCTAAGTACAAAACACAAGAAGATGTAATATCTTTATCTATACCAGATTTGTAAGAAAGATCGTCTATTCTCTGAAGGGGACACATTACTAAAAAGTTTTGTGGTAGACGGAATTCAAAGATAATGACACATCGGTTACTATATGAATGTACTTTTAATCATACGGTGGACCAAATACGTCAAAAACTTACTTGGATCGTCATGAAACAATACTCCGTTTGTGCTACCAATTCAACACGATCTGTCGGTGTCAGGTAATACAATCATCGATACTATATATAGTGAGAACGTGGAGTACGAAAATAAAGTGTCTTTATTTGTTTTGTTTATACTAAGAACAAGTACGTGACCTAGTTATTTCACCTTTCCGGGGGAACATCTGAGTTCGTGATAATGGAATAATAAACAAAAGGGGAAGGTTACAAATTTTAGTATGTTCCGTAATACACTTTACCTAAATTTAGAGGATAACTCCAATATGTTAAACTCTTCAATTACTAACATTAAATTATGTAATAAAAATTCAAATCATTAACATTAAATAATTTTTTTAAAAAAAGTACAAATTTATCAAAAACATTATATTCATCTTACCATCACTACTTGATATTTGATTTAAAATTCTTATTAAGTAAACACTACAAGAATCTCATAAATAAAAAGTGAAAAGATCTCTACCGTATAAGTACACAGAAAAGTACTACTGTCTTTTTATATTTATTTANCATTAAATAATTTTTAAAAAAAAAGTACAAATTTATCAAAAACATTATATTCATCTTACCATCACTACTTGATTTGATTTAAAATTCTTATTAAGTAAACACTACAAGAATCTCATAAATAAAAAGTGAAAAGATCTCTACCGTATAAGTACACAGAAAAGTACTACTGTCTTTTTATATTTATTTATAACATTTACACTTACGTGAAACCGAACTTTACAATATAAAATTACTTTTATAGTGTAAACTGTGTAAAATTAAATACGAAACTGTGAAATAGTGATACCTCGTCTATACGTTTATATATTTTTTGGAACTCTTCTAAAAATACACTTCACGTTTGCCACTGTTTTAACGGGAAAAACTCTACTATTCAATAAATTTTCAACGTCAGTAGTAGAATCAAGGAATTTAAAATAATGATTGTCGTAACTGATCCTTGCCTCATCAGTGTTATTAGTGTCAATTGAAATAACTCACCAATAATACACTAAATGATATGTGTGGTGAACTGTAGTTTAAGACTCATTTTAAATCTTTATTTAATAGAGGAGATAGGAAGGGGAAAAGGATAGGAATGAAATACCCACTCGTATAGTTCCGATTTAACTCATTTGTATTAATAAAACAATAACCTACCTATCCTTGGAACAAACACCTAATACCGTCCTATCACTCTTTCCAAATGTGTACCTTCTTACCCGTTAATTCATTTTACTTTTTTTACGCTTCTTCATTCCGGTCTATTACTCCCCGAATGTGTGGTACCATTTTTACAGTCTGTTGTAAGACATCCACTAGTTTTAGATAAAATCATGACACTTTTGTCTTTATGTTCTAAACTAAAATTACTCGTTCTGTCTGGTTCAAGTCTATAATGTTTCACTATCTACTTCCTTCGTTTCGTCTATAATCCTGTCTCTCACTGTTCACCAGTACTGTGGTCCCCTGAATTAAACCTGTAATATTATTTTTTTTTTAGGAAAGAACTGACCACTGTAAACTCGACTCTGGGATCATTACTCTGTGTAAATTCGATTCTTACGAATCTTACTTATTCAGTAGACTTTTAGAACAACTTATCACAAGATTCATCTGGAGTTCCTCTCAAGTTTATAGGAATCTTACTCTTGTCAAACCACACGAAGAAATTCCTGTTCGTATACGGGTCACATGTACTTTATGTCATTTTCTTCCTTTGTACTAACCTTTATTACAGACTCTAGTTTCTAGTTCAGGACACATATAGGGACACTATAGTATGACTCATCAGACTTAAAATAGGTTTATCGTTACTCACACCTTTTGGTTACCCTATTACCAAAAGGTTATCGACGGGATTGGACTCGAGAATCCATGTACCGACTGGGTAATTAGTCTTTTTAATTGTGTCCTTTTTATCATCCATCTTTGTACTCGTTCACTCTTCGTCTCTGTTACTCAAGTTGAGACTTATAAGACTCAAAATTCACGGTAATTCGTTAATTGACCTCTTGAGGAAATTTTTAGTGTAAGAGACACCTTTCTAACTACTCTGTCGTTAACCCACGAGTAAACGTTCGGTTCCTCTTTCCGGTGTCTCCTTTATATGGAACGACCGTTGAACTAGAAGATAAAGGTCGAAGGTTTGAGACTCTTTTATTAATAGACGATAAATATGATGTGAGGTCAGACACCAAGAACAACACCTGTACGATCGTTTATTATGTCACGGAAGGAATGAACATGATAAGAAATCTAATCGTAGAGACCAGAGTCAGGTATAAAAAGGGGTATACGGAGGTAGAAAACCTAAAAGACAAGATACACTAGAATTAAGACTATCAAACTTTATCATGTGACTACAAACTTGTTACATTTAAAGTTCAGAAACTACAGTAAGACATCATTAGTAGGTATTTATAAAATCTGTGACCGAATCTACTTTCATTATTACGACACTACTATTTTTAGACGGTTGTCTACATTAATCTACGGTACTATGTCACTTGTGTTACGAACTGACTTCCCCGTAGTTTCTCTACTCGACCGTACGTCGGTTCAGATTATTTCTTGATAATTTATTCGTCCTTATATTATGGAACTTATATTGAGATTTTTGATATAAATATTTCATCTCTACTGTGTCGGTTTGTGTGGTGTACTTTATGGTGTTTCTTTCAGAATTGATAAAATTGATAAAGTTAACTGACAATGATTTTACAAATAGTCACGATAATCCAAACATTAATTGTGACTACACTTCAATCTACGTAACCTTCGTTACCGGAAGAAAAAAGGATCCGATGAGTTTGATATAAATATTTTAAGATCGCGATTTTGAATTCTTTCTGTTATTAATTGGATTAACATAGGTCTTTCGTCCTTATACCTACAACTTATAGGAGTATAGTTCATGTGTTCCTCTCTGACCAACCCCCCATCCTAAAATGTGACTTCTACTTTTTTTGACCTCTCAAGAGTATTATCTCTAAAATTTTATAAATTCCTAACAGTAACTCTGTAAATAAAAGAAAGTTTTACTAGTGTTTCTTTTTTAAATCTAATTCCCTTTCTTCAATGTCAGTGTCTTACCTATAAATTCTCAAATAGTCTTTTATTTAAACGAGTTTTAGATTTTTCTCAAGACGGTAACGATCCCGAGGTCAAAACCGATTCATTTGAAACGACGATTACAGAATTTCTTATCGTTCGTAGATGACTCCTAAAATTTTAATCCGAGGTACTAGGCACAAAAAGACCTCAACGAATTACTTGGTGTACGGTGTCGTTCCCATTCTACTTTCCCCGACTTATCGACCTAAAGAGATTAAAACAGAATAACGTTTGTATTTTCCGAACGAAAATACACGTAGTGTACGGTCTGAAGACTGAGAAAGGATAGAAGAGAAGGAGTCTTAAGTGAGTGGTGATAACCCTAGATCTGTTATTTTGGTTTCGATGGAGAGATCTCTGATCTTTTTCTTTTCTTACCCTGAATCCAACGTTTTAACAACCTTCCTGACTTTATAAACTGCTTCCTTGTATCACAATAGACCTTCAGTTGTTGGAATCCTTTGACGGTGGTGCGACTTCTTCGTCCGTGAAGGGACTACGTCCATGGTGTCCGTTGGTTCGAATACAAGACAGGAAAGTTTCGGGGTAACGAAGACCAAAAAGAACTGGTCATGAACCCCGAAACATGACCGTTGTGTAGGGTTTTGAAGTTACCGTTCATTCGGATTCTTCGTGTTAAAGACCACCAATATCAGTTTCGTAATGTCTCCCCTCCGTAATACTATTTTACTATCTTTAAGATTTGACTACTGTATTTGAGTAGATGATACCTCTTTTATCTGCATTAGTGCATCCTTGGTCAAGGACGTGGATGGTTTCTACGTAGTCGGATACGTGTAGGAATAAGTATAGAAACGAAGGGAAGAAAAGTGTCACGTATCGATAGTCAAGTCAAGTAAGCTGTCAGCACAGACTTAGAAACTCTGGGGTACCCGACGTCATGAGGTCCGAAGGGACAGGTAGTGAGTTAGGGTCTCAAATGAGTTTGAGTATGGGTGACTCAACCACTACGGTAGGTTGATAGAGTAAGAGACAACAAGGGAAGAGGAGGACGGAAGTTAGAAAGGGTCGTAGTACCAGAAAAGTTTACTTATTCAAGGAACGTAGTCCACCGATTTCATAACCTCAAAGTCGAAGTCGTATTAAAGAAGATTACTTATAGGTCCTGACTAAAGGAAATCGTAACTGATCAACCTAGAGGAATGTCAGGTTCCCTGAGAGTTCTCAGAAGAGGTTGTGGTGTCAAAGTTTTTTATTTAAAAAACCGTGAGTCGAAAGAAAGATCAGGTTGAGAGTGTAGATGTGTAACTGATGACCTTTTTTGTTTCGAAACTGATTTACCTGGAAACAACCGTTTCATTACAGATACGAAAATATTATACGATAGATCAAACCAGTATTGAAAAGAAGGTTCCTCGTTCGTAGAAAAGTAATGGACCCACGTCAGTGGTAGACGTCACTAAAACTTCGGGGGTTTTGAGTTCAGAGGGAGACAAAGGTAACAAAGGGGTAGATAAACAGTACTTCACTACCCTGGTCTACGGTACTAGAAGCAAAAGACTTACAACTCGAAATTCGGTTGAAAAAGTGAGAGGAGAAAGTGAAAGTAGTTCTCCGAGAAATCAAGAAGAAGTGAAAAACGGTATTCATACCGTAGTAGACGTATAGACTCCAATAAGTATAAAGAGGGTCGTTAGAACTAAGGTCGAACACGAAGTAGGTCGGGTCACAAAGAGTACTACATGAAACGTATATTTTCATTTTATTCGTCCCACTGTTATATGTCGGAACTACATGAGGAAAGGGCTAAATCTTGGTCATATAACAAAGTACAGGTCAAGATCAACAACGAAGAACTTGACGTATGTTTAAAGAGGTCTCCATACAGTCCACCAGACCATAATGGTAGAGAACTTCTTAAAAGGTCAAACAACACTAGGTGTGTTTCCAAAACCGTATCAGTTATTTAGTCTTCATCTGTAAAAAGACCTTAACATAACGAAAAAACTGCTAGGTTACCTACAACCGTTAAACTAGAGACCTAGGAGACGGAAAAGATTTAGGTCGAACTTGTAGCCTTAAAGTGTCAAGTGCACGAAAACTTCGTACTGAACCTCTTCAAACTCGTAATGAAACGATTACACTCTACTCACTTTAAAACACCATCAAACTTGTAAGAAACCGTAACGGAAAGAAACCCTAACCTTACTTTTGACTAGAAAAGATCAGGACACCAGGGACGACTCAAAAGGTTTAAATGACAGTATAATTCACGTCGTGAAAATGTCGTAGTAGAAAATCCTAAACTTTATTGAGTTGACCTTAAGGTAGTAAAGGTGATCGTAACAAACATCACTACGAAGGATTACGGGTGAACAGGAACGTAAGGTCCTATAGACCGAGATCTACTTATTTATCGATATCGACATGTAAAATCCAGTGAGAAGACGACGAAATCTATGTTAGGAGGAGGAAGAAGAGAAGGTCTTACAGAGAAGGAAATAATGAGTTCATAATTATAAAGTTATTGAGATATGACCTCAAAAGTGGATTCTTATGGTGTATAGGATCTTAAAGGATATAATTGTTATGAAGAACTCTGTCATGGGAAAAACGGACACATAAAAGTTTTACAAAGTGTTTTACAACTAAGATCTTGTAAGATATAGGTACAGGAGTAAAGTGTAGGAGAGGAGTTAGAGTAGTCAGAAGGTAATGGAGTCGAGGTAGTTTCAGTTTCTTAAGACAAAGGTTTAAACCTAAAAAATTTTTAAGAAATAGATGATATATGCGATCTTAGTCCCTATCAAAGGAAAGTTAGTGTAAGTCGTAAAACAGACGTTAGAGGGAACAAGGGGATCTGGTAGAAAACACAATGCAGAGAAAGAACTGAGAATTTACTACTTCAAAGGTAAGACAAGGGAACAAAAAGAAACAAATTATAACCCTAATCAGACAGATCAGTTATATTCGATGTTCGATATAACTCAATAGTGGCGTTGGATAGATATAGATTATGACTAGAATCTTATTGTTTATGGTTTTAATTAATATATTTAAGAGGTGATCCTGTATTCAGAAGAGACAGACTGTAACAATTCTCTTTTAGGAACCAAAAGAGAGGTGTAAAAATGGAAGAATTCATAAATTACATGATTGTCCCCAAGATCCCGAAGAGAACTGAATCGTCCATTTCTTAAGTAAACGTTACGTCCTCTGTGTCCTCTGTACTCAAAATAGGGTCCCAGTCCTTCTAGGGGACCTCCTCCTTTATCGTTGGGTAAGGTTATAAAAATGAACTTTTTAGGATACCTTTTTCCTCAGACGGTCCGACGTTAGGTACCCCAAAGTTCCTTAACCTGTGTTGACTCACTTAATCCTGTTTGTGTTGTCAACAAGACAATGATAGTGGTGATGTAACGAATACAATTTTAGTCTCTAATAGAAAACAAGTGAATTTCAAGGGTAGAGTTACAGTAGAGTGGTCGTTTTGGACAATGCAGATAAAGAAAAATTTTTAGAATCTTAGCCAAGTTGTAGGTAACCTCGTATCTTTTTCGTTCTGTAAAGATCTTATTTTGTAGATGAAGACGTAGTTACTGTCACGATTTATGAAACTGACACACCCAGTTTTGTTTGACACCTGTAAGAATTTCTCTACCCTTGTGGAATACGGAGTACTCGTTAGACATAAGTCCAGTTCTTCGTTGTCAATCTTGACCTGTACCTTGTTTGTTTGACAAGTTTTAACCCTTTCCTCTTACAGTTCCTACATATAACAGTGGGACGAATAAATTGAAGATGCTTCTCATGTAGTTCACTTTACGATCCGACTTACTTCTAGTTTAAACTTAGTTCTAACGGTTCTGTTTATAGTTATTGGAGTTTATACTTGTACTGTGGTGGGATTACCGTCTTTCGTTTCTCCTTGTGTTCTTAGTTACCTACTTCCACTTTCTCCTTTCGTTTCTTCGAACAAATTTTAAGTTGTAAGTTTTTTTGATTCTAGTACCGTAGGTCAAGGTAGTGAAGTACCGTTTATCTACACCCCTTTTTTACCTTTGTCTCTGTCTAAAATAAAAGAACCCGAGGTTTTAGTGACGTCTATCACTAACGTCGGTACTTTAATTTTCTGTAAACGAGGAACCTTTTTATCGATACCGTTTAGATCTACCACATAATTTTTCGTCTCTGTAGTGAGATAGTTGTTTTCACGTATATTAGTTTCGATACCAAAAAGGTCATCAGTACATACCTACACTATCATCCTGGTATTTTTTCCGAATCACGTCTTCTTAACTGCAAAAACTTTATCCCAAAACCTCTTTTGAGAACTCTCAGGGAACCTGACGTTCCTCTAGTTAGGTCAGTAAGGATTTCCTTAGTTGGGACTTATAAATAACCTTCCTGACTACGACTTCGACTTCCAGGTTACGAAACCGATGAACTACACTTCTCGGGTGAGTGACCTTTTCCGGAACTACGACCCATTCTGACTACCGTCCTCCTCTTCCCCTGTTGTCTCCTACTCTACCAATCAACTGTAGTAGATGAGTTACCTGTATTCAAACGTGTACGAGTTCCTATATCTTCATGTCCCTTCGGACCACACGACGACAGGTACCCTAGTGTTCCTCAGTCCATTCTGACTCTCTTACTTGTTGGTCTTCGTCAAATTAAAAAAGGTAGAGGTGATAGTATGTGTATTTAGATGTGATGGAACTTTTAATCATCGAAAGATTGAACAGAGGGTTGAAGACGAGAACCAACGATGTTAAAAAACAGAAGAGACGTATCATCCCGAAGGGAGTATCGGGTCAACGATAAACCTAAGGACTCAAGCCTGCTAGACGACCTCTTCCCTATGAGATGGGTGAGGTCATAAGAACTCGAAAGGAACACCGAGTTAACCATTTCTTAGGCGGACGTTACGTCCTCTGAACCCAAGTTAGGGACCCAACCCTTCTATGGGACCTCTTCCCTTTCCGATGGGTGAGGTTATAAGACCCGACCTCTTAAGGTACCCTAGTGTTTCTCATCACGTAATCACTTACTGAAAGTGAACGTGAAAGACGTATCGTCGGTCTCACTAAATAAAGTTTCATTTAGTCTGGTAAAATGAATGACGAAATTTATTAATTGTCGGAAAGAAAAATTAACTTTATTTTACGTCAAATGATAGACTAAATGTTTCACAATTACACTTGACTAAAAGTAGATAGACTGATTGTACAAGATTACGTCTAGTGGGTGAACAGACTACTAAGCTTCCTTGTCTGGACAAAGAACTTATACAGTTCAAACAAAATAGAGGTCTTGGAAAGAAATCAGCCAAGGAGAAGGACCTTAGACAAGATCGTAAAAGAAACACGATCTCTTCGGAGAGATTTTGGGTTTTATTTCATTCATTAAAGAGAAGGATGGTTAAAAACCAAAAGACAAATCATAAGTCAAGTCAAGTCAAGTCAAGTCAACGAGTCAGCACAGACTGAGAAACACTGGGGTACTTGACGTCGGACGGTCCGCAGGGACAGGTAGTGGTTTAGGGGCTCGAAGGTGTTTGAGTGCAGGTAGATCAGTCACTACGGTAGGTCGGTAGAGTAGGAGACAGTATGGGAAGAGGAGGACGGGGGTTAGGGAGGGTCGTAGTCTCAGAAAAGGTTACTCAGTTGAGAAGCGTACTCCACCGGTTTCATGACCTCAAAGTCGAAATCGTAGTAAGGAAGGTGTCTTTAGGGTCCCGACTAGAGGAAGTCTTACTTGACCAACCTAGAGGAACGTCAGGTTCCCTAAGAGTTCTCAGAAGAGGTTGTGGTGTCAAATTTTCGTAGTCAAGAAGTCGCGAGTCGGAAGAAGTGTCAGGTTGAGAGTGTAGGTATGTACTGGTGTCCTTTTTGGTATCGGGACTGATCTGCCTGCAATCAGCCGTTTCATTACAGAGACGAAAACTTATACGAGAGATGCAACCAGTATTGAAAAGAAGGTTCCTGATTAAATCCATAATCACTCGAAAAACACATATAAAGATCGATCGTGTGTAAAATCCGTGACTTCGAGTATACTAAAAGAACGTTGATAAGTTGAGCTTGTACCGTCGTGTTTTCATCAGGATATATTATCCGTTTACTGACCTGTATCTACCCAAGACAATTTTAAAATAAATACTTATGTCGAGTGTCAGATTTGAAACGGGTACTCGACACCACACGATTAGAGACTATTTCTGAATTCTTAATGTTCATTTAGAACACGTTTTAATGTATTCTACGTAATTAAAATCCCCTTTCGTGTATTTTATGACAGAAAAATAGAACATAAAAAGTTTGTTAAAGTAAGAAAAATAGATAAGACATATCAATGAGGAGGTTAAAAATGTAGTAGACAGTAGATAAGAACGTATATAAAATTGAAAATATAAAAGTTAACGAATAAATATAAAGAGAGTGAAGGTTTCGTGTACAATAGACGAAAAACTTTCTAAAGAATGAAAACAACCTCTTTGTAAAGGTAAGAATACACTTTTCTTTTACAATTAAAAGAACCATTTATTACCTAATTAAGTCAGTAGAGGAAAAGGTCATGACTTGGATCGTAGACTTATTTCAACTCTTTTTATTTTGAGACAAAGGACTTGTAAACTCGAGTATTATCAATTACCACTCATTAATGACAACAAGTCAGTAAGTCAGTACAGACTGAGAAACGTTCGGTACCTGACGTCGTACGGACCCAAGGGACAGGAAGTGATAGAGGAGCTCAAACAAGTTTGAGTACAGGTAACTCGGCTCTTACAGTAGGTCGGTAAAGTAGAAGACAGCAAGGGAAGGGGAGGACGGGAGTTAGAAAGGGTCGTAGTCCCAGAAAGGGTCATTTAGTAGTCAACCATAACCTCGAAGTCGAAGTTTAGTCAGGAGGGTTACTATAAGTTCCAACTAAAGGAAATCCTAACCGACCAAACTAGAGGAATGACGGGTTCCTTGAGAGTCCTTAGGAGAGGTCGTGGTGTCAAGTTTTCATAGGCAAGAAGTCACACGTTGGGGGAAATACCATGTTGAGAGTGTAGGTACGTACTGATGATCTCTTTGGTATCAAAAACTGTTCTACCTCTAAATAGTCATTTCACTTCAGAGGCTAAAAATTATGTGACAGATGAAACAGTATCGAAAAGAAGGTTCCTCGTTCACAGAAAACTAAAGTACCGACGTCAGTCCCAGGAGTCACTAAAAGTTCGGGGGTTTTCATTTTAGACAGTGATAAAGGTAAAAAAGTGGTAGACAAACGGTACTTCAAATATATAATAACCCAATTAATAATCTTGAATTAATAAAGATTAATCAAAATGACAAATAAAACGGCCAAAAAGAAAGGTGATAGGACTTATTGTTATAGCAAAAAAGTTGCAATAACTTATAGAGTGGAAGGGAATAGGAGTAAGAACAGTCTACTGAAAACTGAAGTAGTATCTGTTTTATTTCCAATGTTTACCCCTAAAAGATCGGAAAAGTCGTGGTTTAAGTTCCAGTGAAAGTCAAACACTAATAGGAGATAGTACTATGTTGATCTGTTTTCACAAGGGAGTTTCAGACCTACGAAATAGACAATAAAAATAAAATAATAAAACGTAGAGGGTTTGACACATGATAACTAATAAGAAATTAAGAGAAAATAGTAGCTGTAAAAGGAAATGTGACCTAGAAAAGTGAGGTAAAGTATACAAGATCAAATAGTGTAGTTATTTATTTGTTATTTTCACCGTTTATTACGTAATTACTACTGACACGACGTGAATCAACACGGACTGAGAAAAACTGGGGTACCTGACATCGGACTGTAAAAGGGGACAGGTACGTCTAAGAGATCCACTTTTATGATTTTACCCAACGGTAGGGGAGGATGTCCCCTAGAAGGGTTGGGTCCTTAGTTTCGGTCCAGAGGGTGTAACATCCACCTGAGAAATGACTGACTCCGTGGTCTCTTCGTGAATATTAATTGTTAAAGAGGTTTTTTATTTTCTTTTTAAGATCATCAACTGTATATTTATTAGTTTATTTAGTAGTTAAAGATTTGTAAGAAGGTAGATAAAGTGTGTTGAAATAAAAATTGAATTTAAATAAATAAAATTAATCTCCGATTAATGAAATGTTACAATATAACCAAAACGGTATGTAGTTGTACTTATACGGTGTCCACATGTGCACAAGGGGTAGGACTTCGGGGGAGGGAGGAGGGAGGGGTACGATGGGGAGACCCAGTAGGGTCACGTGGTCGGGGTTCGTAGGACATAGGACGTAGCTTGGATCTGACCGCTAAACAAAGAATATACTATAATATGTACAAATTTACGGTAAGAGGGTTTAGTAGGGTGGGAGAGGGAGAGGGTGTCATAGGTTTTCTGACAAGATATGTAGACACAGAGAAAACGAGAGAGTGTATGTCCCAATAGTAATGGTATAAAGATTTAAGGTATATATACGCAATCATATGACATAACCACAAAAAGAAAGACCGACTGAAGTGAGACATATTATCCGAGGTCAAAGTGAGTGGAGTAATCTTGACTGAGTTTACATTAGAAAAATTACCTACTCATTATGAGGTAACACGGATACATGGTGTCGAAAGAATAGGTAAGTAGACGACTACCTGTAGATCCAACGAACGTACAGGACCGATAATATTTGTCACGACACTACTTGTAACCCCATGTGCACAGAGAAAGTTAAGACCAAAGGAGCCACACATATGGGTCGTCACCCTAAAGACCCAGGATTCCGTTAAGATAAAGGTCAAAAAATTCCTTAGAGGTGTGACAAGAGGTATCACCGACATGATCAAGCGTGAGGGTGTTTGTCACATCCTCCCAAGGGAAAAGAGGTGTGGGAGAGGTCGTAAATAACGAACATCTGAAAACCTACCGTCGGTAAGAATGACCGTACTTTACCATGGAGTAATACCAAAACTAAACGTAAAGAGACTATTACTCACTACAACTCGTAGAAAAGTACACAATCGGTAGACATACAGAAGAAACCTCTTTATAGACAAATCAAGAAACCGGGTAAAAAACTAACCCAGTAAATAAAAAGACCTTAACTCGAAGTCCTTAACGAACATATAAAAACTCTAATCAACAAACAGCCAACGAAGTAAACGATAATAAAAGAGGGTAAGGCTTCCGACAGAAAAGTGGAACGAATATCAAAAGAAACAAAACGTCTTCGAAAATTAAAATAAAGTGTGTCGAAATTGATAAGGAAAGTGAGTGGAAATTAAGTTTCAATTGAAAGAGTTTTATTAAAAAGTTTGAAAATTATTTTGAAAGACAAGAAATAGAATAAAAATTTGAATAAAGTAAGACTTAAAGAAACAATTTTGTTACGATAGGTACAACTATACAAGTTTGTTGTCTTAAGTCAACTTTCTGACATAAAAGGACTTTAGTGAACCTAGAAAGATAAGAATATTGGAAAATGTCTCGGGGTAAATAAGGTCTACCTTTTTAGGTGAGATGGGGTTCAATTTTGTTCCAATGATCGTTATTGTTGGACATGGAAAGAGTTCTTTGGTCGTCCCCAGGAAAACAAAAATGAGTGTAGTTGACCACAGGATAAAACGACTTTCGAACGTACAGTCTTTCAAATTTCGGAACGTTAAACGAAAGGGTCTTAGTGAGGATGAACAGGAATCGTACCGAGGAAGCCGTTTTCGGGATGTTTAGGGGTAGAGACAAATTAGTGAAAGTTCGTCAAAGTAACCTCCGACAGTAGGGACGACACGTAGTCGAATATTCTCTTTTGAGATACGAAAGTCTAGAGGAACAAATAAAGTTGTGACCGAGTTAATAAATGACTAAAATACAAAATAAAGAAGTATAGTCACCTGTCCTGATCTATGAGAAATACCTTTTTTATAATAGTGTGACAGGACCAAAGGTAGGATGAAGAAACCGATGTGAAAACCACAGATGAAGATCAAAATAGAGAAAATAGATTAGGAATATAAAAATAAAGGAGACCTAAACCGTAATTTTAACGATATGACAACAAAGTTAGTAAGAGGAATTTACGGGAGTAGGTAAGAATATTGAAGTTCGTGTTTTATGTAGAGTTAATAAGTTTATTTTTTACATATAATAAGACTCGTGTCAGTAACTGTAACTCGTAGTCTTAATATATCGTAAAAAGGTGGGTAGGAAGGATAAACGGTTTGTTCAGTGTCCTTCAGATTCTAACTTGAGTATAAGGTGAGTTCATTATAGGGGAGATCAATTGGATGGGGTCATTTATTTGATCGGAGGTCTCGAATACAATCGTAATTCATACTGGAGACGGAGAGAGAGACAGGCTAGACAGTCAAAGTGAAGACAGGAAAGTGAAAACAAATGGGTTGACGTTGATGAGACCTGGATCGGTGTCAGTGTGGATGGGTTCACACGTTGTCTAAGGAAAAGGACCAGAGGAACATCGGAGAGACTAAGCAGAGTGTGGTTAGAAGTAATTTGGGGGAATAGAATTTTAGAGGTGTTATAAAGGAACAGACGGAATAAAGACGACTCAAAGAGTGTGCTTTGAGTCCATAAACATGTATAGTCTGTGACTCACTTAACAATCCTATTTGTGATTTGAGGTACTTATTTACTATCTTACCTAAAACATTCAAGAACTGTCACATCTCTTTTAAAATTATAGACCTACGATTTACTCCCTCTACGTTAGTAACTTGGTCACCCATCTCCAGGGTCACTAGTCTTAGACATGAGAAATGTTCTTTATGAAGACGTAAAGACGTAATTGAAATTTTTTCTTTTAGAGACTGTCATCTTTTGATTTAGATAATGTTTTTTTCGAAAGCAATATCTACAGTACGTAATGGACGTACTTATCTTGTAAAAATTCTTTAGCGATTCTTATTATTGTTCTGAACAATTTCTGAAAGTCAAGTCAAGTCAAGTCAGCGAGTCAGCACAGACTGAGAAATGCTGGGTTACTTATCGTCGTGCGGTCCGGAGGGACAGGTAGTGGTTGAGGACCTCAAGTGAGTCTAAGTGCAGGTAGCTCAGTCACTACGGTGAGTCGGTAGAGTAGGAGACAGCATGCCAAGAGGTTAACGGGGGTTAGGAAGGGTCGTAGTCTCAGAAAAGGTTACTCATTTGAAAAGCGTTCTTCACCGGTTTCATGACCTCAAAGTCGAAATCGTAGTAAGGAAGGTTTCTTTAGGGTCCCAACTAGAGGAAGTCTTGCCTGTCCAACCTAGAGGAAGGTCAGGTTCCCTGAGAGTTCTCAGAAGAGGTTGTGGTGTCAAGTTTTCGTAGTTACGAAGTCGCGAGTCGGAAGAAGTGTCAGGTTGAGAGTGTAGGTATGTACTGATGACCTTTTTGGTATCGGAACTGATCTGTCTGGAATCAGCCGTTTCATTACAGAAACGAAAACTTATACGATAGATCCAACTAGTATTGAAAAGAAGGTTCCTCATTTGCAGAAAATTAAAGTACCGACGTCAGTAGTAGACGTCACTAAAACCTCGGGGTGTTTTATTTCAGACTGTGACAAAGGTGACAAAGGGGTAGATAAAGGGTACTTCACTACCCT
>SJYO01048061.1:34068193-34117617 GCA_006410555.1 Capra ibex | reverse complement strand
GTCTACGGTACTAGAAGCAAAAGACTTACAACTCGAAATTCGGTTGAAAAAGTGAGAGGAGAAACTGAAAGTAGTTCTCCGAAAAATCAAGGAGAAGTGAAAGACGGTATTCCCACCACAGTAAACGTATAGACTCCAATAACTATAAAGAGGGCCGTTAGAACTAAGGTCGAACACAAAGACGGTCAGGTCGCAAAGAGTACTACATGAGACGTATATTCAATTTATTCACCCCACTGTTATATGTCGGAACTGTGTGAGGAAAAGGATAAACCTTGGTCAGACAACAAGGTACAGGTCAAGATTGACAACGAAGGACTGGACGTATATCTAAAGAGTTCTCCGTAATCTAAGGAAGGTTTTTTTTAATAAGAATTGATCTTTGTTTTGTGTTTTCTTCTACTAAAGAGTGACGAGCCTAAATTATAGTCAATGAATGTACCCCTGTATAAGATTATCAAAATAATAAAACTGTGGTAGGTCGAAGTTCTAAATACACATCCTCCTGTCACGTAATATACGGGTACGGTAATCTAAGTATAAAATTTAAAAACGTTTCGGAATTCACTTTTGTTTCCTTCTCAGTCGTATATTTTGACTGAACTCACGTAACACCAACATGTGAGTTCGGTAGATAAAGGGTGACTTAATTTACGTGAAAAGAAAACGGTTCTTTCTGTAACTGTTTGAGTACTATCCACTCATCGGCTTCTCATTACGGGACTTAAATTACGACTAGTTTTATATGAACAATAAAAGTTTTAAGATGTAAAAAAAGTCGTCAAGGATAACTTTTCGGTTTGAGAGATTCATCTCTTCCTCGAGTGTTGAGAAAGTTAAGTCCAGTCTGACTTACTTTGGAATAGGACGGTGTTCCCTCGCGAAACGAAAAAGACGTCTACTGTAACATAGTGAAAGAGACAATGGGTAATTACTTAAGGGACATGATACACTCTAATACGTAATAAACTTATGGTTCAACAAGAGTACGTATTTTGATCCTACACCTCTTCTCCTTTTCATCAAAAATAACACTTACGTGACTCGGTGAATTGACCGACAGTTCACAAGAGTCAAGTCGTTTTAGAAAAGGGTCGTAGGGGACCCTTCAAGTCTTGTAAGGAAACCTTTACTTTCACAAAAAGAAGGGTGAGGATGACGTAAAAAAACTTCGGTAATAAGTTTCTTACTTATTAGGACTTTTAAGAGGACCCTCATAGTAGGACTGTACGATTTATATTACGCTCTAGCTTACTCGATCGAAAAACATTTATCGCAAAAAAAAAAAAAAAATTTCTTTTCGATTTTATAAAAAATTTAAAAAAAGAAGTTCAATACACACACACGAATAAAGACGTAATTTGACGGTTAAAAATCTTTCGGTAAACACCGTCGATCTAATTTGGAATCGATATAAAATATTTGTAGTACCGGGCATGGTGTAAATTAGGAATGTAAAAGTGATAGAGTACGGTAATTCGATAAAATGTTCAGAAGTATCTCGTATACCTTTTATGAACTTTAAATAACTTGTCCCTCCGTATCCCTGACCCAAGTCTCTTCCCTCTCCTACAACAGTTTGGTTTAGATTTTATACGATGTTAAAAAATTGTTAACAATAATTGTTAGGATTTGAGTCCACTTAATGTTATTTTGTGTTCTTTAGATTGTTATGAGTTATTAATCGAACTGATTATATCTAATAAAAAAAGACTTAAATTCACACGAAAGACGTCATTTTATATTCTTTTTAAGGAGATACGTAAACCTTTATTCATTTTCAGTGTGAGGTGTCATCATATTGTTGATTATAATTTGTGTAAGAAATAATTTTATAATTTTTACAAATTTACATAAAGTGTTTATTGAGAAAGTTCAAAAACGAATAAAGTAAATTTTAACCGATATGTGGTTAAAAGAGAAAGTTTGATATTTCTTTATATATTCTTTTGTTTTCTCTTGTCCCCTATCACATACACTTCTAATAACATGACACTTACTATAGTCTTTTGATTAGATTCCTTCATTAGAAACTAGACTTTGGTCTTATTACTCCGTCGCTCAGTATACTTCTAAAGTCTTTTCTCGTAACGTTCAACTTTTTCGTTGTTTAAGATTGGGGACCTCTGTCCTTATTCGAATCTTAATAATTTTCTTGTTCTTTCAGATATACCGACAACGTGTCATATAAATTTTTTTTTTCGTTTTGTCTTTGGAGTTAATTTATCCCAATTTTCTGGTTTTTTGTCCTCGAGAGTACGGAACGGAACGTTTCTATGGTTGCCAGGTTGTCCTTCTCTCTGTAGACAAGAAAGGACCGTTACTGGGTCGGTTACTTTTCGGTACCAGAGGTAAATGGTCTTAGGGAAGGTGTGGGTGGTGAAGGAAAAGGGGAGATATTTTCTCAAGAGGAAGGGAACGACACACCCCTGAGTTTGTACTGAGTGGTACCACCGTCTATGACTTAACGTTAAGAGACGACTAGGACTTATTTAAGTAAAATTACCTTTTTACTGACTGTCAGATAGAAAAATCCAGTTGTTCTCATACCACCAGCATTATACTTTACTTCTGTTTCGATCCTGTACAACTCGAAACATGAAGCCTTATTCCTCAAATTCTGAATAAAAGTTATACTCCTCTTTGGTAACCTGTATAAAATTACCTGTCTCGTAGTGAACTATAGACTCCTAAGTCCCTTCTTATCTGCGTCTCTCCACTCAATCCTCCGACCACGTCATCCTCAACCTGATACCTCCATTGTCACTTTCGTCACCCCTCTCCTACCTTCCTACTAGTTTAAATCTTACATAAGATATGTATTTCAGACACCTCAATAGACAACCTAATGTGCACTTTACATTACCTTTCACTCTTAAATGCTTGTTGATACTCATACTGAAAGACCTATCATCAAAATCAATACTTTCATTCTCTCTTTGTCTGACCCATCCTTCCAACACTCTTATAAACTTTCAGTGTAACAAAGTAAGAATACTTACAAAGTAACTGTAACAAATTAACGGTTGATCGTTTCCCCTCGATGATCTTATTCAACCTTACTGGTAAGAGTAATGCAAAATTAGTATTGACCTGTCAATTTACACTGTAAAGAACGGTATCAGTGAAATTAATAAACCGAAAAGTAAATGAAAAGAAAGAAAAAGAAGGAACAAAAACAAAACTAAATGAAACAGAGTAAAACACCACGTACATACGAGTTAGTGACATTACAGACTTAGAAACGTTGGGGTACCTGACATCGGGTGGTTCGAAGAAACAGGTACTTTAAAAAGTCCGTTCTTATGACCTCACCCAACGGTAAAGGAGAGGGTCCCGCAAAACACAATGAACCATGTTAACTTTTTTTCTAAAACTACTAAAAATTTCAGACCTTGTAACGGGGACGAGACTGTCAAAAAACTATATACGGAGAATAAAACACCCGACCGATCGTCCAGGTTCTCGGTCTCAGAAGAGACCCTTCGATTAAATCGGACTATAACATTATGTTTTTTTAGGTTAGACCTCCATTTACCAAGAGAGACCCTCTACAATACAATTCGTATATTCAAGCTTTGGTTTCAGGAGAGAAACTAGGTTGAATGACCAAGTCTTAACCTTTTCCTTATGTTGTTCCGATATATAACAGTGATCCGAAGAAATTGAATATACGTCTCATGTTCGTTGTACGGTCCGACCTATTTAGTGTCCGACGTTAGTTCTAACGACCCTCTTTATAGTTGTTGAAGTCTATACGTCTACTATAGTCAGATTACCATCTTTTACTTCTCCTTGTTATCTCGGAGAACTACTCCCACTTTCTCCTCTCACTTTTTTGACCGAACTTTGAGTTGTAATTTTTTTGATTCTAGAACCGTAGGTCAGGGTAATGAAGTACCATTTATAATTGTCTTCCCTTTTTTCCCTTCGTCACTGTCTAAAATAAAAGAACTAGAGGTTTTAGTGACATCTACCACTGACTTTGGTCCTTCAATTTTATACAATCAAGGAACCTTCCTTTTAATACTGTTTAGATACGTCGGATAATTTTTCGTCTCTATAGTGAAACAGTTGTTTATAGGTATATCAGTTTAGATACTAAAAAGTTCCTCAATACATACTTACACTCTCAACCTGGCATTTCTTCTAACTTCCGGTTTCTTGACTACGAAAGTTTGACACCACGACTTAACTCTCAGAGAATCAAAACATTCTATCTTGTTTGGTCATTCAGTATTTCCTTTAGTTGGAACTTACAAGTAACCTTCCTGACTATGACTTCGACTTCGAAACCGGTAGACTACACTTCTCAACTGGGGAACCTTTTCTGAGATACGACCCTTTCGATCTTCCGTCCTCTTCTTCCCTCACTGTCTTTTGCTCTACCAACCTACCGTAGTGACTGAGTTGTCTGTACTTAAACTCGTTTGAAACTCTCTATTGTCTCCTGTTTCTTCGACCATACGACATCAGGTACCCCAGTGTTTCTCAGTCTGTACTGAACTGCTGACTTGTGGTTACACATCATAAATTATATAAAAATTCCTAAACTTATACTCAAGACGTATATGATTGTAAATTAAAAGTGTTATTGGTATACCTAGTTAGATATACTAATAAGAGTAAAATCTCTTTTGACTCTGTGTCTCCCCAATTTATTCGTACAGTACTAATATTCCAATAATTCAAAACATCAACACTAATCTCGGTTTGGATAGATTGTGAAATGGTAATCTTTTTAATTCTTGTAATTTCTTGTTCGACCATATTCAAATCTTTATCGAAAGAAGGTCTTTGGTATTTTCGTACTGTACAAGGTGAACATCTTTATTGTATTTTATATAAATATTATATACACGTGTATCAGTATCTGTTATGAATTTTTTTTGTTAATTTTGTAAAAAGAAAAATAAGTGAGTTAAGTACTTGTATATAACTTTTAGAAGTCACATCCTAAAACCTTAAGTAACAACTTGTCTTTCTAAGAATGGCAGTGACTCAAATGAAGGAGTTTCTCTCTTAACAACTCTCCGTTCTAACCGAATAAAGGTAGAAAAAGATTTCTCTACCCTTATATATAGTAACCGGAATATCACTTAAGGTCCACCTAGGTCTGGACGTTTCTCTCTAAATTGGTTCATACAGAGTCACGTGATTCCGTATTAGGTAACGTGTCGAAGACCGCATGGTAGGGAAATGTTCAGTCATTACACACAAGGAGTCACAGACGTCCCTACTTGATTTCAAAGTTGTGTGACCTTTAGATACTCTTGACTTTCTTCCTCGGGTAAGGAATTAATTTATAGTTATGACAAAATACCTTTACCTAAAAACAATAACAAAGTGAAAGTGATCACGAACGTCACGGACATTCTGAAATTTAGACCACTCTTAAAGACTTCCAAAATCATCCAATGTGAAGTCTCTTTTTTTAGTAAGTACTGTTATTAGAAGACTCTGAATAGACCCTATTGTTTTCAATGTAAAACAGTGAAGAGACTTAAAGAGGGTAAAACCTATTCACTATATTTATCATACGACTTACCACAGTGACGTAAAGTCAGTGACTCTTTACCATAAGACATAACGAGAGAATCCCTCGGATGACCATACCGTTTAGTAGTCTCTTGGAAACACAGACCTTATAGAAAGAAATGGAAAATGTGTTCCTCTCTAAATGACACGTATAATCACACAAGTGCATTACAAAATGACAACAAAATTTCACTATTGTAAAATTACACGACCAATAATCGGAACAATTCTACTCCCACTAATAAATACTTACGAACGGTTTCTTATATATCACTTCCAAAACACAAACTCTGTTCAGTTATTTTTATATGTACGTATTTACTCCACGTGGACATTTCGTGAAAATGATACTGGATAAATTGTAAACACAAAATAGTGAAATTTTTACAAAAGTTTGGTAATTGTTAGTAATCTTAAAAGGAAGACTTCAAACGTCCAAAGACACGACACCGAACAAACTCTTTCTATCACGTTCAAGAGTTGTCGTGTTTTAGTCCGTAGAGTCTCTTGGTACAAATTTGGAGAAGAGATAAAAATACTCATTGGAACGTCGAGTCATACTCTAGAGGAGACACATTTAACTGTCATACGGTTCGACACCACACTTTAACGTCATACGTTGAAACGGGATTCCTTAAATCGTCGGATCTCAACTTGAAACTATTTTTACTTAC
The DNA here is from genome assembly GCA_006410555.1 of Capra ibex. Taxonomy (NCBI): domain Eukaryota; kingdom Metazoa; phylum Chordata; class Mammalia; order Artiodactyla; family Bovidae; genus Capra; species Capra ibex. The sequence goes on along the minus strand of SJYO01048061.1, from coordinate 34,111,405 downwards.
TTAATAAAGGGGGTGACCCTTTTCGACTTACCGGACCGCACGTTTTGTAATCTACCACTCAGTCTTCAGTATCGGAGCAGTGAATGAACGACACACTGGAACCCGTTTAGTTAATTGAAGAGACTCGGAGTCCAAGAGATAGATATATTACTTCTGACACTATGAATGGAATTTTCCTTCCACCTTCCTAATTACTCCGTTACAGGTGTTTTGTGTAATTCGAGGTGTCTTCTCTCCTCGAGATATTAATGTTCGGTAATAATGGGTTAAATTTCTTCATTTTACCTCAATAATGAAATAGAAGTGAACATTCTCAATAAAGTTGACTTTGTCATAATCTCTCTTAGAACTTCGACTTATCGAACAAATTTAACCAACGTAAAAACTTTTTAAGGAGAATTAATATACTTTATAGTTTAAAAGTTATATTATTCTAGACACCTAATTCTATAAAGACATACAACCGTCTTATGTTTAGTGTTTCATAACTCGAGGTCTACGGGAGTATACATAAGGTGACGTATCTGTCATGACTCGGATTAAGTAGAGTTTCTCTAGCAATAGATAAACTAGAAATGTTAGAATTTTCTCTCATAAAGATTCTTGAGGGTATGATTGAACAAGGTCAAAAGTCGTTTTCTCGGAACGAGTTAAATTGTCTTTTTTTTTTTTTTCAAAAAAAGAAATTAAGAGTTACCTTATCTCACCAGTGTGTAAACATATGAATTCCTCTTAAAACTTCAATATAAAAACAGAGTTACGAATTATGGATTGTAAAAACAGTAAAATTCTCGAAGTGGAGAATACTATTATAATGGAACAAGTTGAAACTTAGAGTAAGTTAAAAAATTTATCATGAAATGATAACGTTGGGGGTTCGATACTTCTTTACATCGAAGATGTATAAAACGGTAGTTGTTCAATAGACTTTTTAAACATTGAATGAGTCAGAAGGTCAACCGATCACATGAAAAATCGTCGGATTTTTCCATCCTGATTTAGCGTTCTAAACTAAACTCGTGAGTATAAAGTATAACGATACATAAAAAAAAAATAATAAAATGGTAATCGAATAACTTGTAGTTACTCCACAAGGTCCGTTAAACATACTAAACCGTATGAAATTAGTAAAGTTGTTGAAAGACTTTATATTAATGAAAAATAACTATTCCTTTGACTTGCGTTTGTCCTTCATAGTACAACGAATATCAATTCAATGACCTGTAATTTCAGTCTCTCTAAACCATATCCTAGATTAATTAAGTCAAAGGATCGAAAGAAAAACATAGATGTCGGATTATTATGAAAAAACTTTCAAAATTACTTCTGATTTCTAGTTTAACGGTTGTAGGCTTCCTAGTGTCTTTTTCGTTCTCTAAAGGTCTTTTTGTAGATGAAAACGAAATAACCGATACAGTTTCGGAAACTAACACAAGTCAAGTCAAGTCAGTTAGTCGACACAGACTAAGAAACGTTGGGGTACTTAGCGTCGTACGGTCCGGAGGGACAGGTAGTGACTGAGGACCTCAGGTGGGTTTGGGTACAGGTAACTCAGCCACTACTGTAGGTTGGTAGAGTAGGAGACAGCAGGGAAAGAGGAGGACGCGAGTTAGAAAGGGTCGTAGTCTCAGAAAAGGTTACTCAGTAGAGAAGCGTAGTCTACCTGCTTCATAACCTCAAAGTCGAAGTTGTAGCAGAAAGGTTTCTTGTGGGTCCTGACTAGAGGAAATCCTACCTGACCAACCTTGAGGAACGTCAGGTTCCCTAAGAGTTCTCAGAAGAGGTTGTGGTGTCAATTTTTCGTAGTTAAAAAGTCACGAGTCGAAAGAAATATCGGGTTGAGAGTGTAGGTATGTACTCGTCACCTTTTTGGTATCGGAACTGATCTACCTGAAACAACCGTTTCCTTACAGAGACTAAAAAGTGTACGATAGATCCAACCAGTATTGAAAGGAAGGTTCCTAATTCGTAGAAAATGAAAGTACCGACGTCAGTCGTAGACGTCACTAAAACCTCTGGTCTATTATTTCAGTCGGTGACAAAGGTGACAAAAGGGTAGATAAAGGGTACTTCGTTGCCCTAGTCTACGGTACTAGAATCAAAAGACTTACAACTCGAAATTCGACTGAAAAGGGGAGAGGAGAAAGTGAAAGTAGTTCTCCGAGAAATCAAGAAGTGAAAGACGGTATTCCCACCACAACTAACACAACTAGTGTTGTTTAACACCTTTTAAGAAGTTCTCTACTTTACGGTCTGGTGGAATGGACGGAGGACTCTTTAGACATACGTCCAGTTCTTCGTTGTCAATCTTGACCTGTACCTTGTTATCTGACCAAGGTTTAACCCATTCCTCATACAGTTCCGACATATAACAGTGGGATCAATAAATTGAATATAAGTCTCATGTAGTACACTTTAGGGTCCGACTTACTTCGTGTCGACCTTAGTTCTAACGGTCCTTTATATAGTTATTGGAGTCTATGTGTCTACTGAGGTATGAATACCGTTTTTAACTTCTTCTCGATTTCACAAAGAACGACTTTCACTTTCTTCTCTCATTTTTCTAACCGAATTTTGAGTTGTAATTTTTTGATTCTAATACCATTGACCAGGGTAGTGAAGTAACATTTATCTACGCCTTTGTTAACTTTGTCATTCTCCTAAAATAAAAGAACCCGAGGTCTTAGTGACATGTACTACTAACGTCGGTACTTTAATTTTCTGTGTACGAGGAACCTTCTTTTCGATACTGGTTGGATCTGTCGTATCATTTTTCGTCTCTATAATGAAAAGACTGTTTCCAGACAGATCAGTTTCGATACCAAAAAGGTCATTAGTACGTACCTACATTCTCGACCTTATATTCCTTCCGACTTGTTGGTTTCTTAACTACGAAAACTTGACACCACAACTTCTTCTGTGAACTCTCAGGGAACCTGTCATTCCTCTAGTTGGGTCAGTTACGATTTCCTTTAGTCAGGATTTATAAGTAATCTTCCTGACTACAACTTCGACTTTATAGTTATAAAACCGGTGGACTACACTTCTCGACTGAGTAACCTGTTCTAGGACTACGACCCTTTCTAACTTCCGTCCTCCTCTTCCCCTGCTGTCCCTTACTCTACCAAGTTACCGTAGTGGCTAAGTTACCTGTACTCAAACTCGTTCGAGGCCCTCAGTCACTATCTGTCCCTTTGGACCACACGACGTCAGGTACCCCAGTGTTTGTTAACCTGTGCTGACTCACTTGACTTGATTGACTCGACTTAACTTTTGATTTACTTTATCATACGTCAGTTACTGTTGGGTGAGGTCATGAGAACGGACCTTTTAAGGTTCCTACCCCTTCGGACCACCCGACGGCAGACACCCCAGCGTGTCTCAGCCTGTGCTGACTTCCCTGAATCGTCGTCGTCGTCGTTACTACGGTTTCTAAACCGGAGACACGGGACCACGACTTAACTTAGAGTCTCTGTCACAAAACCCTCTTCATCTTTTCTTATCGAAATACCGAAGGGTTCCGTTTCCACCCGTATCACACTAACACGGAGTTTTTGACATAGGGTGGGATCCCACTTGACCGCTCCTCAAAATGTCGTTACCAAGTTCCTACCCTAACGACTATTCCCAGTTCTAGACTAGTCCCGGGTTGTAGAAGTCCACCAGAGGACTTTGACTTCAAAATTTTTACGTAAGTGAGTAGAGATTAAAAGTAGTCTTTGACTCGGTTCTAAAGAGAAACATTAATTTATACTAATAATTAAAAAAGGACGTCTTTCTTCCATTTTCTTCTCCATCCTTCTTTGGGTACTAGTGTTATACTAAGTATTATACGTTTGGTTCTATTGGACTAAAATAATACGTTTTCGACTCAGTCATGCTAAGACCGGTAAATACTTACCTATATTCTAAGTTCTCTGGGTTTTGTTGAAAGAGGTCAATATCACTTGACAAAAAACTAAGAGTAACGGAAGGGTGGGTTACGGCTCAGAGAGAAAAAGATTCTCTGTGCCAACCTACCAGTTTGTCTAGGGACTGTTTACGTCAAAATAAAAATGATTAGTTCACAGGATTTGTAGGACTTGGGGTAAAAGAAGGACATTTTACTATAATTGAAATATCGTCACTTTCTTTACATCTTTACACGTTTTTTTTCCAATGACAGACCATGTCTCTTTTCTTTTGTTTATTTTAATAAAAGAAAGACGTGACATGTAAGAAAAACGGACGTGTTCGTAAAGAAGGACAGAGAAGTAAAGACTCGGGACGAAAAGAAAGTTACGAGGTGAATTAAAAAAAAGAAGTACTTTACAATAAAGTTTAAGACCCTCTCTAAAAGTGACGACTTAAGACTTTCATTAAAGGAAGTAGAGAAATACCGTCGGTATTGTAAAAATGTAACATAGTCTTAGTCTAACCATGTACGGAATAAGAGGATGAACAGATATACGAGGAGTCATTTTAAGTCAAAACAAGTTTTAAATACCTTACGGAGAATTCCCAGCCTTAAGTATATTCAGTAACCTCTAAGTTCCAATTTTTCTTAGGGACAGTACTTTGAAGGGTGTTTTTACTATTCTTTCTATGCTCAAATAACGGAAGTATGGCATCGTATCTCAATCACCCTTGTTTAGTAACTAGATAAGGACACGTCTACTACTTTCTTTACTTCATTAATAATTATTGAAGAAATAACAGTAACTTTACCTATGTAAAGTAGTTGGTTAACAAATCATTAATATATTTCAAAAACTTCATGTGTATACATTTAAATAAAATTCGTTATTTGTATGTATATTTACATACATATGAATAACTCCGTATTATTTATTCGGTTAACGACGTCCTTGAAGTAGGTTATTGACCAGATACATAAGAGTCGATGGAACTTCCTTCTGTTCTTCTTTGACTTTTTAATGGATAATAAAGATTATTCAAAAGTAACATCCGTGGAATTTTGGATCGACATCTGAGACTTATCACTGACCTAAACCCGAAACATGTTTAAACGTATTTTTAATACCAAGACGGAAGATCTATACAAAGGACCTTATTATTTAGTCATGGTAATTAGTGTTGGGGTTAGTATTAGTTTTCGTCTTTCGATGGTTTTTTAATGGTTCAAAGATTGTATAGTCTGTAATACATTGTGTAATGACTTTGGTTCGTCCTGGGACACCCCGAAGATCTTTACCTTCTGAAAGACACAGGGGACAACAAGTAAACGTCCCTTTTCTACGGTCAGAGGTACTGTAAAGGACTCAATGTTTCCCATCTAAACGTGTCAACGATCGTTTCCTTCCTTCCCCTATGTCTCTATTTCCTTTTCGTCAGTTCTTTGTTATCACGTCGGAACCTCGTCCCAGGACTAAGAGGGAGGTCCCTATGTATATTGTTATAGAAATTCGAGACGACTTGATTTCAGGGTGGTTTACCTTGTACAAGATCTCTTCAGTGTCAAACTTTTGAAGTTCTTCGACGTCTTTATGGTATGTATATGTTGAAAACAGTATAAAACGAATGATTAAAACAAATTAAAATATAAATTGTAAAATATCACGAATAAAGAGAACTTTAATTTAACAATACGTATAATGGTATTAAGTTAATTCACTAGTGGATAAGAACTCGTAAAGTTAATAATAAAAAAAAGACGATGTATAAAACTAAAGTATATATGTAGAAACTTAAAAGGGGGTTAGTAAATGAAAAGTCCTTTTTTTCAGAAGTAAAGGTTCTGACTTTAACAATTTGCCACCTAAGTACAGTTACATACCGTTTTGGTTATGTCATAACATTTCATTTCATTTCATTTTGATTTTTAATTTTTTTTTATTTTGTATGATAGTTCTACTTTTTTTTTATTTCATTTTATTGTTCTAAAAAGTATGTATAAAAGTTCACGGAAAGTCCTATCGATAGGACAGAGTGATCAAAAGTAAGAAGAAGTAAAGACACGACAAACCTTATCGGGAAACCACAAGAAGGAAAATAAGAAAAGGAATAATCGTCGAGGACCTCTTCTTTTTCCGATGGGTGAGGTCATAAGACCAGACCTCTTAAGGTACCTGATATATCAGGTACCCCAGTGTTTCTCAGTCTGTACTGACTCACTGGAAGGAAAGTGATTGACCGTCGACGAGACCTAAGAGTATTTTTAATAAGATGGCTTACAGTTTCAAGACTGCTAGTAAGTGTGTTGAAAGTCGTATTCTCGAGACAGTAAATAATCTCACCCTTTTTACCAAAATAAAAATAAATGAATATAAAATAAGATATAAAATTACTAAAATATATAAATTTCCATATTCTCTTCAAAGAGACTTTAACTCTTAAATTTATGTTGAAAGATTTAGGTTTTCACTAAATTATACGATTTAAATCGTCCCATATGTATAACTAAATCTAGGTGAAAATAACTCGAATCTAACTTTTATAAAGAAGTGGTTTGATGAACAACTATAATCACGGGTTTCGGATTTCAATGATATCTTTCTCACAAAACTATCAACCTTGAGAACTTTGGAAATTTAGAGATCGTCGTAATTGAATTTAAACCAGAAAACCCTGTGTTAATAAAACGCACTACACAGTGAGAAGATTTTAATCGATATAAATCGATACTAAAAGATTTTAATTGAAACGTAATCCTAGATTCTTGTCTATTATTGTGTGAATAGTCAAATGACTTTTATTTTAATATTTTCACCGTTTTAGGTATATGTTATCATAAAAAGTGTTCTTAGCAGAATATAAATAGTAAAATTATAGTTCAATGAATACTGAACATAGCCTCTTCCGTTACCGTGAGGTGAGGTCATGAGAACGGACCTTTTAGGATACCCACCTCCTCGGACCATCCGACGTCAGGTACCCCAGCGATTCTCAGCCTGTGCTGACTCGTTGAAGTGAAAGTGAAAAGTCAAAGTACGTAACCTCTTCCTTTACCGTTGGGTGAGGTCACAAGAACGGAACTCTTATGGTCCTTACCACCTCGGACTACCGGACGGTAGATACCCCAGCGTGTCTCAGCCTGTGCTGACTTCGCTGAATCGTCGTCGTCGTCGTACTGAACATACACGATTTTATTAGTTTCTATTGTTCTTCTATACTTTACTACGATATCTGACTTCCAAATACAGAGGGGCATTAAGTGTCCTTCTTAGGAGTAGGAATTCTAATACTATAACATATATTCCAAGGACCCTCTTATAATCCAGTATTCGGAAGTACTTACTGTAATTATAGGAATTTTTTGTCTGGGGTCTCTCGAGAGAACTAGAAAGAGGGTACACCCTTGTGTGTCTCTTGTACCGGTAGTCACTTGGTCCTTCGTCCAAGAAGTCATGTCAAGTCAAGTCAAATCAGCGAGTCAGCACAGATTGAGAAACACTGGTGTACTTAACGTCGTACGGTCCGGAGGGACAGGTAGTGGTTGAGTGTCTCAAGTGGGTTTGAGAACAGGTATATCAGCCACTACGGTTGGTCGGTAGAGTAGGAGACAACATGACAAGAGGTTAACGGGGGTTAGGAAGGGTCGTAGTCTCAAAAGGTTATTCAGTTGAGAAGTGTACTCCACTGGTTTCATAATCTCAAAGTCGAAATCGTAGTCAGGAAGGTTCTTGTGGGTCCTGACTAGAGGAAATCTTACCTGTCCACCCTAGAGGAACGTCAGGTTCCCTGAGAGTTCTCAGAAGAGGTTGTGGTGTCAAGTTTTCGTAGTTACGAAGTCGCGAGTCGGCAGAAGTTACAGGTTGAGAGTGTAGGTATGTACTGGTGACCTTTTTGGTATCGGAACTGATCTACCTGGAATCAGGTGTTTCATTACAGAGACGAAAAGTTATAAGATAGATCCAACCAGTATTGAAAAAAAGGTTCCTCCTTCGTAGAAAATTAAAGTACCGACTTTAGTGGTAGACGTCACTAAACCCTCGGGTTCTTTTATTTTAGACTGTGATAAAGGTGACAAAGGGGTAGATAAAGGGTACTTCACTACCCTGGTCTACGGTACTAGAAGCAAAAGATTTACAACTCGAAATTCGGTTGAAAAAGTGAGAGGAGAAAGTGAAAGTAGTCCTCCGAAAAATCAAGGAGAAGTGAAAGACGGTATTCCCACCATAGTAGACTTATAGACTCCAATAACTATAAAGAGGGCCGTTAGAACTAAGGTCGAACACGAAGAAGGTCGGGTCGTAAAGAGTACTACATAAGACGTATCTTCAATTTATCCGTCCCACTGTTATATGTCGGAACTGTATGAGGAAAAGGATAAACCTTGGTCAGACAAGGTACAAGTCAAGACAGTGAAGGATTGGACGTATATCCAAAGAGTACTCCGTCCAGTCCACCAGACCATAAGGGTAGAGAGAGTCTTAAAAGGTGTCAAATAATACTAGGTGTGTTAGTTTTCAAAACCGTATCAGTTATCTCGTCTTTATCAACAAAAATACCTTGAGAGAACGAAAAAGGTACTAGGTCGTCTACGACCGTTAAACTAGAGACCAAGGGGACGGAAAAGATTTTGGTCGAACTTGTAGTCGTTCAAGTGGTAAGTGCACAACGACTTTGCACCGAACCTCCTAAAACTCGTAATGAAATGATCGTACACTCTACTCACGTTAACACGACATCAAACTCGTATGAAACCGTAAGGGACAGAAACCCTAACCTTACTTCTGACTGGAAAAGGTCAGGACACCGGTGACGACTCAAAAGGTTTAAACGACCGTATAACTCACGTCGTGAAAGTGTTATAGTAGAAGGTCCTAAACTTCATCAAGTTGACCTTAAGGTAGTGGAGGTGATGGAAACGAGTATCACTACGAAAGATTCCGGATGAACTGAAGTGTAATGTCCTACAGACCGAGATCCACTCACTAGTGTGGTAGTTCTAATAGAACTTCTAAAAACGTGTCAAGGACACATAAGAACGGTTGAGAAGAATTATAGAAGACGAAGAGAATCCAGGTATGGTAAAGACAGAAGACCTCGGGTATAAACGTACTTTAAAAGGGAACCATAGAGATTAAAAGAACGTCTCTAGAGATCAGAAAGGGTAAGACAAAAAAGGAGATAACAAAACGTAACTAGTGGCTCCTTCAGAAAAAATAGAGAGGAACGATAAGAAACCTTGAGACGTGAGTCTACGAATATAGAAAGGAAAAGAGGATAGGAAAAGTGAAGAGAAGAAAAGTGTCGATAAACATTCCGAAGGGGTCTGTCGGTAAAACGAAAAAACGTAAAGAAAAGGTACCCTACAAGAACTAGGGACAGAGGACATGTTACAGAGCTAGGAGACCGGTATCAAGTAGACCGTGAGATAGATAGTCTAGATCCGGGAATTTAGATAAAGAATGAAGGTGACATATGAGTATTCCTTAAATTAAATCCAGTATGGACTTACTAGGTCACCAAAAGGGATGAAAGAAGTTAAATTCAGACTTAAACCGTTATTCCTCAAGTACTAGACTCGGTGTCACTCGAGGGTCAGAACAAAAACGACTGACATATCTCGAAGAGGTACAAAACGACGTCTCTTATATTAGTTAGACTAAAACCACAACTGGTAGACCACTACAGGTACACATCTCAGAAGAGAACACAACAACCTTCTCCCACAAACGACATTGGTCACGTAAGAGAGACGTTTTGAGATAATCGGAAACGAGACGAAGTAAGGCATAGGGTTCCGGTTTAAAAGGATAATAGGGACAACAAAGAACTGAAGGATGAAAACGTAAGGTCAGGGGATTTTACTTTTCCTATAGAAAAAACCCACAATCAAGATTTTCCAGAACATCCAGAAGTATCTTGGCAAGTTGAAGTCGACGAAGTCGTAATGATCAACCCCGTATCTGAACCTAATGACACTATAACTTACCAAACGGAACCTTTACTTGTCTCTAGTAAAACAACAAAAACTCTAACGTAGGTTCATAACGTAAAACCTGAGAAAACAACTGGTACTACCCATGAGGTAAAGAAGAGTCCCTAAGGGACGGGTGTCATCATCTATATTACCAGTAGACTCAATTTAAGTAGGAAAGGTCAGGTAAAATCAAACGACTAAGGATCTTACAGCTACAAGTGAGAACAGTAGATGACAAACTGATTAAGGTTAAACGGAACTAAGTACCTGGATTATAAGAACCAAGGATACGTTATAACGAGAAATGTTGTAGCCTGGAACGAAGATAGTGGTCAGTATAGGTGTCGACCCATAAAAAAGACGAAACCGAGGTAGGGAAGTAAGAAAGACCTCAATAAAGAGGTGACTAGAGGTCATCGTATAACCCATGGATGACTCGACCCCTCAAGGAGAAAGTCATAGGATAGTAAAAAGGAAAAGTATGACAAGTACCCCAAGAGTTCCGTTCTTATAACTTCACAAAACGGAAAGGGAAGAGGTCACCTGGTGTAAGACAGTCTGGAGAGATAGTACTGGGCGGACAGAACCCACCGGGGTGTGTAGTACCGAATCAAAGTAACTCAATCTGTTCCGACACCAAGTATATTAATCTAACTGATCAAAAGACATTAATACTAAACACACATGGGAGACTACGGAGAACGTTGTGGATGATAGAATGAACCCAAATAGAATGGAACCTGCACCCCACAAAGAAGTGTCGACGAGATCGTTTTACGTCGGTGACGAGGAATGGAACCTACTCCCCATTGAGGAGTGTCGGCGGGGAGGACTGGAACTTGCACCTCATCGAGGAGAACCGGGAGGACGTGGGTACGTCGGTGACGAGGAACCTGTACCCGATCGAGGAGGGCCATCGACAGGCACTGGAACCTGCACCCCATCGAAGAGAGTCGGTGAGGACGCGACAGCGTCGGACCGTGAGAACCGACGACGGGGACTGGAGTCGGTGAGAAGACACGTCCAAGAATGGTCTGTGGTGTAGATAATCATAGAACTGGAACTTTAAGTGGTAAAGGACTTAACACTCTTTTATAAAAGAAGAGAAATATTCCATGACTCATATACTATAAAATAAATTGTCCGACTTAATTCAGTCTACTATTAAAGTGTACAACTCCCGTTCAAATTGGAAATATATTAATATATATACGAATCTTTTCATCTTAACCTATGATTTGATTCTTCCCGAGGATCTTATATGACTCCGTAAAGATCAAACTACAATACTAAAACTCAATTGGAAAGACAAATCAGCATTCGTGAGTTACAATTTATTAAATCTCAAAAGAAAGTAAAACTAAAGTTACTTTAAGACAGTACAGTCTATGGTTCGAATATTCTAATAAACTGAAGTAATAATTGAATAGAAAACTCTCTATTAATAACTGATAGTTTTGGGTAGTAAGGATCACACTCTAAGTATCAAGAAGACGTCTTCTGTTGACAGACAATCTTATTGAACTACTCTATACACCTATACTTTGTAATCTTGTTGTCCGTCCAAGTACCTCTCATGGACACACGAACGATTCAGTGAACTCGACACAGGTTGAGAAACTCGGGGATACCTGACATCAGACAGGCCGAGGAGACAGGTACCCTAAGAGGTCCGGTCTTATGACCTCACTTCAAGGTAAAGGAAGAGGTCCCCTAGAAGAGTTAGGTCCCTAATTTGGACGTAGAGAATGTAGAGGACGAAACCGTCCGCCCAACAAATGGTAATCGCGGTGGATCCTTCGGGAATACTTTCTCTCCTAAATTGTTTATCTCGGAGTTTGATGAATTATTATTACACTTTAAAACGTCAGAAAAAAAAAAAAGGAGTTATATTCTAATATTCATAAACTTTCTTAATTTCACAATCTATCTTGGGTTGTTCCTTTTCTTAAACCTTGTTTTACCCTTTCCGCTTTAAGCCTATAAAAGTTCCGTTTCAACCATTCATCCGTCAGAAGTTAAATGGAGATTTTAGACGGAAAGGAGAAATAAATTCATTTTGAACCGATTTTTGTGACAATCACAATAAAAATTTTCTGAACATCTCCTTAGACCTCCCCCACATACTTTAAAACACCTCCCCTTTATATGTTTCCGATTTGTGTTTTCGTCTTTTACTTTTGAGTCCTTATAGTACTTACACCTTTGTCTACAACTCCTATTTACAGTCAGGTGGTTCTCAAGGGTATATATAAACCTTGCTATCATTTAAAGGAGACTTACGTAACCTACTTCAACCGTATTAACACAAATTTAGAAAAGAAAAAAGAAAAACTGTATTAATAAATAATAAACAAAAATTTGACCGAATATTAACGAAATATTACAACAACTATTAAATACGACATGTTGTTTCACTTCACAGATATACATATGTTTATTGGGGAGGGAACACTAAGAGAGAGGGTGAGGGGTTAGGGTGTGGAGATCCAGTAATATCTCGTGTCTTGATTTGAGGGATACGACAAATTGTCGAGGGGTGATCGATAGATAAAGTGTGTATTATCACACACACACACACACACACACACACACACACACATACTACAGGTAAGAGATTCAGATACGGAGATAAGAACGAGACGTTTATCTAAGTATGTATAGTAAAAAATCTCTAACACATATATACGTAATTATATGTTACAAAAAGAGAAATATTGAATGAAGTAAAATTACTGTTTGAGATCCGGGATAACGTAGTAAGGATTACTCGATTAACTTAAAGAAAAATAACGACTCATTATAAGCTCACATATATACATGGTACAGAAATAGGTAAGTAGACGACTACCTACAAATCCAACGAATGTCCCGAAGGGACCACTGAGTCTCCAATTTCGCAGACGGACCTTACACCCTCTGGGCCCAAGCTAGGGACCCAACCCTTCTAGGGGACCTCTTCCTTTACCGTTGGGTGAGGTCATGAGAACGGACCTCTTAGGTTACCTCCCTCCTCGGACCATCCGATATCAGGTACGCCAGCGTTTCTCAGTCTGTGTTGACTCGCTGAAATGAATGAATTAATGTACATGATCAATAACATTTACCATCACGTTACTTGTAACCCCGTGTACACAGAAAAACTTAGTAAGTAAAAATACGGTTCCTCACCCTAACAACCCAGTATACCATCGAAAAATTTCCTTGCAGATGTGACAAGAGGTATTACCGACATAGTTAAATGTAAAGTATATTGTCGCGTTCTCTCAAGGGAACAAACAACAAAAAACTCGATGTACTCGTCGAACATGTAATTAGAAAACTGTCCACGAATAAAAAAGTTTATAAAAGAGGGAAAGACACCAAAGGGACCGAAGTTTAATATGAAACTTCGACGTCATTAGTTCTGTTATAACACAGTCGTGTTTTATTCTTTACATCTAATTGTTTTGTCCTATCTTTCGAGTCTCCATTAAAGTAAGTGGATGTCTGTCTGTGGAATAGCAACTCTTTCCTCATTTCTTATATGTTACCTCTTTTATATCATAACAGTTACTATCCCAGGGAAACCCCAGAGTTACTATTCTACCGAGTAATATAATTGGAGATTTTCTTATTTAGTGTCACTAGGAACTCTGACTGGTTTAACGGGTTTACCGTAGGACAATAGAGTGACCGCGAATAGAAGAATTTCGAAGCTCTGGTAGTCTAAGGTCTGGAGACCGATACACTGGTAGGGAAGTCTCTTAAAAAGTGACCATATTTTTCTTGAGGTAGTCTTTCCCTCCTACGACCCAAGGAGAATTCCCGGTCAGTGGTAGAGAAAGGGGAGATTATTTAAAGGGAAAAGAACGAACTGACGGGTCGAGTGAGGAAAAAGAGACGTGAGCGAAATGTCAGTTATTCATTACGACCCTTTTGACCTGTCAATGTACATTTTCTTACTTTAATCGTGTGAAGGATTGTGGTATGCATTTTTATTTGAGTTTTACAAAATTTCTTGATTTACATTCCGGTCTGTGATATTTTGAAAATCTCCTTACGGATCCGTCTTATATGAAACTGTATTTAGTGTCGTTCTAGGAAAAACTGAGTAGAGGATCTCATTACCTTTATTTTTGTTTTTATTTGTTTACCCGAGATTAAGTTTAATTATCGGAAGTGTGTTTTTTCCTTTGGTATTTCTACTTTTCTGTTGGGAGTCTTACCCCCCTTTATAAACACAAATTAGGGTTGGTATGACTTTTTAAATTTCGACTATAAACTTAAAACAGAATTTTACTATAATTGTGGAATGTGGTTTAGGTCAGGATGTTTTTTTTTTTCTTTTAGTAGTATAGAAATAGATCGTATATACAAAAATTGAATACTACGATTTTTTACGATACTCACTCACTCACTTCAGCGAGTCAGCACAGGCTGAGACGCTAGGACACCTGACATCGGGTGGTCCGAGGAGGTAGGTACCCTAAGAAGTCCATTCTTATGACCTCACCCAACGGTGAAGGAAGAGGTCCCCTAGAAGGGTTGGGTCCCTAACTTGGGTCCAGAGGACGTAACATCCGTCTACGAAATAGGAGACTCGGTGGTCCTTTATTTGATAATCATAATAGAACAAGTTATAGACAAAACCATTATACTCTTGTACTAAAGAGAAAAAAACGAACTAATAAAAGAGTACATGATTTTCATACGTTAGTTATATATGAAATAATAATAATAATACCGTATTTTATTCATGTTTGAAATATAATTTAATAACTTGACTATTAACTTGTTTGTAATTCCTGAATTCAAAGTTCTTGGCCACTATTTTAAAACTCCTCTCATCTGCATAAGTATCTTTGGTATAAGACGACTTTCTCTGTAATCAGTTAGTTCTATTGATTGATTTTTTGTGTCGGTACGATTCACAATACTTTCGTAGTCTAAATCGTCCCGTCTCTTATATCAGAGGAACTCATTTAAAACGGGTCCGAATTTAGACTTACGATGTATCCTCTATTGACTACTTTTCTTCTACTTTCTCGGGAGACCCCTTCCCCCCGTTATTCGTATTTCAACAATAACGTCCTCCCTCGGCCATTTCTAAAGGTCTCGACATTCTTCGAGACATAGTGATCTCGTCTGTCACTTTCTCCCGTGTTCCATATTATTTTCGGACTTTACCATCCCTCTCGGGATAAAGTACGACTCGGAAAGATTTGAGAAAGTTATCAAAACCGAAACATTATCCTGGTTAACCTTTGTTAATCTCCTAAATTGGTACGGACTTTGTTCGTCCTTTCACCTATACCAGTTTATACATAAAGTTTCTTTAGGAATAAAGGTTAACATCTTATATCTAACTTTCATACTTGTTTGTTTTAGTGGAACTTCAGACAATATCTTTAGGTTTCCTCACTATTACTATTGAACCCAATAATACTAATGACTACGTTTATCGATGTCAGTCACCCAAACTCCATGTATCAATTTGAAATTTTGTCTTTTCATTTAACCTATAAACCTCCCTACTCGTTTTATAACCTTTATCAATTCTTACCGTGACACAAAGATGACACGTTATGAGTTATCCACCATCTCATTAAGTCATTATGTCCGTAGAAACTTCTTCCCGTCTATGTCTTCCTAGTAAGTAAAGTGACCTTGTGTACCTTGTCAAACACCAAAACTCTAAAATTATCACTCGACTTGTATTGTTAGACTTTATCTACAGATCAAATGGATTTTACTGAAGACTGTGGTTCATATGTCTAGATTTAGTTTGGATTGTCTAATTCATGTGTCAGAAGGTGTTTCGATGAGAATGAAGACTATAGTCTACGTCCAACGATCCAGGGGTCTGTTGGAAGTGGAGACTGGTCGACTGAAGATTAAACCCCCTAGAGTGAACGAAGGTCACAGTTATTAAGTGATTTTGTAGGGTATATTGAATCCTTTTACGATACGAATACTAACCTCAAAATAATAGTGTATGTTTAAGTATAGTCTTGGTCGGTTTCCTTCTTTACGTATACATGATAAGTCTTTCAAAGTTTACACTTCGAAGATAAACAGGAGAGGAGTACTTTAGTCCTGTGTAATTGGAGGGTCGTGTAACTACACACTGTCATGTATCCGATGACGGTTGGTCCCTTCAAATGGATTCGAAATCATGGATCTTAAAACAACTGTAAAGTAATGGATCCATACTAACTAACTTAGTGACCGGTGTGCTAACTTCGAGTTTTAAGTGGGAGGAAGGAGGAGTCTCCAGTTTTGACTATAGTGAAGCGATTCTTAGGGTTGGTAGATTAGTGTACCAATCAGAAAGTCCGTACTAATCTGGGTTAGAATTCAATTGAGTAATCGTGTTTGATAGATTCTGTGTAGAACTCAGTGGAACACTCGTGTGACGTAGGGAACACCATAATCTCCGGACGTTACTTATTGTTTCTGTAGAGATAGTGAATTCTTTAGAGTTCCTAAATGTCCAATGGTGGGTCCTTGGTCTAATTCTAGTCGATAAAATAATGTGTGATCATTAAGTTTTTTACTCCTAGTACCGTAGGTCAGTGTAGTAAAGTACCGTTCATCTGCCCCTTTGTTACTTTTGTCTCTGTCTGAAATAAACGAACCCGAGATCTTAGTGACACCTACCACTGACCTCGGTACTTTATTTTTCTACGAACGAAGAACCTTCTTTTCGTCAATGTTTGGATCTACCACATAATTTTTGGTCTCTGTAATGAAACGGACGTTTGTAAGTATATCAGTCTCCATAAAAAAAAAGTTATCAGTATATACCTATACTCTCGACCTGTTATTTTTACCGACTTGTTACTTCTGTACTACAAAAACTTGACACCAAAACCTCTTATGAGTACTTTCAGGGAACCTGACGTTCCTATATTTTGGTCAGTTAGGGTTTCCTTTAGTTTGATCTTAGAAGTGACTTTCCTGACTACGACTTCGAGGTTATGAAACCGGTAGACCATGTTTCACGACTGAGTAACCTTTTCTGGGAATATAACCCTTTCTAACTTCCGTCGTCCTCTTCCCCTACTGTCTCCTACTTTACCAACCTACCATAGTAACTGAGTTACCTGTATTCAAACTCGTTTGAGACCATCTACCACTTCCCGTCCCTTCTGACCGTACAACGTGAGGTCAAGTCAAGTCCACTCAGTGAGTCAGCACCGACTGGAAAACACTGGGGTACTTGGCGTCGTGCGGTCCGGAGGGACAGGTAGTGGTTGAGGACCTCAAATTGGTTTGAGTATAGGTAACTCAGTCACTACGGTAGGTTGGTAGAGTAGGAGACAACAGGGGAAGAGGAGGACGGGAGTTAGAAAGGATCTTAGTCTCAGAAAAGTTTACTCAGTCGAGAAACGTAATGACCGTTTTCATAACCTCAAAGTTGAAGTCGTAGTCAGGAGAGTCACTTGTGGGTCCTGACTAGAGGAAATCCTACCTGGTCAACCTAGAAGAACGTGATGTTCCCTGAGATTTCTCAGAAGAGGTTGAGGTGTCAAGTTTTCGTAGTTGAGAAACTACCAGTCGAAAGAAATATCAGGTTTAGAGTGAAGGTATGTACTGATGACCTTTTTGGTATCTGAACTGATCTACCTGGAAACGACTGTTTCATTACAGAGACGAAAATATGTACGACAGATCCAATCAGTATTGAAAGGAAGGTTCCTCATTCACAGAAAATTAAAGTACCGACATTAGTGGTAGACGTCACTAAAACCTCGGGGGGGGGTTTATTGCGGTCGGTGACAACGGTGACAAATGGGTAGAAAGACGGTACTCCACTACCCTGGTCTACGGTACTAGAATCAAAAGACTTACAACTCCAAATTCGGTGAAAAAGTGAGAGGAGAAAGTGAAAGTAGTTCTCCGAGAAATCAAGAAGAAATGAAAGACGATATTCCCACCACAGTAGACGTATAGACTCCAATAATTATAAAGAGGGTCATTAGAACTAAGGTGGAACACGAAGAAGTTCGGGTCGCAAAGAGTACTACATGAGACGTATCTTCAATTTATTCGTCCCATTGTTGGAACTGTATGAGGAAAAGGATAAACCTTGGTCAGACAACAACGTACAGGTCAAGATTGACAACGAAAGACTGGACGTATATCCAAAGAGTTCTCCGTCCAGTCCACCAGACCATACGGGTAGAGAAAGTCTTAAAAGGTGTCAAATAGCACTAGGTGTGTCAGTTTCCTAAACCGTATCAATTATTTCGTCTATAGCTACAAAAAGATCTTGAGAGAACGAAAAAGGTACTAGGTCGCCTACAACTGTAAACTACAGATCAAGGAGACGAAACAGATTTTGGTAGAACTTGTAGACCTTAAAGTCCCAAGTGTATAAAAAACTCGGACCGAACCTCCTAAAACTCGTAATGAAATGATCGCACACTCTACTCACGTTAAAACGTCATCAAACTCGTAAGAAACCGTAAAGGACAGAAACCCTAACCTTACTTCTGACTGCAAAAGGTCATACGCCAGTGACGACTCAAAAGGTTTAAACGACCGTATAACTCACGTCGTGAAAGTGTCGTAGTATAAAATTCTAAACTTTCTCGAGTTGACCTTAAAGTAGTGGAGGTGATGGAAACAAGTATCACTACGAAAGATTCCGGGTGAACTGAAGTGTAAGGTCCTACAGACCGAGATCCACTAACTAGTTTAGGAGTACTAATAGACACAACACTTCTAGAAAAGACATATTAAGAAGACATAAAAGAACGGTGGAGAAGAATTATAGAAAACGAAGACAATCCAGGTATGTTAATGACAGGAAATAACTCGGATAGAAACATCAGGTATCCCAACGTTTCCCAACTCGTACTGACTCGATGGCTTGTTGTTGTTTTATCCACTCAAACGGATTCATAAACTTACAACTAAACCCATATTCAAATTTCAAAGTGACCTCAAATCTTAGAGATTTTAGACTACGAATCAAACTTCTTCCACTCGGTTATTCCTTATCTTTCTACCTCACTCACATATCCATTCTCCCTAAATCCCACCCAAAGACCTTAAATCTTCTCTAATCTGTATGTCGACAACGACATTGCATAACGTTCTCCTCCGGATTTTTGAAAAGAAAATTTAATGACTGAACCTACATTAAAACTGAAAAATAGGAGTAAATATAAAAAACTTAATTTTGTGAAAGTATAACCTCGTATATTTTCACTCAGTATACAAGACAACTCAGTATTACAAGACAACAAAAACCATATGTCGTTTCACTGAATGAATATGGATCAATCAATATGTATACGTGTAATGATACCCGAAGGGACCACCGAGTCTGTCATTTCTTAGGTGGACGTCACGTCCTCTGGGTCCAAGTTAGGGACCCATTCGTTTAGAGAACCTATTCCCTTATCGTTGGGTGAGGTCATAAGAACGAACCTCTTAAGGTACCTGTCTCCTAGGACCAATCGATGTCGGGTACCCCAACGTTTCTCACCTGTGTTGACTCACTGATTGTATAAAAAGTACGTGTGATGATATACATTTTGTATAATAATTGTTCCTGGATGACATAATGTATCCCTTGATATGAGTTATGAGAGATTATTAGATATACCCTTTTTAGACTTTTTTTCTTATCTATCTACTTATATAGTACAACTGGAAATCGTTACACAAAAAACATTGACTTACCCCCCAACTTTGATGTACTCTCTCACCGACTGATTCTCTCTAAGACGTTCGTACGAACTAATGAGTTCCTATAGACCTACATTTCCCTTTTTTATTTAAATGTGTCGATTTCCTTACACTTCACAGACCCCAAATCCAAAACAACCTAACCAAACAGAATGACTCTCTCTTGATTCTCTAATTTTTCGAATTATTCTTGGTCATCTCTGTATCCAAATACAAAGATTCTTTTTAACCAAGGTGTCCTAATCCTCCTCTTCCTTCACTTTACCTCTATCTTATTTGAATATATTCTCCTCCTTGTCTTCCTCTCTCTTACTGAACTACCGTTCGGAAGAACACCTGAAAACCGTGTTACTTGTTACTTGTTTCGTGTTTCTTACTTGTTTCGTGTTACCGGCTTCGTTTTTATGAGACGAGATTACCTCATGTATCAATCCTTTTAAGATCAATCCTTCATTGTAATTTCTCCATCCATTGGTTTGTCACAATGACTCCTTTGTTTAATATAGACCTCCCTTTTTCGTTTGTGTATTTGTTGTTGTTGTTGTTGTTGTTGTTGTTTTTACCCGAGAATTTCTCTGGATAGACTCGATTGAAGAGAACAATCCTACTCCGACCCCTTTACGGTCCAGACCTTCTGGAAGAACACCTACCTCCGGTGACACAACAAGGAGGTTACGACTCTAAAGTTTGGTGAATCGACGGAAATATCGTCAAAGTCTTTAAAGATATGTATGGGAATCACAATAAAGTTCGTAAACACTAACAAAAATTACCTCTCTTTCTTGTTTTGAGTCCGATACGATACAACAGACTTAAGTTTCAGAGTTACTAAGTTAGTTATCAAAAACAAATATGATACTGACTAGAATTATTTTGAGAGTGTAATATGTGTAAATCTGATAATTATTATAAATACACCGTGATAGAAGAACTTTTTGTATACGTCTAAATAGAAAACTATGTCTCACTTTTAATTACTATTATATTTGCCATGAAAATTATAAATTTTTTGTCATTAAATTTAGTACCAAGTTTTTTTGTACATATGTCTTAAATAAATATACGTATTTACTAGACACCTCAGACTTGTACAAAGTACTGTAATAATTTAATTAATTAATCTGTTTTATAACTAACAGAGTGTAAACTCCCAGAGATCGGATATAGGGTCTCTTCCGTTACCGTGGGACGTGGTCATGAGAAAGGACCTTTTAGGGTACCTACCTCCTCGGACCACCCGATATCAGGTACCCCAGTGATTCTAAACCTGTTCTGACTCTGAAGTGAAAGTGAAAAGTGAAAGTATGTAACCTCTTCCTTTACCGTTGGGTTTGGTCACAAGAACGGAACTCTTAGGGTCCCTGCCCCCTCGGACCACCCGACGGTAGATACCCCAACGTGCGTGTCTCAGCCTGTGCTGACTTCACTGAATCGTCGTCATCGTCGGATATAGGTCCCCTATTTTATTACTTGACTTGTCTATGTTGGAAAACAGAGTAACTTGTTTGTAAGAATCTTTTCTTATCGTAAATTATGGACAAATTTTATTATGTCACTAATTTATAGGTCAGTGTAAAAGTCAAGTCAAGTCAGTGAGTCAGTACAGGCTGAGAAACACTGGGGTACTTAACGTCGTGCGGTCCGGAGGGACAGGTAATGGTTGAGGGTCTCAAGTGAGTATGAGTGTAGGAAGATCAGCCACTACGGTAGGTCGGTAGAGTAAGAGACAGTAGGGGAAAAGGAGGACGGGGGTTAGGGAGGGTCGTAGTGTCAGAAAAGGTTACTCAGTTGAGAAACGTACTCCACCGGTTTCATGACCTCAAAGTCGAAATCGTAGATAGTAAGGAAGGTTTCTTGTGGGTCCTAGCTAAAGGAAATCTTACCTGACAAACCTAGAGGAACGTCGAGTTCCCTAAGAGTTCTCAGAAGAGGTTGTGGTGTGAAGTTTTCGTAGTTAAGTAAACGCGAGTCGAAAGAAGTATCAGGTTGAGAGCGTAGGTATGTACTGGTGTTCTTTTTGGTATCGGAACTGATCTGCCTGTAAACAGTGGTTTCATTACAGAGACGAAAAATTATACGATAGATCTATCCGACCAGTATTGAAAGAAAGGTCTCACTTGGAGAAAATTAAAGTATCGACGTCAGTGGTAGACGTCACTAAAACCTCGGGGGTTTTTATTTCAGACTGTGACAAAGGTGACAAAGTGGTAGATAAAGGGTACTTCACTACCCTGGTCTACAGTACTAGAATCAAAAGATTTACAACTCGGAATTCGGTTGAAAAAAGTGAGGGGAGAAAGTGAAAGTAGTTCTCCGAAAAATAAAGGAGAAGTGAAAGACGGTATTCCCACCACAGTAGACGTATAGACTTCAATAACTATAAAGAGGGTCGTTAGAACTAAGGTGGAACACGAAGAAGTTCGGGTCTCAAAGAGTACTACATGAGACGTATATTCAATTTATTCGTCCTACTGTCATATGTCGGAACTGTATGAGGAAAAGGATAAAACTTGGTCAGACAATAAGGTACAGGTCAAGATTAACAACGAAGGACTGGACGTATATCCAAAGAGTTCTCCGTCCAGTCCACCAGACCATAAGGGTAGAGAGAGTCTTAAAAGGTGTCTAATAACACTAGATGTGTCAGTGTCCGAAATCGTATCAGTTATTTCGTCTTTATCTCCAAAAAGACCTTCAATTTAGGTTTTAGATTTTCCCAATGAATTTAGATTTTCTAGTTTTAGCAGTAAATACAATCTTTAATTAGATCAGTCTAAGACTTAAGAATTTTAAATAGATAAATAGTTAGAGACTAAAATTTTAGATAATATATACGTTTACACAAAAATAGAATTTATTTGTTTAAATAACTAATCTAATGAAATCGTTCCCGTAACGTACTGTAAAAGTTAGAAATATAGTACTCAACCAGTTCACTTTACATCAAAGACTGTGTAAATACGGATGTACAAACTTCTTTATTGGACCGTTTTTAGTAATAAAAGAGTGTCTATATAGTTTAAGTAGAAATAAAGGAAAAGTTTATTTTTAAACAAACGGTAAGAGTGACCACTACGTCGTATACACTCAGTCGGGGTATTTACCATATTAAATACCTCCTATCCATTCGTTAATTATCATCTACTTATTATTCAAGTTTAAATTAACGCGGGATCCCATCATTTGGAATAATCGTTTCTACGTTTAGACTGTGAAATTTCGGTCTTTTTTTTTCAAGAGACCTTGAACTAAAATGTAACCGTGTAGATGAACGACGGAAGACCTAATACGGTTCGAGATCGATGACGAAAGTTGTGGTATTAAATTGTGATCCTTGAGTGAGGATTACTGTGGTAGGAAACTCGTTATGCGATTATCTAGTACACGACTACTACAAGTAATTACTAATTAGTGTGATTATATAGTAAAAGGGACAGTGTGTCCACGAAATAGTCTAATTAAGGTAGTCACGTTACTGGACACTACTACTACGTAACGAATTCTACTACGTTAAGTCTTTCTTTACTTTAACGTTGATTTGTACATAAGTCGTCGAAACTCCGAAATAACCGTTTAAAATGTCTTTGTTTTCTGTACTTATTCTACACGTAAAGTTGTAATTCATGTATAAGATCATAAATATTATCTTTCTCTTTTTGTCAAGTATAAAGATAAATGTTTATTAAAAAATTCTTTTTGAAATTTTAGGATTTTAGTATCGTAGATTGAAGAACTTTTTATAAAAGACGAACACATACTTTCGTAGTGTTAGATTAATTTATATAAAAACATTTCAATTTTATTACAACGAAAAGGAAAAAGATCTGTACTTAGTTTTCCAAAAAAAACAAACAAACAAACGAACAAAAATTAAACCCGTAAATCTTTTTTATATTGTCACGAAATGTATAATTCATTTATTTTCTGTATCACTTAAATCTAATTAAATCTCTCCAAAAGAATTTCAAATGACATTATAGATCAGTTTCTCTTATATAATTTTAGTATAAAAAGAGTCACATATACTTATCCAAAAATTTTTGTAATAAGTCTCTCTTAAAATTAATCTAAAGAGTACCACTATTACTTTTTTTACAATTAACATAAGAGTAAAAAGGTAAACGTTAATATTACAAGCTAATCAGTCATAGGATAATTCAATGAAAATACACTAATAATGTATATATATGAACTTCTGTAAAATTTCCTATATAAATTAGTACATAAAATCTTAAAAGAAAAATGTTTCGTTCACAAAAAACAAAAGAAGTTTAGTTTGGGGTCACGAAGTTTCATAGTATATTTACATAGTAAATGTAATATTAAGGACCTTAGTAAAAATCAGGAAGTCATAAACGGTATTACAAAGTTTTAATAGATCTAGCTACTGACTATATGTACCAAAAAGATTGTAGTCAAATATTATTTACGAGAGTCAACCACTATAAGTATAAATTGTATTTTTCTAGGTAAGTATGAATTTATTAACTCAGCTAAATAACTAAATTCTGTGTAAAGTTTATTGAAACTCAAAACTGGCTCTGTATCTATAATATAATAGTAAATGATCACCTATGAACTATAGTAGATCTACCCTAGATTAAACTGTCGTTTAGATAAAACATTTCTACAACAGAGAAGATAAAGAAGAAGATAAAGAAGAAGAATTTAAAAATAATAGTCTGTTCACATCGGTACAGTATATAATATAGTGGAACCCATAGAGTGGACACTCTATTCGTAATATTGTCGTCCTTTCTCTCTACGTTCGGAACTGTGAGAAGATGAAAACCGGTTTTATTAATAGATTTGATTTAATGTAGAATTTGTCTAACTTTCCTAAATCACGAAGTTCGTTTCTGACTTTCATCAGTTCGTGTAACACAGATAGTAGAGAGGTAAATAATAATCAAAAAGAAACAAACCGAAATCTTGTTACTTAATCTAACACCGTCTACTACTACTTGATGGTTTTGAAAATGGTTTACCGATAGAGTTAGTCTCGGTAATACAATCTTCACCATATAAATAACCTCGTCTTCTCGTATCGGAGATTGTGAACGATATATTAATAACTGGACCTTTTAAGTAAGAAGAGTTCGAAGTTGTCATTACTCTTAGTTTTCGTTATCTACATGGTGATAACGTTATTTTAGAATGAGTTCTCATAAGGATTTCCTGTCACTTTTTTTTTTTTTTGTTTCTTTTTCGATAGGAGGGTCTACCTTACCAATTTATAATAAACAAGTGAAACAAACCTCTTTCTTCATCTCTTTATCGGACTTCAACTATATGTATCCGAAAACCTATCATCATTGACCGAATTATGTGGTCAATCACTATACTTCTTTTTTGTGCACATACCATACTCTTACACCTACTTGAAACAATGAATAATAGAACAGTTACTAGAGATATTCTCCTTGAGTCTTTGATTCACCGGTTCAACTGATTGAGACATCTTTAATCGGTCCGATTTAAACTCTGGGAACTCCGACTGTGTTTGTTCAACTGTTACCACCGTCAACATTACCGATATGTACCCGAGTTGTCGTTCCCAAATGAAGAATTAGTTCCTACAAGATCTATGACTGTTACGTCTTACATAAGTACTGACGGTACCCGACTCTCATTACGGTTTAAGAATCGTAAATGATAGGAGACTACTTGATATAGTCAGTTAACGACCGTACATCTATGGTACCTCTCTATAATAAGGGGTAGTTGCCTCGTCACTAAACAGGAATTATCTTGACCATAGTAAAGGTATATACGAACAGAAAGTATTGGTACCACACAGAGTGTAGGTTTATTTGTAACTTTTCCAGACCAGTTGATGATACTAGTAAGTGTATTGTAACTGAGTCCGGTTCTTTAACTGAAATGTCGTTTCTTCTTCGTTGATATCCGTATACTTGTACCAAAGGTGACCAGAACGTTATCTAGGGTATACAGACTTCGTTGATCAGATGATCTTCTCATTTTATCAGATAATTTCAGAGTTGTCTATGTGATAGAATCCTTATAGTTAGACACCTTTATACTATATAACAGTTAAGGACTGTTTACCACTACATGGGGATTGTCCATCTATCTTCAGTATACACGACACACACACGATTCAGTGAAGTCAACACAAACTGAGACACACTGGGATACCTGACATTGGATGGTCCGAGATCCGAGAAGACAGGTACACTAAGAGGTCCGTCCTTATGACCTCACCCAATTGTATGGGAGGAGTTCCCCTAGAAGGGTTGAGTCCCTAACTTGGACCCAGAGAATACAGAGGACGTAACCGACGACGACGACGACGACGACGATTCAGTGAAGTCAATACAGACTGAGACACGTTGGGGTATCTGGCGTCGGGTGGTCCGAGGTGTCAAGGACCCTAAGAGGTCCGTTCTTCTGACCTCACCCAACGGGAAAGGAAGATGTACCTTCACTTTTCACTTTCACTTCAGTGAGTAGGTACAGACTGAGAATCGCTGGGGTACCTGATGTCGGATGGTCCGAGGAGGTAGGTACCCTAAAAGGTCCGTTCTCATGACCTTCCGCAACGGTAACGGAAGAGGTGGACGTAACCGTCCACCCAAGAAATGGTGGTCACGGTGGACCCTCCGGGTCTTCAGTATATCTAAAGAAAATAGAATTATTATTGAAATTTTAAATTGAACCTTTTATACACGATAGACAGTGGTGACAACATAAGAGACGATTTAATCTCTAGGAATGAAGGTCACTGTTTTATGAAGGAGATCCATCATGTCATTTACAGGTATCTTTAATTTTAACACTGATGATAAACCGGTTAAAAATGAGGAGAAGGAAGGTTGATAGTCTGTTTTGTCTGTTTTTTCCCTTTCCCAACGGTAAAGGAAGAAGTCCCCTAGAAGGGTTGGGTCCCTATTTTGGGTCCAGAGGACGTAACGTCCGTCTGTGAAATCGGAGACTTGGTGGTCCCTTCGGACGGGGAGGTTGATAGTCTGTTTTGTTTGTCTGTTTTTTTTTCTCAACGACATAATTCCCCTATCGTCGGTCAATGGTATTCCTCGGTATTCGATGTACTACCTACTTCCATTCTCATGTAGAATTTGGACCTTTTAATTTACAATAAAGAGAACGAAAAAAAGATGGGACGTCATTGACATAAACCCGTTAACGTTGTTAGTATCTGCCTCCTACTGTTCTATTTGTTTCTGAGTATTGAGAACCCTTTCTTCTAGACTTAGTTGGGTGGACCGTTCGTTAGAAATGGTTGGTATTATTTTCGGTTCTCACTCACTTTAAATCATATTCAACACCCCCTTTTTACTACTTATAATCGGTAATGAAACCCCTACGGATGACAACGACCTCTTCTTTGACAAAAGAGAAAGATAATTAACTGAAGATAATATTGTAAATCCTCTTAGACGAAATTAGTCGAAGGAAACACCGTGTCTACCACTTCTTAGGTGAACGTTACATCCTTTGGGTTAAAGGTTGGGTCCCAGTCCTTCTACAGGACCTCTTCCCTTACCGATGGGTAAGGTCATAAGAACGGACCTCTTAAGGTACCTGTCTCCTCGAACCGTCCGATGTCAGGTACCCCAGTGTTTCTCAACCTGTACTCACTCAATGATTGTGAAAGAAAAAGTGTATAGTAAATTCTCTAGCTCAATCGTAGAACAACTCCGGAGACCGACTGACCGAGATTAAGTCGATACACTATGTTTATCAACTACCGTCGCCTGTATAAGTCTGTGATAACATTTAGGACTCTCAGGAAGAACGAGGGTCGTGACGATTTCGTTGATAAAAATTCATTAGAAGACTCTTTGAAACGTCTATGTTACTTATCACAGAGTCCGACTCGGAAAAGAACGGATAATGAAGGTGAGGGTCTTTGAGAGGAAAAGATTAGATAACTACATGTTACGGGCACCCTTATGTGAATTTTCGAAGTGTATTTGTTAGAACTTACAATCTCCGAATTTACACATCCTGACGATGATTGGTGATCCGTTTAATTCCGTCGTCCAATGATAAAGGTTTTCCCTATTAAGACTCTACTCGAAATTCTTGAAAGTTCTTCCCATTCGGCTTCTTTAGGTATCGTCACCAGTTTGTATCCGATATATATATACACACACATATATATATATATATATATATACATATATATATGTATATAAATTAACTAACAGACATTAAAGGATAAGGTCAGGGGGTTTACGAGTAACGTCGAGGGATCTTACTAGTCAAGTCAAGTCAAGTCAACGAGTCAGAACAGACTGAGACGCTGAGGTACCTGACGTCATACGGTCCGGAGGGACAGGTAGTGGTTGTGGGATTCAAATACGTTTGAGTACAGGTAACTCAACCACTACGGTAGGTTGGTAGAGTAGGAGACAACAGGGGAAGAGGAGGGTAGAAGTTCGAAAGGGTCGGAGTCCCAGAAAAGGTTACTCAGTCAAGAAACGTAGTCCACCGGTTTCTTAACCTCGAAGTCGAAGTCGTAGTCAGGAAGGTTACTTATAAGTCCTGACTAAAGGAAATACTACCTGACTATTTAGTCTAATTAAAGAACGGATTCCCGAAATAGAACCCGAGTGAAAAACTCCCTGACCCGATATTTGAAGTAGTAGTTCCATTAAGTGACAGGAAGGAAACTGTTTACAACTCATTCCACCATATAAATCCGGTTTCCGAAATTTGAGTTACCACTTCGTATTTGGTCCATTTTCCGTAAAGGGTAGGTGGAGTTTAAACATTTGCGTTCGGTCCTCTTTAATTGTATGTCTACTTGTACTGTTTTTGGTCAAAGTAAGTCTAAAGTTTACTGTACTACGAAATTATAATCGTATAGATAATTTTATAACATAACTTAGATTCTTTGTATTTTTAGTATACTAACAGTACGATCTTTCTGTAAGTCATTATGAGTTATGTCGACAAATATTTTATATAAGGTTTATCTTATAATTTAGTTTGTAAAAATGACGTCTTTTTTGTACTTTTTAACTTATACAGTAAAAAGATTCGTACTAGTTTATATTGTACTTTTTCGTTATATTTTGACCTATTTAAATTGATGTAACTTTTTAAGATATATCTTTTCTAATTGTAAGTATCAATTTTGTCTTTACTATTCCCCTTTTAATTGACGTTGTATAATATATGTACATATAATTTTCTTTTTTCTGACCTCATTTTTAGAGGAACCCTCTTTACCTGAGACATTTTCTTATTTCACAAATTTCTTTGTCTTTATCCTTTATTTTTATCAAGAAGTCGTGTGTTTGTGTACGAGGGAAAGTGATAATTATTCCATTTGTTTTTAATTTTCCTGTTACTTTACTGAAAAATTTCATAGTTTAACTATAGTGACAGTCCAATGACGCCATATGAGTTCTTATATATACCAGAAACAATGGTTAAGGACCGTGTCAGACAGTTCATATAAGGAAAGTTGGTACGTCGAAAACCCTAAATCTGATATGAGTACTTATATGAGTGTCTTCCCATTCCCGTAAGTAAAGTCGTAATCTAAAGTCCTTGTTAGATTTATTACAAAGTTTATTTAACGTCATCTCAGGATTTATCTTATCTTAGTTCAACTTTTCTTACTTCATCAAGTTAGAAATTACATATAATTGTTTACTTTTTCCGTTCTATATTTTTAGTGTATATCATATGATATCAAATATTATTTTAATCATACGTATATAAACGTATATCTTTCTTATAGATATTTGTATATATTACGTTCTTGTTATCTTTTACAGAGAATCCTCCACTAAGTACACTATTCCCTTGTCTTAACCCTTCTTCTAAATGATCTTAACACATACAAAAGTCAATATACACGAAAAGTTAATAAAAACTAAGAATTTCAATATTTAATACACTTTCAATAGATGGTTTTATTATTTAACAAGTAATTGTATAAAATTTTTAATACGTAACATGTTATTACTTAATGTTATTTATACATAAACATTAATTAACAAATACGTCTTCTATATGATAAAACATATTGTTTCTCTTACAATAATATTTATTTTCTCACCTCGTACTTCATGTATTCAAAGATTTTAAATCAGATCAGATAATTAGACCAGTTTTATCACAAAACTTAGTTGGGTTTCTTTGGCCGAATCTTTTTATTAGGCACATCCTCTCGTGTTGTTTACTTATAAGGATTTAACGACGGACATGAGTGGAATATTAATATATCAAAATTTATAGATTTATAGACTCGACTTTAATTGATGACAAATTGACTTTTTATATATATATGTAAATGATCACAGACTATAAACGGGTGTTACTCTAACACATGACAAATCTTTTTATATTGGAAAAAAAGAAAACTAGAACAAAAGTTTAAACGCATTTAGAATAAAAAAACAAGAATTCATCTCTTTAAAATTTTGTGTCTCTATTTGAACAATATTTACTTCTTTTATTACTTGAAGTTAGTTCCTATTGTTACATAAAAATTTATAAATTTATTAAACGAATTCTTTAACTTTTTATTTGGAAAATTTGATCGAATTATAAAAATATAAAATTACGTTAAAAATATTACAAAATATAAGATGAATGTTTTAGGTAACGTAAATTAACCGATTTCGTGATATAAAGATATAAAGTTAAAAAAAGATAAAAAGTATGTTTTATATAATGTGTATAACGAATGAAAAATGTGAAGAGACTGAAAATATGAAACTCAATGACACATAGAAAACATAGTAAATGTATCAGACATTCTTAGTATGTTTTCCCTTATTGACAATCGACAGTCTAGTGTCACATAAAAACTAGTATAAGGTAGTCACTGTGTACAAAATGTAACAATTCTGTAGGACAGACTTTTTGTTTTGAGACCTTACCTTAACATTTTTCGGGTAAGAAAATCTAACAAACTTAATAAGTACTTATGTTGTGGAACAACCGTGAATTTTACGTTAGTTTTATATTTACTACGTACACATACGACACAGGTTTAAGGTGTGACCTATAAAGATTCGATATGTGTTCATAATGACAAAAAAATTTATCGTTTCATTTCAACGGTAACACATTCTGACAAAACAGTCCAGATTAATTAATTTTGTAAAAATCTAAATTTAAATAGATAGTATCGGAATTTACACTTTATAAGGGTTACAGAGGTAATTTTGAGTTTATACAATAGATCATATATTACTCGATGGAGTGTTAGAGATGATCTTTTTTTTTTTACATAAAAAACCATCCGAGAGTACTCCAATGGACTTTAAAGTATAATTAGTTAATGGATTTTCAAACACAATAAGATAAAATTATTTAGATCTTCTACATTTGTCCCTTTAAGTCACGAACCTAACACTATATATACCGTATCAAAATGTAATCAAATAAGACAATACGGGTTCAGAGCTTTAGAGGGTTACTGGTGGTCCCTCGGTTATAGGCTACGTTTTCGTTCTCTCAAAAATAATGGTTCGATTTCGACCCCGAGGGTGGCAATGGCTACGTCGTCGATTCCTCTCCTCGGGGCTTGAGACCCAATGTAACGAATATATCCCATAAGAGCGAGCTTTTTAAGATTTTTGTCCTCAAAGGCCCAACCCTTTACAGATTAGCCAATGGAAGACACCTTCCCAATCCACAACCTAAGACTAAACAAGGGTAAAGGGCCCGAATTAAGCTTAAAGGGCCCCTTACAGGATTCGGGACTTCCATTTCAGTCCTCTAGGATTAGACCCTAGACTAACTGAGCGTCCACCACCCCACTCCAGTCCCCTAAAGGTTTCTGAGAAAGGAGTCTTGAGATTTTACCTCAGAAAAAATTGTTTTACCTCACCGAATCCAAGAAGTCAAGATGTCGATCGTTCAGTACATATAATACTTACAATATGTCATGTTTATCACTCATCTAAAACACTTATGTATTTGGATTTAAAGTGACGGATTTAGATAATAATTAAAACCTTTGTGTATTCCTAGACTCTATTCTTTACCCTACACGTGTATAGGATTAAATACACACATATATATATACATACATACTTATTTATTTACCCATCTGTTCATAACAGAGTTATAGTATATCCTACTTTCTTTCATTTCAGCGAGTCAGCACAGGTTGAGAAACACTGGAGGACCTGACATCGGATGTTCCGAGGAGGTAGGTACCCTAAGAGGTCCGTTCTCATGACCCCACCCAACGGTAAAGGAAGAGCTCCCCCAGAATCTCTATTTATTAAACTGTTTTATCGACTGAAATTAATCAAATCCCTGTCTATCCCTCTTGACTGATGATAGATCTCTTTATTTTTATTTTGTCCTATTTTCTTCACTATCAACTATGATTTCTATTGACCTTACTCTCAAGTATTACGTAAATAAATCGATAATGAAGTTTGTAAATAATCGAGGAGAACATACATTTTATACAACGACATGGGTTTTACACAGTACTCCTTCTGTCTATTATAGGGACTAGAATATTTCTAAGTTCCGACTTTATAAACCTGAACTAATTTATTATTCATCCAATGAATATTCTATATGTAGGATTCACATTTATATGTCTTTTTAGTTTTCATTTAGATACCTTTTTCTATATGAGAATTTAACATTTGGAGTTATTTTGACTCATCGATATTATTACGATCCTTTCATATGTCTTTTCTTCTTCGTAATGATCTCTATTTCTCTTTTCGAATATTACTATTTTTACATATAGGCGTCTTTTTATTTATTTAGATTTACACATATTAATAGAGTACGACAGTTTTGTATAGTCTATTTTTATTAGAATAGACTTTCATACTTATCTGTTCAAATGTTAGTAACACTCTATAAAAATCATGAAGAGATTCCTTGACTATTTCATCTGTTTCATAATTTCTAAGTCTTCTACACTTGTCGTACTAAGTGTTCCAACTGGGATTAACTGTGTATTTCTTATTATATAGACTGTTTGCTTCTTATGAATAAAAGTTCATGTGTAAGTTCACGTCAATAGTTTTAACTGGTGTATGGCTCATAATCAGTTGTTTAAACACTTCTAAATACAATAAGGAGATTAGTATCATTTTCATTCTTTGGTTAATGTTTTTATATCGATCTTTATAAACTTTTCATCCGTTATATAAATAGTAAGTTTATACTAAATTACCTATTAAAATACACAACTGAACTAATCTAGTGTCTCACAAGTCTATAAACAACCTATTCTAATCGTAAACACAACTATCTGACTCATCTCGTCTAACGAGAGGAGTCACACCCACCCGGATTATATTAGGCAAACCCTTAAAAAGAACCGGACTATCGAACTCGAGTTGTAGTCAGAAGAGGGGATTGTCTGACTCTAAATGTGGTAACCGTGATACCAAGAGTCTTGACGTAGTGGTTATAAGGACCCAAGAGTCAACCATTGTCGTCTAATACCTTAATTCAAAGTTATTAGTGTACTCTGTTAGGGAATTTTATTTATAGAAATATATATGTATATACGTGTATATATGTTATAGTATATTTTCTTAACATATTATCTATTATAAATTTCTGTGATATGATGGAATAATAAGTTTATATATATATATAAATGTGTATATAAAGGAAAACCAAGAGAAAAAGACCTCTTGAGATTATGTGTTTTTCGTTTACAGTCACCTTTATGAAAATACACACCATTATTATATTGGATCTCAGTGGGTACGACTTTAACTGGTAAAAATGAGGAAGTAGAGAGTAAGACGTTTATTCACGGTTCGATACGCATCAAACGGAGGTAATTTAGAGTAGACAAAGTAATAAAGGTTCCGGTAATAGTTACTTACTAAAACCCGGGATTAATACAGGTCGAATGACTTTTGATGACTTTTCGCTAAGGATACAACGAGTAAGAAGGATTTGTTTCGACTGTTGTATTAGAAGGACTTAGTCACAAAACAAATCCTGAAAGTAAGAACGGACATGTTCATTTGATTTTTGGGAGACGTACCTATATATTTATATGAACCTGAAGAGAGTTGAAGGTTAACGGAGATGTTGAAAGGAAGATTATAACAGAGACCCAATTACGGCAGAGGAAAAAGACAATTGTAGGATAAATATGAAGTCAAAACTAAAGTGTACGATGCAAGAGTTCTTTGGAACTGACCAATGGAGATTCGTAGAGACTGGAAGATTAAACAACTAGGAACATGTTCACAAAAGATACAAAGAGACTAACGGAACAACAAATCAGTGGTTCGACACAGGCTGAGAAAACTGTGGTGTACCTGACATCGGGTGTCCGAGATGACAGGTACCCTAAAGGGCTCGTTCTTATGACCTCACCAAACGGTAAAGAACCTATCATGATGATTTCCCACTAAACGAATAAGGAGAGTATCTAGATGAATAAACAACAGAAAAACAAAACCAAATTTACTAGAGAACGAATAGAAAAATAGTAGTTATCCCTTATTATATTATATACTTTTCCATGTACCTCTATAGATTTGTGTTCCGTTACACGACTCTAAACAAAACCAAACTCTACAACTTCAGGTAATATTTCAAATATCTTTCATTCTGAGTTCAACTCAAGGTCTTTTTGTCGATAAAGACGAAATAACTGATACGGTTTCGGACACTGACACACTTAGTGTTATTTGACACCTTTTAAGACTTTCTCTACCCTTATGGTCTGGTAGACTGGACGGAGAACTCTTTAGACATACGTCCAGTCCTTCGTTGTCAATCTTGACCTGTACCTTGTTGTCTGACCAAGGTTTATCCTTTTCCTCACGTAGTTCCGACATATAACAGTGGGACGAATAAATTGAAGATACGTCTCATGTAGTACTCTTTGCGACCTGACCTTCTTTGTGTTCCACCTTAGTTCTAACGACCCTCTTTATAGTTATTGGAGTCTATGCATCTACTGTGGTGGGAATACCGTCTTTCACTTCTCCTCGATTTTTCGGAGAACTACTTTCACTTTCTCCTCTCACTTTTTAAACCGAATTCCGAGTTGTAAGTCTTTTACTTCTAGTACCGTAGACCAGGGAAGTACCCTTTATCTACCCCTTTGTCATCTTTGTCACAGTCTGTAAATAAAAACCCCCCGAGGTTTTAGTGATGTCTACCACTACGTCGATAATTTAATTTTCTGCGAATGAGGAACCTGCTTTTCAATACTGGTTGGATCTGTCGTATAAGTTTTCGTCTCTGTAATGAAACGGCTGATGCCAGGCAAATCAGTTCCGATACCAAAAAGGACACCAGTACATACCTACACTCTCAACCTGACACTTCTTCCAACTCGTGTCTTCTTGACTACGAAAACTTGACACCACAACCTCTTCTGAGAACTCTCAGGGAACCTGACGTTCCTCTAGGTTGGTCAGGTAAGACTTCCTCTAGTCGGGACCCTAAAGAAACCTTCCTTACTACAATTTCGACTTCGAGGTCATGAAACCGGTGGAGTACGCTGCTCAACTAAGAAACCTTTTCTGGGACTACGACCCTCCCTGACTCCCGTCCTCCTCTTCCCCTGTTGGTTCCAACTCTACAGACCTACCGTAGTGTCTGAGCTACCTACACTCAGACTCACTTGAGGCCCTCTACCACTACCTGTCGCTCCGGACCGCACGACGTTAAGTACCCCAGTGTTTCTCAACCTGTGCTGACTCGCTGACTTGACTTGACTTGCCTGGTTTTTATAAAAAATTAATAAAAGAATCCAATATGGACTAGTTTGATCGTTTAAAGAACGTACTTCTCATTTAATTTCTTTATTTCAGAAGGTGTCCTTTAAAAATCATATGACATAAAATCTTACGACCTCAAAGGAAAGAAAGATTAGAGGTCATTGAATCATTTAAACTGACGGGATATATTGTGAACATCACAAAACGAAATTAAAAGACTGTTAAAGTAAATCACCTTTACTTATAATATTCAAACTTTATCTAATCTTTAACGTGTAATGTTACTAAGTTTTATATAGATGTACGGAATTTACGGTATTAAAGTATTATCTTATTATTTAAATTCACGACTTGTAAAAGGGTCGAATATGAATTATATTCACTTATAATTAATATCAGAAATTAAAATTCTAAGAGGTTCACAGAAAATACATCTTATATGAATGTTTTTCATTTTAAATAAGATTATTCAACAAAAGTGGATAAGTAATAAAAGTATTTTTTCTGATAATCTTTATAAAAAAATAATTGAGAACTTAATCGTTGGTCTTTGATGATAATTTTTATTTTGTGTCTCAAAAATTACTGATTGTAATACCTTATGGTACCACTATCTTAAATTACCTTAGTTGGTTTTCCTAGATTTAGTTATTTACTTAAATCAAGAATAAAAATTCCTTTATTTTTAAAAATACTAATAGTATCTCTATGAGTTTCACATAAGGTTTCAATTCAAAATTATTTTATCAACGAAACGAAGGACTACTTATTTAGAGAAAAGTTAATAAATATAAATAAGGTAAAACTCCATATCCCTAGGAGGTATATTATTAAATTTAAAAAGATATTATTTCGTTTTGTTGGTTATAGTCTGTAACCTTTTCAAATTAACACTACTAAGTAGTTTTACAGAGGTTTATTAAAAATTTTGGTAACGTTCACTTCAGCGAGTTAGCACAGGCTGAGAAACGCTGGGGTATCTGTCATCGGAACGTCCGAGGAGGTAGGTACCCTAAAAGGTCCGTTCTTATGACCTCACCTAACGGTAAAGGAAGAGGTCTCTTAGAAGGGCTGGGTCCCTAGCTTGGACCCAGAGGGCGCAACATCCGTCTACGAAATGGCAGACTCATTTGTAGAGTAAAAAGATTACGGTGGTTTTAAAAGAATCTAAATTTTAAAGATTCTCAAAATCAAGACAGTGTTTTACAAAACTCCCATTAGAGGGTCTTTATTTAAAATTAATTTAACTTTCATATGTAAACAGAAGTTTGTGATACATAAAGAGATCTCCTATGATGTAGAAGTACCTTTCGTTCTGTTTTCATAAGAAAAATTTTCACTTCGTATTTTCTCTATAGAAGTAATATGTGTATACTTATAACATAAGTACCCTTTTTTACCCTTTACAGTCGATATTACCAATACTACTCAGACCTCCTCTTTACTAAAAAGTTAAAAAAAAGATAAAACAAAAAAGATAGTCTGAAGAAATATTAAAGTATCTGTTAACTTACTATTCCCTTTTTTCTCTCTTACACATTTAACCTTATATGTACTATCCTTTTTACTCGACATTAGAGAGTCAATGGGAAGAGTTCACACCATTTTGTCATAATTTAGTTCGATTTCTATATAATTTTTTTTATCACACGATTGACTCAGACGATCTACTGATAATTATCATTGAACATCAGTTAAATAAATTCACTGAAGAGTAGAGATTTGATACCTTCTTCTACTTTCAACTCTATATAGGGGTTCACCTGTCGTGTAAAAGGTACTGACTGAAATTGAACTTTAACAAATGACTACGTCTTTCATACACCTCTAATTCATGCACCAAGTTTGAGGGAACACGGGAACGTCTAATGAATTCTGGACTTGAATCCTTCACTTCTCTTATATTTACCACGGATCTATTGGTTCTCTCTACGTTTCACTTTCACGTTGATCTGATGATAAACTAGTAGTAGTTTCATCACCTTTTTGATGTACCTAGTTGTTGTAGTTTTTTCCTTCTCACTCATACCTTTTTGAAGTTTAACCTATTTTAAAAGATGTAGTTATTAGTACTTCCCAAATATGTTACTGAAACAATATTGGGTGTATATAAATATCTTCCGTAAGACTTAAAATAATTTATTTTGTGCTTTTTTAATTAATGTTTTATTCATTTTGATCGGTGTTATTCCCGAAGGGTTCACCACGATCACCATTTCTTAGGCGGACGAACACGTCCTCTGATTCTCTACGTCCAAGTTAGGGACCCAGTCCTTTTATAGGACCTCTTCCTGTACCGTTGGGTGAGATCATAAGAAGGGACCTCTTAGGGTACCTGTCTCCTCGAATCGTCCGATGTCAGGTATCCCAGCGTGTCAGTCTGTTCTGACTTCACTAAATCGTGTGTGTGCACCGGTTTTGTTTTACTTCTACACCTATTCCTTTGATATTTAGAAGTTCACGATTCCCCCGTTTTATTACTTATTTCTAATATCTGTTTTAATACGAAACCTCGTATCCGAATTTTTATTAGGAGTCTTTCGTATTATTTAACTGTCTTTCCTCCATATATTATTAAATAAACTTTTCCTCAATGTCAGTTTACTTCTATTTAATATGAGTTTCTACAAAATAGTTACTTATAGACTTTTACCTTGTGTTAGTTTTGAATTTGTATTATTATCGTTATCTTCTTTTCTTACAAGGACTTGACTTCCTTCTACACCTGTCTTTTCACTTTGTTAAGTACTTTACGACCAGTTTTTGTTACCTTTCTTTTTACTGGTAACTTTGTACGTGTACTTTTCCGTAAAGATTAAGGGTGTATCTCACCTACTTAAACCTACGAAAAGAAGGAAGATCACACGTACGTTTCAGTGAAGTCAGTACAGACTGAGAAACTCTGTGATACCTGACACCGGGTGATCCGAGGACATAGGTACCCTAAGAGGAACTAACGCAACAGTACGGGAGGAGGTCCCATAGAAGGGTCAGATCCTTAACTTGTGTACAGTGAATACAGAAGACGTAACAGTCCAACCAAGAAATGGTGATCACGGTGGACCCTTCGGGAGAAGGAAGATCTTCGGATACGTTTATAATATTATACATAATACTCTTACTTTTAGATTATGTATCGACTTGAAACTCTTTCATTCCCTTTAAGTACACAGTAAAATGTGTTCTTTTAAACTTACTTTCCGATAATATTTGGTTACTCCATTACGGTGACGTCGGACTTCTTTACACCAAAGATCTATGTCCAAGAAATTTGTATGACACTCTGTGTATAATCATTTAGACGTATTTTAGACCCTAAAACACGACTAAACAAGTGAGTTGAGAGAAAATCTACCGAAACAAGTACTATTTTCTGTCTTACAATTTCAGATGGGAGAGATCTAACGGATTGTCAAGTACAAAATATTCATAAAACCGAACGTGGTTTGTAAGTCCAAGTGTACAATAGACACTTCATATTTATTCCCTTTTTTAAGAAAAAAAATGAAGTTAACTAAAACGATCGTCTCAGTATCTTAAATTAAAAAGACCTCGTTACTACATGTCCTGAGTTATATATCAACGATCGAACTCCCTGTCTCGTATGTCGGTGATAAATTATCGTACGTAAAACACTTCGATCACATCAGGACTTCGGTTACCAGTGACATCTTTGAATAAGTAGGGATCCAGTCTCCTAAAACTAGGCACTCAGTCTTGTCATCTCTTAATTCACTATCCCTGGAAGATCAAAAAGTAGGAAAATGATGAATTAACTCCGAATGTTACTTTCTGAACTTCCTGACCTTTGAGAAGTCATATTATTCATTCTTACTCTACCGTTACAACGTTAGTTAGTAAGACCCACTGTGTGGTTTCATGGAAGTGGTTCGTCTAGAGTCCAATGTCAGAGAAGTAGTTTCGAGATTTTTAATCCCGTTCATACCGTTAATCCTGTCTATGTGTGTCGTTGTAAGGTTGTAATTCATCTTCATCATATAAGTTCTGTCACAATTTCCGTATACTTTCAGCACACTTGGTAACTGAAAAAAGGGTCTTACTGAAGAGGACGACGAGAGAATAAGGAAGACTTTGGTGGTGTGGACACTTGGTGACTCTTCTAAAACACTGTTCTACTGGAGTCTTTTTGATAACTTATATGAAATTTTATCAAGACATGTGTAGGTCTTTACATGTCTGAGAAAGTGTGACTCTACACTACGATATCCTTTCAAACCTTCTTTAGCGGGATATTTCTTACTTTAAAAATCTTTATACAGTATCAAATGATCTATTATTACTAATAAACTTCAGTCTATAGACTGTCTATTCTACCGACCTACCGTAGTGACTGAGCTACCTGCACTCAGACCCACTTGAGGCCCTCAACCACTACTTGTCCCTCCGGACCACACGACGTTAAGTACCTCAGCGTTTCTCAGCCTGTGCTGACTCGTTGACTTGACTACTTGACTACTATATATATATATATTAGTCAAAACCCCTGAAGAACATCAAGTCTTCCATTTCTTAGACAGACGTTACGTCCTCCGGGCCCATCCTAGGGAACCAGTCTTTTTAGAGGACCTCTTCCTTTACCGTTGGGTGAGGTTATGAGAAAAGACCTCTTAAGGTGTCTATCTCCTCAGACCATCCGATGT
The DNA here is from genome assembly GCA_006410555.1 of Capra ibex. NCBI lineage: Eukaryota > Metazoa > Chordata > Mammalia > Artiodactyla > Bovidae > Capra > Capra ibex. The sequence continues at coordinate 34,071,506 of SJYO01048061.1, read as the reverse complement.
CAGGTACCCCAGCGTTTCTCAGTCCTTGTTGACTCACTGATTGTGTATATGGTTGAAATCTTATATTGTGACAGGTTTCTGTTACATAAACATTAGCTCTTCTTGTTTGGATAAGGAAATCGAGATTAGAGACACGAGAGAACGGAATGAATCAGTACGACCGAGACTTGGAAACATTGTCTTACAACTTTATATATATTGGGAAAGAATTCAGAGACGGAGGGTACGAACTGTAAATTTCCATATTATTAAAAATTAAGTATATCTCTATTTTCAATGTCTTGTCTTTGATTATTAAAGGAACAACTTCCAAATTTCCTTGTAAAACTCGTCTGGATGGACTCGTTGACAATTCTTGTTTCCTAATACTGTATGAGAGGTCCCAGATCAGTCATGGTTCTTCAAAAGTTGTTGGTCGGTTCGAGAGACGGGAAAATCATACGTTCCTCGAACCTAAGATTAAGACCATTCTACCAAGAGACCCTGTGATCAGGTGATATAAGAACCAGACCATCGAAAGAGTTATTTCAGGAATAAGGGACGGGTTTGTGGAACAGAAAATTCAATAACTGGACAACACCCCACTCATCAAACTCCAACCTGAGTTATTGTATAAATGAAATCTATTTGTTAATACTAAGTTGTCCACCAGTCTGAACCTGTTTCGTTCTGACTTTCTAGATCACTGTACCTCTCGAAACACTTACTTGACGAATCTTATATTACACCATTATGAATAGGAACATTTACAGTGACGTCCCATAAGTAATTAATCCTACAAAATTTATTAGTCCACTTGTAACACTGGGTGGTCAAACTAACGTTAGTCAAAGAGGAGTCGGTGTGGACACGAATGAGTTATCTGACTACTTGGGTCACCGGTACCTCTGTCCTACTATCAAAATGTACCGACGTCATTATACAAAAAGTCAGTTCTGTTACAGGGTTTGACTCATGGGTTTACCAATCATTGTTACTCGACAGAAATCAGAGACCGTCCGTTATATAATGGTCCATATTGAAACGGGGGTTTAATGTCTTGCCTCCGTTACAAAAAAAGGAGTCCTAATCTCTATATTTAAGACCTTTACCTAAATGAAAGAGTTATACAGTACAACAAAGTCGTTTTAGTACGAACTTAAGTTAGTTCTTCTAGGGGACCTCCTCCAGTACCGTTACGTACGATCATAAGAACGGACCTCTTTGGGTGTCCGTCTCCTCAGATTACCCGGTTCCAGGTATTCCGACCTTTCACATCCTGTACTGACTTCACTGAAACGCGTTTGTGTATAAAAATGGAATTAAACATAAAATTTATATACAACTTGTACTCCAGAGTTTATGTTTATCTTATAAACGTATATATTTAGTGAAAGGAAATCATGTACTTAGTATAAAAAACTAAAAAACTCTATATCTATTGTATCTTAAGTTACTTCATATTTATTTGGACATAAATTTATTTAATTTAACAGTTTAGTATAAATGACACTATCCATTCGAGACCTTCGAAAATAACGGCTTCTAGTAAATACTTTGGTTCGAAATTCATAGATTCCTACGAGTTGTATTTTGTTTTGATTTAAATTTGTATCTTTTAACAAAGTCGAAGTAAGGTATCTATGCATATGTTAGTGAAAATCTACCATATGACTGTGGCTATCATCTCATGCCTTCAAATATAAGTCTATATTTAACCCTTACGATATGCATTCTTTTACAAATTTTAAAGAGGTCTAAGAGTCTTGAGAAAGACAAATTGTTTCACTTTATTATAACGAAGTATTGTCACTGAGTTTCTGTTTTTCGATTTTCGTTTTCTATTTCTCGTTTAATTATAAGAAGAGAAAACACTTAAGGTAAAAGAAAAGAAAAGGTAACATAAATAAAATAAGAAGGAACTTATACGGAGTTCCTACCGTACTGTTGGAAATTTACATTTAGTTTTATCTTATGCATACATGAATGTATTTTAAAATCACATCATTGAATTTTACGTACTATTAACTTTTATGTCCATGTTGTCGAAAACATATTTACACTTTATATCGTATAATCAGACACTAGAGAAATTAAAGTTATTTACTTGTATCCATTACACTCTTAACCCGGTATTTCTTTCGACTCTACGGATTCTTAACTACGAAAACTTGACACCACAACTTCTTCTGAGACCTCTCAGAGAATCTGACGTTCCTCTAGTTTGGTCAGTTAGGAATTCCTTTAGTCAGGACTTATAAGTTACCTTCCTGACTACGACTTCAAGGTTATAAAACTGGTGCACTACGTTTCCTGACTGAGTAACCCTTTCTGGGACTATCATCGTTACTAACTTCCGTTCTCTTCTCCTACTGTCTCCTATTCTACCAACCTACCGTAGTGACTGAGTTACCTATACTCAGACTCGTTGGAGACCGTCAACCACTACCTGTCCCTTCGGACCACACGTAGTCCGGTACCCCAGTGTCTCAGTCTGTACTGTCTCACTCACTTGATTGATTATTATCATTATAAATATACATTTATTTTCTTTTTTATTGTCGATACGATTATCTTAATCTAAGTGGTTCCACTTTCTCCTCTCACTTTTTCGACCGTACTTTGAGTTGTAATTTTTTTTGTTGTACACATACAATCGGTAGGCATACGGAAGAAACCTCTTTACAGATAAATCAAGAAACCGGGTAAAAAACTAACCCAGTAAATAAAAAGACCTTAACTCGACGTATTCAACGAATATATAAAAACTCTAATCAACAAACAGTCGACGAAGTAAACGATAATAAAAGAGGGTAAGTCTTCCGACAGAAAAGTGGAACGAATATAAAAGGAAACAACACGTCTTTGAAAATTAAAATTAATCTAGGGTAAACAAATAAAAACGAAAATAAAGGTCTTAAGACCCTCCACCCAGTATCTCCTAGGACGACACTAAATACAGACTCTCACAAAACGGATACAAGAGGAGATCCTCAAAATATCAAAGACCAGAATGTAAATCTAGAAATTAGGTAAAACTCAAATAAAAACACACCCCACAATCTTTCACTAGATCAAAGTAAGAAAATGTTCACCAACTGGTCAAAAGGGTCTGTCTACCGCTTGTTTGTGTACTTTTCTACGAGTTGTAGTGAGTACTAATCTCTTTACGTTTAGTTTTGGTGTTACTCCATGGTGAAGTGTGGTCAGTCTTACCAAACAAGGTAACTAGATATACAGACAGAAACACGGTCATGGTATGACAGAACTACTGACACCGAAACATCATCTCGGACTTCAGTCCGTTCAACTAAGGAGGTCAAGGTAAGAAGAA
>SJYO01048061.1:33978623-34068186 GCA_006410555.1 Capra ibex | reverse complement strand
GACCCGTATGTGTGGCTCCTTTGGTCTTAACTTTCTCTGTGTACATGGGGTTACAAGTAGCGTCGTGACAAATATTATCGGTCCTGTACCTTTGTTGGATCTACAGGTAGTCGTCTACTTACCTATTCTTTCGATACCATGTATATATGTTACCTCATAATGAGTCGGTAATTTTTATTAAGTAAACTTAATCAAGACTACTCTACCTACTTTAACCTCGGCTAATATGTCTCACTTCATTCGGTCTTTCTTTTTGTGGTTATGTCATATGATTGTGTATACATACCTTAAATCCTTCTACCGTTACTGCTGTGACATACGTTCTGTCCTTTTTTCTGTGTCCACACATACTGCCTGAAAACCTGAGTCTCCCTCTCCCTCTCCCACCCTACTAAACCCTCTTACCGTAAGATTGTACATATGATAGTACATTCTTAACTAGTGGTCAGATACAGACTGCGTCCTATGTCGTACGAACCCCGACCACGTACCCCTACTGGGTGTCTCTACAATACCCCTCCCTCCACCCTCCCCCAAAGTACAAACCCTTACGTACATTCTTAATTTCTAAAATTTTAATTTTTTTACTTTTTGATTTTGTTGTTGTTGTTGTTGTTGTTGTTGTTTTGGATTCTAGTACCGTAGGTCAGGGTAACGTACGATTCAGTGAAGTCAACACAGGTTGAGAAACTCTAAGATACCTGACATCGGGCGGTCAGAGGAGAGAGGTGTCCTAAAGAGTCCTTTCTTATACCCTTACCCAACCGTAAAGGAAGAGCTCCCTTTGAAAAATTAAAGGACTAGCTTAAACGGAGAGGACGTAACCGTCTGTGTAAGAACATGTGACTTTGAGGACCCTTCGGGTATTGTTTTGATCTACCGTATAATTTTTCGTCTCTGTAGTAAAACGAGTGTTTCTGGGTATATCAATTTCGATATTCCTTCGATGTCAGTGGTGAGTGTCACTAAAATCTCAGGTTCTTTTATTTTAGACTGTGAAAAAGGGTAATATAAAAGGTATTTCATTACTCTGATCTACAGTACTATGTATGTATATATATATATATATATATATATATATATATATAAATTTATAACTGAAAGTTCGGTCGTCTTATCTATAAAAAGACCTTAAGAGAACGGTAGACATACTAGGTTGTCACAACCGGTAAATTAGAGTACAAGGAGACGGAAAAGATTTGGGTCTAACATGCATGTAGACTTTCACACACCAAGTACATGACGACTCCGGATCGAACCTCCTAAAACTCGTATTGGAATGATCGTACACTATACTTATATTAGCATGTCATAGTACTTGTAATAAACCGGTACCCGTTATTTCCCGAAGGGAATATCGAGTCGACCATTTCTTAGGAGGACGTTTCGTCCTCTAAGGTCAAGGTAGGGACCCAGTCCTTCTAGGTGACCTCTTCTCTATTCGATGGGTGAGGTCATAAGAACCCGAAAGAACTACGGAGTCAACCATTTCTTAGGTGGACGTCACGTCCTCTGGACCCAAACCTGGGACCCAACCCTTCTAGGGGTCCTGTTCCCTTTCCGATGGTAAAGGTCATAAGACCGGACCTGTTACGGTACCTGATATGTCAGGTACCCCAGCGTTTCTCAACCTGTGTTGACTTAATGAAAGTGAAAGAAAGTGAATGAAGAAACCTAAATTTACTTTTGACTTGAAAAGGTCAGAAACCGGTGACGACTCAAAAGGTTTAAATGACTGTATAACTCACATCGTGAAATTGTCGTAGTAGAAATCCTAAACTTTATCGAGTCGACCTTACGGTAGTGAAGATGATTGAATCGAGTATCATTTCGAAGGATTCCGGGTGAACTGAAGTATGATGTCTTACAGAACGAGGTCCACTCACTGGTGTGGTAATACCAATAGGACCAGCGTATCTGGAAAAAGCGTATCAAGAAGACACATAAGGACGGTTGAGAAGAATTAGAGAAGACGAAAACAATCAAGGAGTGACGAAGACAGGAAATACCACGGGCAGAAACGTCCTTTGCAAGGAAACTATAAAGGTTAAAAGAACTTCTCTAGAGATCAGAATGGGTAAGATAACAAAAGGAGATAAAGAAACGTAACAAGTAAATTCTTCAAAAAGAAAAGAGAGGAATGATAAGGGATTTTGAGACGTAAGTTAACCCATACACAAAGGGAAAGAGGGAACGGAAAGTGAAAAAAAGAAAGGAGTCGATAAACACTTAGGAGGAATCTGTTGGTGAAACGAGAGATCGTAAAGAAAAAGAACCCCTACTAAAACCAATGATGGAGGACATGTTACAATACTTGTAGGTAGGTATCGAGAAGTCCGTGAGACAGATGGTATAGATTAGGGAACTTAGATAAACAGTAGAGGTTACATATTTGTATTTCCTAAACTAAATCCTGTATGGACTTACCGAATCACCAAAAGGTATGAAAGAAGTCAAATTCGGACTTAAAACGTTATTCCTCGACTACTAGACTCGGTGTTTGTCGAGGTCCAGAACAAAAACTATTGACATATCTGACAGAGGTAGAATCCGACGTTCCTTGTATTAGTTAGACTAAACCATAACCGGTAGACTACTACAAAAACACATCTCAAAAGAGAACACAACAATCTTCTACAAATAACATGGTCAAACAAGAGAACTGTTTTGAGACAATCGGAAACACAACGAAGCAAAACATGAGATTCCTGTTTAAACGGACAATAAGGTCCGTAGAGAATTCAAAGATGACACTGTAGGGTTATGGGATATTTTCTATTTAAACGGGTAGGTCAGTTAAAATCAAGTGACTAAAAATTCTAAAACTACAAGAGAGAACGGTAGAGAATGAGGTGGTGTAGGTCGAATGGAACTAAGTACCTGGAGTGTAAAGTTCCCGGATACGTCAGTCTGAAATTTAAGTGGTTGTCTGAAAGATGTCGACTCATAATAAGGGTAAAGCCGGGACGACGACATAAACGTAACCTCGATAATCATTCACGGGAAATGAGAGGGGGTCATCGTATAACCTGTGGAAGGTTGGGACCCGCGAACAGAGAACAGTAGTATAGAAAAAACGGAAAAGTATGATAAACACCCCAAGAGGTCCGTTCTTATGTCCTCACCTACTATGAACACTAGTGTTTTCTGACTTATAAAGTAAACCAATATTCTGAATGATATGAGGAGTTCTATATCTTTCATTTAGTATAAGGGACGTCAGAGAACGAAAAGTGCCAGTTTACGAAAAAGAAAGATTTATATTTACGTCCAAAAGTTCCTTAAAGATTATTAAGATTAGAAGAATCGAAACTTCCCACTATAACGCTTCTTAACCTCTTCCATTACCGTGGGGAGAGGTCATGAGAACGGACCTTTTAGGATACCTGTCTCCTCGAACCTTCCGACGTCAGGTAACCCAGTGACTCCCAGCCTGTGCCGACTCACTGAAGTGGAAGTGAAAAGTGAAAATACGTGACCTCTTCCTTTACCGTTGGGTGAGGTCACAAGAACGGACCTCTTAGAGTCCCTGCCCCCTCGAACCACCCTACGGTAGATACCCCAGCGTGTCTCAGCCTGTGCTGACTTCACTGAATCGTCGTAACGTTTCTTACAAATCGTATTTCATAAGAAGAATTCATTACTAAATATAATATTTAAATTTGTAATTTTGGTAAAAGTATATATGTGTACGTGTTTTTATTTCTTAATTTTGACTACGTTCCGGTGAAATTAAAAACTAGATATATATATATATATACAGTATCTAAAATTCAGGAAGACTCTCCTACGATCTAGAAGGACTCATAATAGAACGAATGAGTAATATCAAGAAACTAACCCCTACTTAATAGTAAAAAGACTCTTCAATTCTCTCTAAATCTTTCAAAACTACTTCCAAAGTTAGTAAATCGATCGTGATAGATTAAGTAAAAGACACACTTGAATCGTAGATGATATGAAGGAACGTCCTTTCCCGAAGTACCTCATCTATCTTAACCTATGACAAAATTTTATTTTTCTCCTCCCATAATACGAGTCGATTCACTTGTCGGAGTCTTTAAGTGTTTTACTGTACTTTAAACGTACTCCTATCATGTCAAACCCTTTTATTTTAGTTAAAGGTTTATACGAAAAAAGATAAAAGGGATCGTTATTAATATAAGACGAATAAAAAAACTCCAAATATCGTCATTGGTTCACTAAAAATGTACGTTTATCCTTCTATTTAAGTTAGATTTATAGAGAACATTTCTCCTTTGTGGATGTGTTTAGGAATAATTTTAAATATGAATAGTATCTTTGATGTCTGTATACAGTTGGGGTTTTATTTAGGTTAAACTTGTATCTTACAAAGAAAGTTCATTCTCCCTTACGTCAATCTAGTTTTTTAAAAGATGGGAACTGGGACATAGTTTCAAGTCGGGTTTAGTAAACACTTCGTAGGGTCTTCACATTTACTTCGGTCTCAGAGTCATAATGTTAGTCTCGTCTCTGATAGTAGATATTAATTTAATACCTAATACTATTGAAATAATGGACGGTTGAACCGTAATTTATCACACTTAGTGTCGTACCCCAGAGACAGTCGATTACGAGGACTCACCTCCCAAGTCTACTCTGATAATCTCGACTTTTAGTTTCGTTCGAAGGTTAGAAATCGTTCCTCTATTACGGGAAGGTATAACAAATTTCGTTTACTCTCCCGGGTCTTGTCTCCGTTGTTAAAAGAGTACCTTGTCTACATAAACTTTTGTAAAGAAAAAAAAAAAACAAACAAACAAAGAATCTTTTATTTTTCTTTCGATAGGAGAACAGGATGGAGACTCTGTTAATATTTTATGGTATTTATCTTATTTTCTTTATTTGTGTAGGGACTTGTTCGGTTGGTGGTCTAAAAAAAAGTCAATCTGTAATGTGAGAACTTAATAATCTCTTTGAGTGGTTGAGTAGGTTCATTTTAGTTTTATTGTTTACCATTACTAAATAGCCATGAAGACAGATTCTTACCAAAATAGTAATTACCGAAAAATTATGAAGTACTTTATTAAAGAATTACAGGTTGTTCCGAAAGACTTTTTTTTTTACAAGAAGGAAGTCTTTTTATAAACAAGATGTCCAATTTACTAATATGTTAACATTTACTAATGTATCGAGATTCAGAATACTAAATGAAAATCCAAAGTTGACTTCATCCACTAAAACGGTAAAACTTTTATCCCTTGACTCTTCTCGTTTAACTCTGGTATTTGTGTGTTTTCTGTTTTTTACTATCCACAACTTCTACCTAAGGTTGAGTGTCAGACGTACAGTGACACACATACAACAGTGAAGTACCTACGACACGAAAACAAGTGTCTAGTGACTCAAAATGAACTAAACATTCTAAGTGCCTACTTTATTAGTAGGTTCCTGATAGTTTTGTATCTAAGTTTAAAACAACAATGATGAGAAAACAAAAACTGTCATTTTTTGTAAAGTACATATAATATTTCTAGACTTTTACACTTCCTCCGTATACAAACTCTTTTCTTTTTCCCGTCACAATGGTCCAAGACGGAGTTCATTCTTGTCGTTGTTTTGTGTTAATCAAATAGAAAACTGTTTGTACTACAAATTTATTATCGGTACGACAACTATTGTTAGTTATGAAGTCCTTTTACGATCACCTTTTCCTCTCAGTCAACGTCAGTAAGGAAACATCATAGAAGAATTGAGGACGACAGTGACTACCCGAAACGGAGTTCTTTGATTTCGTGAGAAATTCGAGGTCTACTATAATACTAATTAGGTTTGTAAAGATATACGGTCGTAAATAAGTTACTATCTATACACTCAGAAGTCCAGTAAATTCATGTGGTGTCCGTTAATCCATTCAAGTGAGACCACGTGGTTTTCGAATTGTGAGTAAATTATTTAGAGATAATTAGGAAATTATGAAATTATGACAGACATTCAATAACTTTTGGGGTGTGGGTACAAATCTACTATCTCTGCTTTTGACACGTCTCAACGAATCAGAGAGGATGATGTTTACCGGTTTGGGACCTCGAAAACATTATCGTCGAGATTTTACTCTCCATCACTTCACTACGGTTTCAGGTAAAGACCTCGTATTTAGTCTTTCTAAATTTCCAGGAACCTTGTCTCTTGTCCTACCTCGTCTTACCACGTAAACGGAAAATGAGAATTCCTGAGTTCAAATTTAAATAATGTTTGTTTTACTAAAACGATTAGAGTCCGAAAGTGTTCTAGAATACTCTGGAGGAAATATACTCTATCTTCCTATAAGAGAGCTCCTTCACTTACTGTTTGTCCGTTTGTAAAAGTATAGACCTATGTATTTCTATATATTGTGTATATGTACTCCGAAGGATTCTTTCCATTACGGTTTCTTACGAGGTTGATGGTGTGTTATCGTGATGGTGTGTTAACGTGAGTAGAGTGTGCGATCATTTCATTACGAGTTTTAAGAAGTTCGGTCCGAAATCGTTATACACTTGGTACTTGAAGGTCTACAAGTTCGACCAAAATCTTTTCCGTCTTCTTAGTCTCTAGTTTAACGGTTGTAGGTGACCTAGTAGTCTCAAAGTCTTTTTGATAAAGACGAAATAACTGAAACGGTCTCGGAAACTGACACACCTAGTTTTATTTGACACCTTTTAAGACTCTCTCTACCCTTATGGTCTGGTGGACTGGACGGAGAACTCTTTAGACATACGTCAAGTCCTTCGTTGTCAATCTTGACCTGTACCTTCTCGTCTGACCAAGGTTTATCCTTTTCCTCATGTAGTTCCGACATATAACAGTGGGACGAATAAATTGAATATACGTCTCATGTAGAATTCTTTGCGACTCGACCTCCTTCGTGTCCGACCTTGGTTCTAACGACCCTCTTTATGGTTATTGGAGTCGATCCGTCTACTGTGGTGGGATACCATCTTTCACTTCTTGATTTCGCGGAGAACTACTTTCACTTTCTTCTCTTACTTTTTCAACCGAATTTCGAATTGTAAGTCTTTTGATTCTAGTACCGTAGACCAGGGTAGTGAAGTACCGTTTATCTACACCTTTGGTACCTTTGTCACCGACTGAAATAAAAAGACCCGAGTTTTTAGTGTGTACTTTTCTATGAGTTGTAGTGAGTAATAGTCTCTTTACGTTTAGTTTGGTGTTACTCCATGGTAAAGTGCGGTCAGTCTTACCGACGATAGGTTTCAGATGTTCGTTGTTTACTACCTCTCCCACACCTCTTTTCCCTTGGGAGAATGTGACAACCATATTTACGTTTGATCATGTCGGTGATACCTCTTGTCACGCCTCTAAGGAATTCTTTGACCTCTATCTTGACGGAATCCTGTGTCGTTAGGATGACGACGCGTATGTATGGTTCCTTTGGTCTTAACTTTCTCTGTGTACATGGGGTCACAAGTAACGTCGTGACAAATATTATCGGTCCTGTATGTTCGTTGGATCTACAGATAGTCGTCTACTTACCTATTCTTTCGACACCATATATATGTGTTACCTCATAGTGAGTCGGTAATTTTTCTTATGTAAACTTGGTCAAGATTACTCCACCTACTTTGACCTCGGATAATATGTCTCACTTCATTCGGTCTTTCTTTTTGTGGTTATGTCATATGTTTACGTATATATACCTTAAATTTTTCTACCATTGCTATTGGGACATACACTCTGTCGTTTTCTCTGTGTCTACATATCTTGTCAAAAAACCTGAGACACCCTCTCCCTCTCCCACCCCACTAAACCCTCTTACCATAACTTTGTACATATAATAGCATACACTTCACCTAACGGTCAAATCCAAACTACGTAAAATGTCCTACGAACCCCGACCACGTGACCCTACTGGGTCTCCCTCCAATACTCCTCCCTTCATCCTCACCCCAAGTCCTACCCCTTGTACACATGTGGACACCGTCTAAGTACAGCTACAAACCGTCTTGGTTATGTTATAACATTTCATTAATCGGAGGTTAATTTTATTTATTTAAATATAATTTGTGTGTGTGTGTGTTTCAGTGACATTTACCATTGACGTCGGTACTTTAATTTTCTGTGAACGAGGAACCTTCCTTTCCATACTGGTTGGATCTGTCGTATAATTTCTCGTCTCTGTAATGAAACGGTTGTTTCCAGGTAGATGAGTTCCGATACCAAAAAGGTCATCAGTACATACCTACACTCTCAACCTGATATTTCTATCGACTCGCGTCTTCTTAAATACGAAAACTTGACACCACAACCACTTCTGAGAACTCTCAGGGAACATCACGTTCCTCTAGGTTGGTCAAGTAGGATTTCTAGTCAGGACCCACAAGTAACCTCCCTGACTACAACTTCGACCTTGAGGTTATGAAACCGGGGGACTACGTCTTTCGAACTGATTAAACTTTTCTGGGACTACGACCCTTTCTAACTCCCGTCCTCCTCTTCACCTGCTGCCTCCTACTCTACCAACCTACCGTAGTGACTGTGTCACCTGTACCCAAACCCACCTGAGGCCCTTAACCACTACCTGTCCCTCCGGAACACATGACACCAAGTACCCCAGTGTTTCTCAGTCTGTCCTGACTCGTTGACTCGACTTGACTTGACTTCCACCACGTCACCAGTTCCTGGGTGGATGGTTATGTCCTCTACGTCCAAGTTAAGGACCCAGTCCTTCTAAGGGATCTTTCCTTATAGAAGTGAGGTCATAAGAACCGATCTTTTAGGGTACCTGTCGTTTGGGACTCTTGATGTCAGGTACCACAACTCTTTTAAGTCTATACTGAATCACTGACTCGTACGTGCGGATGTGTGTGTGTGTGTGTGGATGTGTGTGTGTGTGTGTGTGTGTATGTGTATATATATATATATAGACATACATTTTGCCTCGTACTACAAATAGTAAATTCCATTTCCATAATTTAATGAAACAACGGTTTTATTTACATGAAAAATCTTGTTAAAATATAAAAAGAGATAAAATAACTCCTTTCATTAAAATATAATGTATTGTAATCATGATTCTGTTATTGGACAAAATAGAATTGACAGTTTCATTTAAAACATAGTGTTACCGAATAAGTCCTAATTAAACATGACACCTCTTAAACCTAGACGAATACATTGTGATCCACTACATTTTTTTTTTTTTTTTTTTTCAGGTCCAAACTCTCCATACAATAGACTGTTCCGTTATGTATAAATTAATAAAGTACCGTAATTTTAAAGTCGAAGGTAGTTTGTATAAAATCAGGGACTAAAACATGTTAATAACAATAACAAAAACCAATGTATTATTGTTTACGTTTTATGAACGGAATACTAATATTCGATTAATTTCACGGATATCTACGGTTTAGTATGGATAAATCTATTAACCAGTATTTTATATAAATTTAATCACCAAACTAAGTCAAAAGGATACTCTAAATACACGTTACATCTTAAAAGGTTAACAGGAAGTCTTCAGTTCCGTAGGTCAAGATCAAGTAAAACTACTTCCACTCAATGAGACGTAGTAGACCTTCCTTCGAACACGATAAGAATCAACGATATTGGTCGACGTAATGACTTTCGTCCGAGACAGGAATGTGTAATATCTACCTATCCAAGTCTATTCTTTTTCGATAGAACCACTTACCACCGGTCTTAAAACTACAAAGACAGATCATCCACTAACCCAATAGTAAGTGTAGAGATCCACTAAACTGTTCTACCGACAGACCTCGTTATCTATTTCTGAGTAACCTGACAACGTCTCCTTTTCTTTAGATTCTTTTCGTACACTTAAGTAATGTTTCTTTGTTTATGATATCCAAAGTTCGATTCCCTTTTTTCGTTTCTTTTATACACTTTTTAGTCGTCGTAAAAGGAAAACGATCCGTACAAGACATAAAAACTCAATATACTTTTTTAATTCTCATGTAACTCAAAGAACTAATAAAAGAAAATTAGTTCATTGTCCTACTGTGTAAACATTATTTTGACTTTCCGTCAATCCAAGTTTACTGTATTAATTGACATTTACTATACTAGATATGTTATACGAAAGATTTTCTTGTTTCTTTCAGTTACACGATCCTAGTCATACAACAAGTCTCTTAAAAAAAGAATAAGAAAGTTATATAAAATAAATAATTTTAATAAATTTTTTATTATATACTACCGATGACCCTAAATTTAATACATGTATAATTTCTATTTACACAATAAAGAACTGATTTATAGAAGATTTATATATCCCTCCTTAATTAATCTACTCTTATCTTTTAGGTTAGATAAAACTCTTTAACATTGTAGTTGTTGTAAAATACTTACCGTACCCTAATTTTTTTTTTTTTTTGTTGAAATTCTTAGACATAAACCTGTTACACCTGAACGGAGTTCTGAGAATAATCCTCACGTAGAATCTTTTATATAAATTAGAGAGGAACTGGGTTACACGAACTGGGTAAAAGTTTTCGCCTACCATATTGATGGTGTGTTCTAATGTCTTTCCTAATACCACTTACTTTTAATCAGTATGGGTCTGACAATCAGTAAAAGAAAACAGAAAGACCTCTAAAACATCATTAAAGAGGAAAGTACGAATGAATGACGTCATCCCTCTTTAAGGATTCAAACCGACACCTCTTTCTCACCTACAACTGAGTCAACCAATAATAAAAATTTTTGGTGAGTTCACTGACATTTGTGAATAAAAGATCTTATTACTGAGACTTATGGAACTAGTTAAAAATTTTTAAAAACTTAATCGATTAGACTAGTGTTTAATTAAACCGAAGTATTTGTTATAGACTGAGAATCCATACTCTTAATAGAATATTTGTAACCTTGTAGAATATAAGTATTCAGGATAGGAAAGTATATATAAAATTTTATTAAAAATACAAACAAGATTACACTAACTTCATTTACTAAAATTTGGATATTTCACTCTAACGTACTTGGCTTTTAATCCATCGTATAAAGGATCTTTATTGTAAAAATCTACGAACAAAATAAGGAAGAAAACGACCCTCTAAAGAAATTCCGTCCCTTATAAACCACATTATCTTAATCGACCTGGGAGGTACAACTGAATATGTCTGACACCATCTTTCACATTAAAATAAGGTTGTAGTCACATACTATTTATTATAAATTGATAATTGCTCAATTGTAATCCTCTCTTACTATGAATTGATCCGTTATATAATTTTATTACTTTGATGTAAGGGTTTATTTGATTTTTCATCACACAAGTTCCGTAAGAGATCTTCGATAACTAGAGAGTTTTATTTTAAGATTGGACAAAATGGATGAACATCCAGTGAACATTTTATTAAACGTCGAAAAACTTATTATTACTTTACACTGAATTTCGACAATTTATAAACCCCGTTAAAACTCAACGTATTAAAACTTTTTATTATGTACATAAGAAACAGGGTAAAAGAGAGAAGAGATATCGATAATAGAAACAGAGACGTTCTTAAGACTCATTAGTATGTTGAGATGGATCCATTAAAGACAAATGCAAAATTTATTTCAATACAAATGATACGTAAGAAAATTCTTCAATTACGTATAATTATATTTTTTTAATATTTTACTACTTATCGTGGTGAAGTAACATATATGAATACTAGTAAGACTTAAAAGAGAAATACGTCAACTATATATTGTCTTTACGAAGGAGTTCGGTTAATAATGTAAATTGGAACTTAATTTTCCACTAATTATACATTTCATTGGTATACCAAACCAAACGGATCTGGTCAGGTTGAAATATGGATATCGTGACCGAAGGAAGGTTTAATAGGAACAATTTTCACAGAGGTTAACATACTTTTAAATATACAGGGAACTTATTATACGAAGACTCATTACAGGTGATATACATAAGTCTAAATACATATAAATATAAAAATGTAACAAAAGGTTCAAATTATTACATTTTTGTTTAAGACTTTTGTGAATATTTGAATCTTAAAAATTGAATCTTAATAAAAAACCATTTTAAAGGTTCCATCTTGGTGACTGACTCTTCACCGTACGACAAAAGTTTGAAAACAACGTACGCCGACTTATGGAAACATCACATAAAAAAGTATCACCACAACTCTATAAAAGGTTGGTAAAAAGATGGTGTACAGGAGATACGACAGTGACGTGTTAGGACAGTCATTTACGTTTGAGTCGTGTTTATAAATTGATATCAAATTACACTCCTTATACTTTTGACGAAAGAGATAGTATCTACTGTTCTCGTTACACAAAGAGTAAATTAGTAGACGTCGAGTTATCACTCGACTCTGTAAGAAAAGTTTTTTTCAACTTGTCTAAAGTAAAATCATAAACATATATATTTTACATATGTGTGTATGTATATGTATTATACGGATTTATATGTATATATAAACTTAAAATCCAAGAGACGACGACGAAGATTCGGTGAAGTCAGTACAGGCTGAGACACACTTGGGTATCTGCCGTCGGGTGATCCAAGGGGGCAGGGACCCTTAGAGGTCCGTTCTTGTGACCTCACCCAACGGCAAAGGATCTCGTTACGTTTATTATAAAACAACATAATTCTTGTGGTAGAAATTGGAAAGTTATCAAGAAAAATCCACACGTTATGTATCATTGTTGATATCTATACTTTAGAGACTTTACTTAAGTAGAAAGTATTAACTTTAAAATATGTGTAACCATCCGTTGAGGGGTGGGGAGAGAAGGGTCTAGTCCTTGATAATAAGATAAGAAACGAAGATACTCAAACTAATAAAAAAATTACTTTAATTAAAATAAATTACCTAATAATTCAAAATGAGGTACGGAGAGATACCAAGCCACCACCCCCAACATCATACCAACTAAATATTGTCAAAGATTACATGTTGTTCCACTAAGACAGTATATATATCTCTAGTACATAATAGACAATAAAACTCTCACCGAATAAAGTCAATTATATTACAAAACGTGCAAGTCTACTGAAAAAAAAAATTCCAACTTATTATAAGGTTACGTGCATATATGTGAATGAAATTGAAAAGGTTTTATAGTTTTACATCCCTTATGAAGGTTTGACTAAAATACTCCTGTTATAAGGGGACTATTATTTTCGTCTTTTTCTGTAGTGTGACTTTCTATCGACGACCGGTTATATGGACTACTGGGATTTATTTTTTTATTTATTATTTATCATTTTATGAACCTTTCGTTTAAGTCGTCGTGAAATTTTTCTGGTATCTATACTGTTTCACATTGAATTGGGAACTGTCAAGTTGTATACTTTCAGTCAGTTTCACTATATTGTGTAATTGTCTTACTTCCTATTTTTTTAGTGTACTAGTAGAGTTATCAATGCCCTCTTCGTAAACTGTTTTAGTTATCAAACAGTACTATTCTTGAGAGTTTTTTTTGTTTTTTTTATGCTCCTGTGAAAACAACAAGAAGTCAGTGGGTCATCACAGACTGAGAGAAACTGGAGTACCTGACGTCGTACTGTCCGGAGGGATAGGAAGTGGTAAGGGACCTCAAACGGGTTCAAGTACAAGGAACGTAACCACTATGGTAGGTCGGTAGAGTAGAAGAACTGTATAGAAGACAGACTATTCATTTATCTTAAGACACTTAATAAGTAACCTTAAATCAGAGTTTCGTGAAGACAAAAGTTAATATAAACTTTATTTTGATATTATTAGAAACAACCTTAAATTGAACAAGTGATAAAACTCTTTCGATCTAGTCTCACTCAATAAAATGAAACCTTTTTGGGATTGTGTCCCTGATAAGACAGGAAAGTGACTTATAACCTTTTTAGACGTTTCGGACTTTTTAATTAATGTCTAATTTTGTTCGCCACTACCGAGTTTCAAAGGTGAAAAATATTTTTATACGAAACACATTTCCATTGATCTCCTCTTTTCGGATAGTTGACACTTAACAAAATGGTTCATAGGAAGTTACAGTTATCGTTTAAGTAAGAAAATCTCTTTCAACGTGAACAAGTCTCAAATATTGAAACCAGTCTTTTGTTTGGTACTATAGTTCGGTTTTGACAATATATATACTTTTTTCATTGTTACAATAAAATTTTATGAATATAGTTTGTTAAATTTACAAATACACACGTAAAACTTTGTGTCGATTAAGTTGAACCCGGAATACTTAGACCACAATTGAACACACACTTTTAATTAATCATTTAAGACATGGAAGATCACAACTTTTACATATGATTATAATAAAAGAAGTCAAATGTTCCTAATATCATTGGTTAAAAAGTTTCAACTTTATGATTACAGATACATATGTAGATATAGTTATAGATATATAAAACTGTGGTGTAATTAAAGTTTACTAAAACGGTACGACTGAGGTATCTAAAATATAAACTTTTAAAGTTTCCAAAAGTCCAGTAACTCCACGTAAAATTTCCTAGTAAATATAAACAGTACCAAAAGAGAATGTGTCTCATGAAATCGACAGAACAGTTTCTAATTCAATATTAATACAGAACGTTGAAATATTTAATACACCTACATATGAAGAGATAAACACTATCTGTTTTCTCAGTTTTTGACAAACGGTGTTTCGAAGTAAAATAAAATACTGTGTTGGTATACCAATTAATCACCAAACTCCCCCGATTTTTCTACTAGGGTTGAACATAATATTAAATGACTTATAATACTAACGGTGAAAATTACTATGGTAGATGTTTCCGATTACTATGTGATCTATCATATTCTTACGGTTAATTTCCCACTACCAGTAAAGTTTCCAATTACGTACATTGAGAAATTTCTTTTATTTAATTACGTTACGTTAGGTAAAATTCCTTTTTGAAGGGAAAGTACTACTACACTGGTTAATAAGATAACCGTCCAGTCATCTGTATGTTAGTAAAGTAGGTGATGGTAATTTTACGAAATTATTTTGGAAAACATACACCTTTTACACCTAGAAAATTAAATTGTAGGAATTTTTCTCTAAATATTCCTTATATTAATGTAATTATTCTCTTTTCCTCTCGACAAAGTTCAAAATCTCTTCGATTTTACGTGATTTTTTTTTTACAGTGTCGGTATAATTCGTTTAGGGTAACGACATACAGGGTAATTGTACCTACGTGTATTAATATGTATTTGTGGTTAGTCTTAAATAAAAAGGAAACTTTTAGAGTTCTCAAATATCTTACTGTGTCTAGTTTTAACTAACGAGACATTTATTATCCAATCTTCTTTCTTGATAGTATAGACTCGTAAGACTTGAAGTGGAGTAAGACCTTTCCTCGACTCCATTCACTCTCTTTACCAGACAACCGAGGATTAAATACTTAACTGTCACTACTTACTTACCTTCAGTCGAGGTCGACATCGACATAAAATCGAGAACCTATGAATAAACGATGATCTCCGTGACTTTTTTTGTTTTAAAGGACAATCGTTGGTTATTTATGAAAGAAATCTCACCATAGATTTGTCACAGGTTGTCCCTCAGTCAAGTAAAAAGACTCTTCCTTGTGAAGAAACAATTATCGATGTTTTTCCGTCCGTAGACTTCCGTCCAATTGAGAAACCCCTCGGTGTAATCTATAGACTCCTTATGACATTAGTCTTCAAAGTCAAAAAGGTTTCAATTCGTTTAACTTGTTGGACACCTTTCTGTCTTCTTTCATTACAAAGATAATTCCTACAAGTAGAGACACGTTCTAAAACTTTTCTGTTTTTTAAGGTTTCGTCCGTCGATTTAAATTCCTCTGTTTTTATTTGATTATCATGAACAACGGATTATAAGGATTTCTGTTAAATTAGGGAGAAGAGATATTTTTAAGAAGGAATTTTTCAGTGGTTTTAGACTGACCGTTTGAGCTTCAGGATGGAACTATCGAGAAGAGTAAGTAAGTAAGAACTGACTTTAATTTGAGATAAAGGTTTCGATACTTCACTTTAGTTACAAAGGTATCACTGAGGTAATCTTCGTTAGTATATCCTTCTCCGTCCTTAAAGTCTGGTCTTTTAGTAACCGATTAAAACAACTTAAGTTTAAGATGTAGATAGATATCTTACTCTTCATTTTCTGGATTACGTATACATATGATATATATAATTTATTTTTATACTCGATAGACTTTTTGGAATCGATTAAGTATCAATGAAATTAATATACAGTGAAGAATGGGTAAATAACGGAATTAAAAAAAAGAAAAGAGACTATAATTTATTAGAACTTGATAATATCATTAAGATTATAAACATTTACCTGATACGTATATGAAAAATCATTGAAAAAAGAATGAGAAAGGGAGACGGAGAGTAAATACATATTTTCCAATGTATAAAGTCTTTTCATGATAAGGTTACTGTTGTTTAATAATGAATGACTTCTCCGTTTCACAGATGCATGTATATTAGTCGAATTCATTATCTTATAAAATAGTTATTTTAACTTAGACCGTGGGGTAAGGTCATGAGAACGGATCTTTTAGGATACCCGTCTCCTCGGACCACCCGACGTCAGGTACCCCAGCGATTCTCAGTCTGTACTGACTCGTTGAAGTGAAAGTAACAGTGGAAGTGTGTAACCTCTTCCTTTACCGCTGGGTGAGGTCACAAGTACGGACCTCTTAGGGCCCCTGTCCCCTCGGACCAACCGATGGCAGGTATCCCAGTGTGTCTCAGCCTGTGGTGACTTCGCCGAATCGTCGTCGTCGTATGTATGAAGGACCTCTTCCTTTACCGTTGGGTGAGATCATAAGAACGGACCTCTTACGGTACCTGTCTCTTCCGACCGTCCGATATCAGATACCCCAGTGTTCTCAGTCTATATTAAATCGTTGATTTGGTGGTGGTATATGTGAAGGAGTTAAAGTAACGAAAGAAGAGGTGAGAGAGTTTCTCTTTTGATTAAAGTAATCAAAGTTATTATAATAAATGTGAATAGAAGGAAAAACCCTGAAGGGACTACCGAATCTACCATTTCACAGACACTGGACCCAAGTTAGGGACCCAGCTCTTCTAGGGGACTTCTTCCTTTACCGTTAGGTGAGGTCATGATAACTAACCTTTTAGGGTACCCGTTTCCTCGGACCATCCGATGTCAGGTACCCTAGTGTTTCTCAGTCTGTGTTGACTCACTGAAGTGAAAGTGTAAGTAGAAGGAAAAATGTAAATACCGTATATGAATATTATATATAGATATTATAACATAATGACCGAAGATTAGAATTTATTTCTCGTAGTATTATATTGACTGTACGTATTCACCCGAAGACGACCACGAAAGAGAACATTCACTTTTATTAGTTATTTGTTGGATATTATCCTTATCTTTTTTTTATAATCTCAGTTTGCCTTCTTTTGTCAGATTCCTTTTATTTAAAGTCCTCGTGAACTTACCACAAGTTCTGGTGTTTTATCCGTTTTTGGAGTCTCAAAGTTGATCAATGTACTCTACAAATAGTTCTTAATGTTACCTTCGACGTTCTTCCATTCCTATGAACAATTTCTTTCTGACTACCCCTACGTTTTATCAACTTACCAATGTTCTCTAGAACTCTGGTACCCAACGTCGACCATCGTCTATGACAAAACTATTGTCGTCCATCACAGAAACCACCACTAGTCTATGAGTCAGCACCCGAGTCAGATACCCTAAAAGGTCTGGTCTTATGACCAAAAGTACCTGTGAAGGAGGAGGTCCCCTAGAAGGACTGGTCATAAAGAATACAGAGGTCGTAACGTCCTCTTAAGAAATGGTGATCGTGGTGGACACAGGAACTCAAATTACGTTAAGTCTTTTAAGTTCAAAAGTCATTACGTCCTTACAGACTTTGTAGACGATACCGGTGGGTCGAAGTAAAACTTACACACTTGGTCAATGAGATAAAAAATATAAAGTCCACAAGAAAAGAAATTACCAATTTCGTTTACATGTTTACGTACAAACTGTCGGGTATTCTGTCCCATAGGATCAATCATATTTCAAGTTCAGTACATATTAGGTCTTATTTAAGATATACATTTTAAGAAAGTAGTGGAAAGAGTGGATTATTACACAACCACTCTAAGTAAGTACAACGATGTGTTGTAAAAAAAAAGAAAATTACCGTTTTACTACAAGACAAAAAAAAATAGATATTGTATTAATAAAATAGGTAATAATACATTCCAGATAAAAGAATTTGAATCAAAGATAATATACGTGGAATCAGACAAGTCCGACGATACCGTTTTATGGTGACTAATTCACTGAAATATTTGTTGTCTTTAAAGGAAGAGTGTCAAAATCTTCTAACTTGTGGGTTCTAATACTGAACTCATCTAAACAAAACACTCCAAATGAAACTCTACCACTATAAAACGAAAAAGGAGTGAACCACCTTCTCCGATCTCTCACAATACCGTAGAGAAAATCTTTTCTTAGTGATTGAAGTAAACACTCCAGAGGTAGAAGTACTGAAGGGACCACCAAGTCACCAATTGTTAGACGGGTGGTTAAGTCCTCCACGCTCAAGATAGGGACCTAACCCTTCTAGGGAATTTCCTCCTTTACCATTGGATGAGGTCATAAGAACGGACCCTTTTGAGTACCTATCTCCTCGGACCACCCGATACCAGGTACCCCAGTGTTTTCAACCTGTGCTAAATCGTTTATTTGATGGTGGTGTAGAAGTACTAAACAATTAAGAACTCCGACCTTTCAGATCCGTATTCTTGTAGGAAGAGTACGTATCCGCAATCTTCCGTTTTGGTGGAGGAACAAAATGTGAGTTACTCGGGTACTACGTACCTCCTTACCATAAACTTTGTCTTTAAACCATCTTAGACTCGTTCTTTGAGACTGGAATTTTTGGTACCTTATACGAGTTTATTCATACGTACTCAACCACTATTGACCTATTTTTATGTTTCGTCGGGGGTTTCGGAGGAGTAAGACACAGATCTTCTCAAAGGTCGGACGTCGTACTTGTCTTCTTAGAGTACGGTAGTAGATCAATAGAACCGGAACCACATTAAGTTAATATTACAGTGATCTTAACGACAAAACTAAGGGAGGAGGTACCCAAAACGAATCCATCAGTACTCTTTCTGAGTTTTAACAGGGACGACCTTCGGGTTTATTACTTAAAGTCTACTGTGTTAACATGTCCCTCCTTTTATCCCCAGTAGGAGTAGATTTGGTACCTTTTAATTGGGTATAATTGTTGGATTTAACGGAGATAACGTACGGGGAGTAATTGACCATACGGGTGTTGAGAAGAGAATCACACATCGAAAACGGGACGGTACCTTTTTCGTTCTCTCAAGGTCTTTTTGTAGATAAAGACGAAACAACTGATACGGTTTCGGAAACTGACACACCTAGTGTTATTTGACACCTTTTAAGAAGTTCTCTACCCTTATGGTCTAGTGGACTGGACGAAGAACTCTTTAGACATACGTCTAGTCCTTCGTTGTCGACCTTGACCTGTACCTTGTTGTCTGACCAAAGTTTTATCATTTCCTCATACAGTTCCGACATATAACAATGGGAAGAATAAATTGAATATACTTCTCATGTAGTACTCTTTACGACCTGACCTCCTTTGTGTTCGACCTTAGTTCTAACGACCCTCTTTATAATTATTGGAGTCTGTACGTCTACTGTGGTGGGAATACCGTCTTTCACTTCTCCTCGATTTTTCGGAGAACTACTTTCACTTTCACCTCTCACTTTTCAACCGAATTTCGAGTTGTAAGTCTTTTACTTCTAATACCGTAGGCCAGGGTAGTGAAGTACCCTTTATCTACCCCTTTGTCACCTTTATCACAGTCTGAAATAAAACACCCCGAGGTTTTAGTGACGTCTACCACTGACGTCGGTACTTTAATTTTCTGCGAATGAGGAACCTTCTTTTCAATACTGGTTGGATCTATCGTATAAGTTTTCGTCTCTGTAATGAAACGGTTAATTCCAGGCAGATCAGTTCCGATACCAAAAAGGACACCAATACATACCTACACTCTCAACCTGACTCTTCTTCCGACTCGTGACTTCTTAACTACGAAAACTTGACACCACAACCTCTTCTGAGAACTCTCAGGGAACCTGACGTTCCTCTAGGTTGGTCAGGTAGGACTTCCTCTAGTCGGGACCCTAAAGAAACTTCCTTACTACGATTTCGACTTTGAGGTCATAAAACCGGTGGAGTACACTTCTCAACTGAGTAACCTTTTCTGAGACTACGACCCTCCCTAACCCCCGTCCTCCTCTTCCCCTACTGTCTTCTACTCTACCGACCTACCATAGTGCCTGAGCTACCTACACTCAGACTCATTTGAGGCCCTCAGCCACTACCTGTCCCTCCGGACCGCTCGACACTAAGTACCCTAGTGTTTCTCAACCTGTGCTGATTCGCTGACTTGACATAACTTCATTCAAAGAGCTTCCGTTACCGTGGGGTGAGGTCATGAGAACGGACCTTTTAGAATACCTGTCTCCTCAGACCGTCCGACGTCAGGTACCCCAGCGATTCTCAGCCTATGTTGACTCGTTGAAGTGTAAGTGAAAAGTGAAAGTACGTAACCTCTTCCTATACCGTTGGGTGAGGTCACAAGAACGGACCTCTTAGGGTCCCTACCCCCCCGGACCACCCGACGACAGATACCCCAGCGTGTATAAGTCTGTGCTGACTTCACTAAATCCTCGTTCATTTAACGATGAAACAAAGGAAACGTGTATGACACGAGGGTTACTTAAGTTATGGACGGAACATTAGAATCAGAGAAACAACTTAAGAACGGAGTTTCTTTTGTTCTGACTTCAGGAGAACGGTGATTTTGGTCGAGGTGGAGGTATTGTAGTACCGAAACTAACACTCTTAAGGTTGTATGTATTAAACTCCTATGTGTTTGAAACTCTATTGTCGTTACTATATGGGTCCAAAAACTATATATATATTTATAGGGATAATATAAACTAAATAAAAACACTAAATTAGAGATAGATAGATAGATAGATAGATATGTGTGTGTGTGTGTGTGTGTGTATGTGTATATGTATACCGAAGGGACCACCAAGTCTGTCATTATTTAGACGGACGTTATGGTCTCTGGGTCAAAACTAGGGACCCAGTCCTTCTAGGGGACCTCTTCTTTGTCGTTTGGTGAAGTCATAACAACGAACCTCTTAAGGTACCTCTCTCCTCGGACCACCCGATGTCCGGTACCTCAGTGTTTTTCAACCTATGCTGACTCACTGATTGTGAAAGTGAAGAAATGTAAATAAAATTTTATACTAGTTAGAACTTGAGTGGTGAGTTTTGTCATCGATCTACAAATGGTCATTAAATCAATATAGATGTAGAAGGGAGATGGAAAATTTTAAAAAATAAGTAATAAGGTGACGAGAAGACAAAAGACACAATAACGGTGTATATATACATGGGCGTATTTGTGACGTAATAAATCTGAACGAGTCTAAAATTAAAATATCTTACTTAAACTTTAACAAATTAGACCCAGAAAAGTAGTGACTTTTAATATCTGTAATAAACCTATACTCTCTATAAAGAAGTCCTATGTTAAAAAATTTAGTTTATGTACTAAACGTTTATATAAAAAGACTCAGATACGGAACGAAAAAATGAAAAATCGTTACAGAAAAAGTCGTGTTTGTAAGAATGTAAACTGGTTAAGATTAAATTCTTAAAAGAAGATATTTCCACTAAAACCACAGTATTGATTTTAGAGGAACGGTTTTAGTTATGGTGTACTTAAAGGAGGATACAAAAGAAAGTTTAGAAATATGAAAATGTAAAAATGTAAACCTAGATCATAGGTAAAACTTAAAAGAGAAAAGAGTAAAAAGACCATCTTCTACCCACACCTTTACCATAATGTCCAAACTCCCCTTGAAACCGTCACCGATAAAAGAGAAACTACGACGTTCAAAGTTATTACTAAAAGGTCCATACAAGGAAACAGGAAACAAGATATCTAATTCTGTCTAAAAACAACCTGTTCTAAGATGTAAGCAGAGTGAGAGAAAAGGAGGTGACACAGGTGTTTAGACAAGAGAACACACACAGAAGTAACAACGGGACGTTTATCTAAGTAATCATGGTAGAAAGATCTAAGGTATGTATACACAATTATATGTTACAAAATTGTCACTCATGACACTGTGAGGATATCGGTCTCGGGGTCTTCTTCGAAAAGGTCCTTTGAGGTGTTAGAAAGAACACACAGACAAAAGGACTTCTTTTTCAGACGTCTCACCATTCTTAAAGGTTATAGTACCGGGTGTCCCTAACGTGTGAAAGTAAGATTAGTTGTGTTCGGTAATGATTAATAATTTTTAACAAAGGACTTAGAGGGATATCCGAATACTTAAACGGTTAAAAAGGAAATAAAAGGAAAAAGTAAAAACGAGGTATATAAAATTTCATGAAAATTATCTAGATATGTATGACACTTACAAAACTCAAATAAAAACAGTGACAGGTAAAACAGTAGGAGTTACGTAAGTTCAAATAGAGTAGATAAAGAAAAATTTAAATAAATAAAGATCAAATTCCTATTAACAAAATGTCGTAGTAAACCAAAGATGGTATACAGTTGTACTTAGTCCGTGTCGATATATATACCACAGAAGGAGATTTTGGAGGGAGGGTTGAGGGAGGGTTAAGGTGGGGAGGCAACAGTGTCTCGTTGTAAAACTCGAGGGACGTCGTGTGTCGTTTAAGTGTTACTAATAGATAAAACGTATACCATTACATATATATAGGTATGATGTAAGAGGTAAGCAAAGTAAGAGAGAAAAGTGGTGACACAGGTATTTAGACAAGAGATACAGACGCAGAGGTAACAACGGGACGTTTATCCAAGTAATCATGGTAGAAAGACCTCAGGTATATATACACGATTATACGTTACAAACGAAAAGAGAAAGACTGAATGTAACGAGACATATTTTCTCCGAGATCCAAGTAGTGGAGGAATTTTACCTGAGTTTACGAAAAATACCGACTCATTATCCGTTTAAACCGGAATCTTATACCTTACTTCGTCCCGTTTCTGATTATCTCAAAACGGTTCTCTTGCGACACCAGTATGGTTTGTGGGAGCAGGTTGTTGTGTTTTCTTGTGAGATGTGTACCTGTAGTTGTCTACCAATTGTGACTTTAGTCTAACTAATATAAGAAACGTCGGTTTCTACCTCTTCGAGATGTGTCAATCGTTTTTGTTCTGGCCCTCGAGAGACACCGAGTCTAGTACTTGAGGAATAACGGTTTAAGTCTGAATTTAACTTCTTTCATCCCTTTTGGTGATCTGGTAAGTCCATACTGGATTTAGTTTAGGGATTACTAATATGTCACCTTCACTCTTTATCTAAATTCCCTGATCTAGACTATCTATCTCACGGACTACTTGATACCTGACTCCAAGCACTATAACACGTCCTCTGTCCCTAGTTCTTGTAGGGGTATCTTTTCTTTACGTTTTTTCGTTTTACCGACAGACCCTTCCGGAATGTTTATCGACACTTTTCTTTTCTTCACTTTTAGTTTCCTCTTGTCCTTTCTATATTGGTAGACATACGTCTCAAGGTTTCTTATCGTTCTACTCTTCTCTCGGAAGGAGTACTTGTAACCCCATGTGTACAGAGAAAGTTAAGACCAAAGGAGACACACATACGGGTCGTTACCCTAACCACCCAGTTTTCCGTCAAGATAAAGGTCAAAAAAATTACTTAGAGGTGTGACAAAAGGTATCACCAACATGATCAAACGTAAGGGTGGTTGTCACATTCTCTCAAAGGAGAAGAGGTGTGGGAGAGGTCGTAAATAACGAACATCTGAAAACCTAGCGTCGGTAAGACTGACCGTACTTTACCATGTAGTGACACCAAAACTATACGTAAAGAGACTATTACTCACTGTAACTCGTAAAAAAGAACACAAACAATCTGTAGACATATAGAAGAAACCTCTTTATAGATAACTCAAGAAACCGGGTATCAAACTAACCCAGCAAATAAAAAGACCTTAACTCGACGTCCTCAACGAACGTATAAAAACTCTAATCAACAAACAGTCAACGAAGAAAAATATAATAAAAGAGGGTAAGACTTCGTCGTGACAAATATTATCGGTCCTGTAACTTCGTTGGATCTACAGATAGTCGTCTACTTAGCTATTCTTTCGACACCATGTATATGTGTTACCTCATAATGAGTCGGTAATTTTTCTTATGTAAACTTAGTCAAGATTACTCCACCTACTTTTCCCTCGTATAATATGTCTGACTTCTTTCGATCTTTGTTTTTGTAGTTATGTCATATGATTGTATAAGTCAAGTCAAGTTAACGAGTCAGCACAGGTTGAGAAACGCTGGGGTACTTAGAATCGTACAGTCCGGAGGGACAAGTAGTGGTAGAGGACCTCAAGTGAGTCTGTGTGCAGGTAGCTCAGACACTATGGTAGGTCGGTAGAGTAGGAGACAGTAGGGAAGAGGAGGACGGGGGTTAGGGAGGGTCGTAGTCTCAGAAAAGGTTACTCAGTTGAGAAGTGTACTCCACCGGTTTCATGACCTCAGAGTCGAAATCGTAGTAAGGAAGGTTTCTTTAGGGTCCCGACTAGAGGAAGTCTTACCTGACCAACCTAGAGGCACGTCAGGTTCCCTGAGAGTTCTCAGAAGAGGTTGTGGTGTCAAGTTTTTGTAGTTAAGAAGCCGTGAGTCGAAAGAAGTGTCAGGTTGAGAGTGTAGTATGTACTGGTGTCCTTTTTGGTATCGGAACTGATCTGCCTGGAATTAACCGTTTCATTACAGAGACGAAAACTTATATGATAGATCCAACCAGTATTGAAAAGAAAGTTCCTCATTCGTAGAAAATTAAAGTACCGACGTTAGTGGTAGAACCTTAAATCTTTCTACAATTGCTATTGGGACATACACTCTGTCGTTTTCTCTGTGTCTACACATCTTGTCAGAAAACCTGAGAAACCCTCTCTCTCTTCCACCCTACTAAACCCTCTTACCGTAACTTTGTACATATTATATATACTTTGTTTAGCGGTCAGGTCCAAGTTATGTACTATGACCTACGAACCCCGGTCACGTGACTCTACTGGGTCTCCCTACCATGTACCTCCCTCCTCTCTCCCCCCAAGTCCTACCCCTTGTACACATATGGACACCACCTAAGTACAACTACATACCGTTTTGGTTACGTTATCACATTTCATTAATTGGAGGTTTCTTTATTTATTTAAATTTAATTTTTTTTATTTTGCATAATTTCTTATTTCTTCTTTTTTTTTTCGGAAGAAATCGTTAATTACTTTTCTTTATCCCCTTTTGTTGTCTTACCCTTTCTGATCTCTAGAGAAGTTCTTTTAATCTATATGGTTCCCTTGTAAAGTACGTTTCTACCCGAGTTATTTCCTGTCTTTACCATACCTGGATTGTCTTCGTCTTCTATAATTCTTCTCCACCGTTCTTATGTGTCTTCTTTACACCCTTTTTCTAGAAGTTCTGGTTCTATTAGTGCTACCACACTAGTGAGTGGATCTCGGTCTGTTGGACCTTACACTTCAGTTCACCCGGAATCTTTCGTAGTGATACTTGTTTCCATCACCTCCACTACCTTAAGGTCAACTCGATAAAGTTTAGAACTTTCTACTACGAGTTTTAAGAGGTTCGGTCTAAAGTCGTTGTTACACTTGGTACTTGAAGGTCTACAAGTTCGACCAAAATCTTTTCTGTCTCCTTGGTCTCTAGTTTAACGGTTGTAGACGACCTAGTAGTTTTTTCGTTCTCTCAAGGTCTTTTTTGTAGATAAAGACGAAATAACTGATATGGTTTCGGAAACTGACACACCTAGTGTTATTTGATACCTTTTAAGAAGTTCTCTACCCTTATGGTCTAGTGGACTGGACGGAGAACTCTTTGGATATACGTCCAGTCCTTCGTTGTCAATCTTGAGCTGCACCTTGTTGTCTGACCAAGTTTTATCCTTTTCCTCATGCAGTTCCAACATATGACAGTGGGACGAATAAATTGAATATAGTCTCATGTAGTACTCTTTGTGACCTGACGTTCTTCTTCGGGTTCGACTTAGTTCTAACGGCCCTCTTTATAGTTAGTGGAGTCTATACGTCTACTGTGGTGGGAATACCGTCTTTCACTTCTCCTTGATTTTTCGGAGAAATACGTTCACTTTCTCCTCTCACTTTTACAACCGAAGTTCGAGTTGTAAGTCTTTTGCTTCTAGTACCGTAGACCAGGGTAGTGAAGTACACTTTATCTACCCTTTGTCACCTTTGTCACAGTCTGAAATAAAAAACACCCCGAGGTTTTAGTGACGTCTACCATTACCGTCGGTACTTTGATTTTCTCCGAATGAGGAACCTTCCTTTCAATACTGGGGGTGGGGGGGTTTGGTTTATTGTGCAACTTTTCGTCTCTGTAATGAAACGGTTGTTTCCAGACAGATCAGTTCCGATACCAAAAAGGTCATCAGTACATACTTACACTCTCAACCTGACACTTCTTTCGAATCGTAACTTATTAACAACGAAAACTTAACACCACAACCTCTTCTGAAAACTCTTAGGAAACCTGACGTTCTTCTAGGTTGGTCAGGTAAGACTTCCGCTAGTCAGTACCCACAAGAAACCTTCCTGACTACGATTTCGACTTTGAGGTTATGAAACCGGTGGAGAACACTTCTCAACTGAGTAACCTTTTCTGAGACTACGACCCTCCCTAACCCCCGTCCTCCTCTTCCCCTACTGTCTCCTACTCTACCGACCTACCGTAGTGGTTGAGCTACCTGCACTCAGACTCACTCGAGTCCCTCAACCACTACCTGTCCCTCCGGACCGCACGACGTTAAGTACCCCAGTGTTTCTCAGCCTGTGCTGACTCGTTGACTTATCTTGACTTGACTTATAAGGTAACACATGTACATGGTGTTGAAGAAATAGATAAATAGGTAACTTCCTGTAGATCCAAAGAAGGTACCGGATTCATATCATTTATCACGGTTTTGTCTGGGACCTTATGTACATAGAGAAAATTAATAGCAAGAGAGTCACACATATGTAACCTTCACTGTTTGTCTAAGTTCCCTAATCTAGACTCTCTGTCTCACAGACTTCTTTATATCTGTCTTAAAACATTATAACGTATCCTCCACCACTTGTTTTGGTAAGGGTTCTTTTCTTTACTTTTTTCCGATTTACTAACAGACTTCTATAGAATGTTTATCGACTCTTTTCTTCGTTTTCCTTTTCTTCTTTTCCTTTCTATATGGGTAGACTTATGTCTCAAGATTACTTATCGTTCCTCTCTATTCTTTGGAAGGATTCACTTGTTAAGTTTCTTTATCTCCTTTTGTTATCCTATCCTTTATGATCTCAAGAGAAGTTCTTTTAATCTCTGTGGTTCCTTCGTAAAGTAGTTTCTATCCGTGTTTTTTCCTGTCTTAACCATACCTGGATTCTCTTCTTCTTCTATAATTGTTCTCCAGTGTTCTTATGTGTCTTCATGATCTGTTTTTTCTAGAAGTACTGTGTCTATTGGTGCTACCACAATAGTGAATGGATCTCGGTCTGTAGGACCTTACACTTCAGTTAACCCGGAATTCTTCGTAGTGTTCTTGTTTCGATCACCTCCACTACCTTAGGTTAACTCGATAAAGTGTAGGATTTTCTACTACGACACTTTCACGACGTGCGTAAGACGGTCGTGTAAACCTTTTGAGTCGTCACCGGTGTCCTGATCTTTTACAGTCAAAAGTAAGGTTAGGGTTTCATCCGTTACGGTTTCTTACAAGTTTTATGGCGTGTTAACGTGAGTAAAGTCTACTATCGTTTTATCACGAGTTTTAATACATTCGATCCGAAGTTGTCATGTACTAGACTCTTAAACGTCTACAAGTTGAACTAAATCTTTTCCGTCTCCTTATTCTCTAGTTTAACGGTTTTAGGTAAGCTAATATCTTTTTAGTTGTCTTAAAGTCTTTTTGTAAATGAAGAAGTAACTGATACGATTCCTGAAACTCACACACTTAGTAGTGTTTGGTCTTTTAATAATTTCTCTACCCTTATGATCTGTTAGAATGGACGGAGGACTCTTTGGACATACTTTCAATACTTCCTTGTCAGTCTTGACCTGTCCCTTCTTGTCTGACCAAGGTTTGACTCTTTCCTCATGTAGTTCCTACATATAACAGGAGGACGAATAAATTGAATTTACGTCTCTCGTAGTACACTTTACAATCCGGTCTACTTCGTGTTCGACGTTAGTTCTAAAGACCCTCTTTATAGTTATTAGAGTCTATAAGTCTACTGTAGTGGTAATACCGTCTTTTACTTCTTCTTTATTTTTCGAAGAACTACTTTCACTTTCTCCTCTCATTTTTTCGACAGAATTTTGAGTTGTAAGTTTTTTGGTTCTAGTTCCGTAGACCAGGGTAGTGAAGTACCGTTTATCTACCTCTTTGTTACCTTTACCACTGTCTAAAAGAAAAAAACCTGAGGTTTTAGTGATGTCTACTACTGACGTCGGTTCTTTACTTTACTGCGAACGAGGAACCTTCTTTTCGATACTGGTTGCATCTGTCGTGTAATTTTGCGTCTCCGTAATGAAACAACTGTTTCAAGACATTTCAGTTTCGATACCGAAAACGTCATCGGTACACACCTACATTCTTGACCTGACATTTCTACCGACTCATAACTTCTTTACTACGAAAACGTGACACCACAACCTCCTTTGAGAACGTTCAGGGAACCTGACGTTCCTCTAGTTTGATCAGGTAGGATTTCCTTTAGTTAGGACTTATAAGAAACCTTCCTGACTATAACTTCGACTTCAAGACTATGAAACCGGTGGATACACTTCTCGACTGAGTAACCTTTTCTGGGACTATGACCCTTTCTAACTTCCGTCCTCTTCGTCTACTATCTCCTAATATATCAAGTTACCGTAGTGGCTGAGTTATCTGGACTCAAACTCGTTCGAAACCCTCTACGAATTCCTATCAATTCGGACCACACGACGTCAGGTACCCCAACGTTTCTCAGTCTGTGTCGACTCACTAACTTATTATTGTCCCATTTACGGGTCGTCACTCTAAAAACACAGTCTACAATCGAGATACAGATCCAAAAAAAAAAAAAAAAAAAAAAAATTCTTTGAGGTATGTCAAGAGGTATCAACGATATAGTTAAATATAAGGGTGACTGTCACTTTCTCTTAAGGGTAAAGAGGTGTAGGAGAGGTAGTAAACAAACATCTAAAAAACTATTACCGGTAAGACTAACGTCGGTACTTTAATTTTCCACGAATGAGGAACCTTCCTTTCAATACTCGTTGGATCTATCGTATAACTTTTCGTCTCTGTAATGAAACGGTTGTTTCCAGACAGATCAGTTCCGATACCAAAAAGGACACCAGTACATACCTACACTCTCAACCTAACACTTCTTTCGACTCGTGGTTTCTTAACTACGAAAACTTGACACGACAACCTCTTCTGAGAACTCTCACGAAACCTGACGTTCCTCTAGGTTGGTCAGGTAAGACTTCCTCTAGTCGGTACCCTAAAGAAACCTTCCTTACTACGATTTCGACTTTGAGGTCATGAAACCGGTCGAGTACGCTTCTCAACTGAGTAACCTTCTGAGACTACGACCCTCCCTAATCCCCGTCCTCTTCTTCCATACTGTTTCCTACTCTACCGACCTACCATAGTGCCTGAACTACCTGTACTCAGACTCACTTGAGGCCCTCAACTACTACCTGTTCCTCCGGACCGCACGACGTTAAGTACCCCAGTGTTTCTCAGCCTGTACTGATTCGTTGACTTGACTTGACTAAGACTGACCACACGTCAAATAGAAATTAATTACAGAAACGTGGGGGAAAGACTTCGAATTACAAAAGAACCATATGAAAACAGAGAAGACTATGAGAGTTTGATTGGAGTAGAGATACATTTCACCCATGTAAAGGAGGGAAATGGAGGGAGAAACAAAGAGAGAGAATTTAACCTCTGTATTGAGTGAATAAAAGTAGAATTAATGATTATAATACTACTTCAGATATGTTTAGGAAAACTACGAACTTAACGTAGAAGACCCAAGATTTTATATAAAATAATTTTAATCAAGAATTACAAATGTAAAGATAAGGAAACGAGAAACTAGATACTCATTAATTCTTCATAAAAGGATTTCAAATTTATTGGACTCCAAATAAATTGATAATGTTTAAACATATATTGAAACAATATAATACCAGATTTTCTATTCTATGTTAATAAATGTCGAATCATTTAAGAATCAAAAAGAGTAAATAATTTATGGGAAAATATAAGTGAAAGACTATTAAATACGTCTATATACATAATATTAACAGACCAATGAAAAAAGTCAGGATCTAAATTAAGTTGTTAATACTGTTATTTTATATTTTAAAAATATCGAGGAGATGAACAGTCTCTAAGATCTTATTCAAAATGTGTTTAATTAAATTAAAAATTTACTTAGATACGATAAAGTGTGATAATAATAACAGTGAAATTTCCTTCTTTTAATTCGAACTGTATCATTAAAAAGTCTATATTGTCGATCATTCCCTCTTTTATTGTTCAAGAAAATTCTTATCAAATTACCCACTTAAAGAGTGTAAACATTAAACACTATATAAAAGTCCAATAAAAGATACGATTGTAAGGGAATCACAAAAATTATACAGGTAAAGAAATTAGATCTTAAGAAGTAAAAAGTCAAGATCGTTAGGACTAGAACTATGAGAAGTCATCACGTACTCATATATACACACACACATAAAGTGAATTTTACTACTACAATCATTGTATAGAATATTGAAATCAGACTTCGAGTTATGGGTGACTTCCATAGTCGATAAGAGAGTTGGTAATATATGAACCAATTCAGACCCTGGGTCCCGACCCCTGTCGGTTAATAAAGTCACCAACCTTCTTGTATTCTAGAGTCAACTTCTTGAGGTTCGTCCATTTTAGTGTTAGTAAAGGGGTAGGGCGTTTTGTAAAATAGTCTAGTTCCGAGGTAGGAAACGATTACTCCTTTTTTGTTGCAACCTCGACGAACAGAAATCTAATGAAGGATAGTCCGGTCCTCCAAATATATTACAGTTTTCATTGTAAGTCCTGAATCAACGGTAGTAAAAGGGTTAACGAGTTTTCATGTCCTTAAGACGTGACTGAAACAATGACTTCATGGGACACACCGAATCTACGAGTCTATACAGGTTGAAAAACATTGGGGTACCTGACATCGGACGGTCAAAGGAAACGGATACCGTAAAAGGTCCATTCTTCTGACCTCATCCCACGGTAAAGAAAGAGGTCTTCCAGAAGGACTGGGTCCTAGTTTGAAAACAGAGAATTCAGAATACGTGACTGTCCAACTAAAAAATGGTGATTACGGTAGACCCTTCGTAATATGTGTCCAGATTCTTTTTAGTCCCCGTCTCTGTCTATGACAAAGAAGGTTCAATTGTTACTCGTTCACGTTCTCTCATTGACGAACAAACAAAAGTGGTAAAGTAAGTAAGTAAGCATAAACTGACGGAGGACGACATACGGTTTCCGTTTCCGTTTCGTGAGAGAGTCAACACAGACTGAGAAACGCTGGGACACCTGATATCGGATGGTCCGAGGAGACGGTCCTCGGTCGCATTCCTTAAGGTGGGCACTGTTCCAGTACGCCGTCTCTAGACTACCCGTTCCAGCTCAGTCTAGAGTCCAAAATGGGGACCGTAAAGGACTCGTACATGGGGGGTTTTATTCTTAGACGGACGAGAAGGTGAGAAGACTGTAAGAGACCTTTTTCAGTTAAGTCCCGAAATCAGAAGACGTAAACTTTCTCACAAAGTTAGGTTTTTGGGGACACTACCGAAAGATCGGACGGACGTCCTGAGTATGTCGACACGTACACTAACAAACTCCGGAGGACTGGTGTCCTCCGTGTCCTTCGAAATTTGTAGTATCCTTACATCCCCGAAGACTCCTCAGTTTTAGTAATCTTATCTTGAATAATTTCCAAAGTAAACAACTCGGTTATGAACGACGGTTCAAAAGTATAGGAAATAAAAATCTATATCAACCATATATCTTTTTGTTCATCATCTGGACCATAATCGTTGTAGTCTAGAAACTCAATTCATGGAAGAGACAATATTGGGTGACACGGAAACAAGATATCTCTACGTTGAAATCACGAAATTCCTCTACGTCTAATTTCTTTTTGTGAATCCCCTTTACTTTAATTGTAAGTAATTCCTTCTCTCGGTTTTTCACAATTGTTCGGAGGACCGGTCTTCTATTACATTTAGTGGACTCTGGGAAACATATGTTTTTCTATATGTCTTTCTCAAACCCGACGATTGTGATGTATTAAAACATAATGGGTAACTAGAGATACATATTAGTTTTCATATTTTCAGGAACTTCCTGTTATCTTCCCCTCGGTCACCGACCTGACCAAAGGGGGCACAGAGGAGAAATGAGATTAAAGTCCGACTTAAGGGTAGACCTCGCACCCCCGAGTGATACAGATGAATGAACAGGACCGAAAATTCTAGACATTCTCTCTCTCGGGTTCCGCCCCGTGAGAGGCTATAAGTTTGCCCGTGACCGCCGGATCGTATCTACCACGTTCGAGGAACAGACCTTGAAACAACCAAAAGGTACATTGGGTTCAATTAGTCGGAGAAGAGAGGTGAATTAAAAGGATGATGTGATAAAGAAGGATTACATTAGAATATAATTATTTATTTATTCAAAAGGAACGGTTGCGGTGGGGGTAAAACTTAAAAGACCTAGGTGGCCCCGACCTAGGGTCGTGAGGAGGTAGGCACTCTAAGAGGTCCTTTGTCATGACCTCACCCAACGGTAAAGGATCGGTGACGCGTTTTTTTACGTGTTCTAGTTTCGTCAAAGGTAACAGTGGGAATAATTAAGGATATTATCTTACAGAAAGACCAAGGAAAGTGTAATATAGACCATAAATAGAACACCTCACCTTTCTCATCAGACCAAGTCTTAGAACTATCCTTCTGTAATTTAAGGTGATTTACACATGTCAACTCCTTGTGTCTAACTTCTTTTCCTTTCTAATAGAGTTATTTTATAATTTTAGGTACTCGAATATTCTTTATATGGGATTACTTATTTTATAAACTTTCTTTTTCCTGACTTTTATATGACTACGTTTTTAATTTTATTCTATATCGTTACAATCTGTTTTATTTAAAAATCTTTCCCAATAAAATACTTTTCAGTCATTAAAGTATTGGTGATTTCAAATTAAGTGTCCTCCACATATTTTAACTATTTAAACATATTTATATTAATATATTGGATTTTTATACTTCGTTTTTGACTCTCTTGAATTTTTCTTTATCTGTTTTGATATCATTACCCATTGAAATTATGTAGAGAGTCATTAGCTATTCTTTTATATTTTCTTTTAACGGTCGTTTTTTATCTTTCAAACACGTTGAAGTCAAACTATGGACTGTATTAACTGACACATCGTAACACAAGTTGTTACTATCTTTATATACAAAACATTCTTATGTACCCCGTTAATGGTTTAACTTAAAAACACACCGGTATCTAGTTCAGAGTTTTTAGAATGTTTATCTCTGTAGTATCTCTATTATATAAGACCAAATAGTACGTTGACTCGATCTTATGAAGACAATGATGGTGATGGAGGTAGTGATGATAATAACGTTTATGGTGACACATAATAATAGTGATAATAGTAATAGTAATGATTACTTATGATTATGTTACTTTTATTTATATAGATAGCTTAAAGTGTCTGAAACTTTAAATTATTATGTGAAGTTAGAGTGATTACTCAGTTCTTTAGTTTTATATTAAATCTTCTGTAATAAACAACAACAAGTCAGGGGGTCAACACAGGTTGAGAAACGATGGGGTACCTGACGTCGTGTAGACGACCTTGAACGAGTTTGAGCACAGGTAACTCAACCACTACAGTAGGTTGGTAGAGTAGGAGGAGTGGGGAAGAGGAGACCGGAAATTACAAACAGTCGTAGTCCCAGAAAAATTTACTCAGTCGAGAACCGTAGTCCACCAGTTTCATAACCTCGAAGTCGAAGTTGTAGTCAGGAAGGTCACTTATAAGTCATAACCAAAGGAAATCCTAATTGACTAACCTAGGGGAAGGTCATGTTTCCTGAGAGTTCGTAGAAGAGGTTGTGCTGTTAAGTTTCGTAGTTTAGAAGTCGCGAGTTGAAAGAAATACCAGGTTGAGAGCATAAGTATGTACCGATGACGTTTTTTTAGGTACCGAAAGTGATCTACCTGGAAACAACCATTTCATTACAGAGACGAAAAATTATACGACAGCTCCTGGCACTCTCGAAAAGAAGGTTCCTCGTTCACAGAAAATTAAAGTACCGGCGTGAGTGGTAGAGGTCACTAAAACCTTTTGTTCTTTTCTTTCAGACAGTGACAAAGGTAACAAAGGGGGTAGACAAACTGTACTTCACTTCCCTGACCTATGATAGTAGAACCAAAAAACTTATAAATCAAAAATCAGTCGTAAAAATGAGAGGAGAAAGTGAAAGTAGTTCTCTGAGAAGTCAAGAAACGAAAGATGGTATTCCCACCACAGTAGACGTATAGACTCCAATAACTATAAAGAGGGTCGTAAGAACAAAGGTCGAACACAAAGTAAGTTGGACCGTAAAGTGGGCTACATGAAGCGTATATTTAATTTATTCGTCCCACTGTTATATATCGGAACTACATGAGGAAAATCTTAAAACTTGGTCAAACTACAAGGTACAGACCAAGATTGACAACGAAGAACTGGACGTAAGTCTGAAGAGTCCTCCGTCCCTCTACCAGACCATAAAGGTAGAGAAATTCTTAAAAGGTGACAAACGAGACTAAGTGTGTGAGTTTCCGAAATCACATCAGTTGCTTCGTCTACGAAAGGACCTTAAGAGAACGAAAAAGATACTAGGTTACCTATAATCGTTAAACTATAGATCAAGGAGACAGAAAAGATTCAGGTCGATCTTGTAGACCTTTAAGAGCTAAGTACATGACAACTTTCGATCGAACCTCTTAAAATTCGTATTAAAACGATAGTGTACTTTACTCACGTTAACACACCCTCGAACTTACAAGAAAGTGTAACGGCATGAAACCCTCACCTTACTTTTGACTGAAAAGGTCAGGATACCGGTGACGACTCAAAAGGTTAAACAACCGTATAACTGACGTCGTGAAACTGTCGTAGTAGAAAATCCCAAACTTCATCGAGTCAAACATAAGATATTGGAAGTTAGAGAAACAAGTGGAACTACGCAGAATTCCGGGTGAACTGAAACGTAAGGTTCTATAGACCAAGATGTACACACTAATGTCGTAGTACCAATAGACCCAGTAATTCTTGAAAAAACATATTAAGAAGATATATAAGAACGGTAGAGAAGAATTATAGAAGAAGAAGACAATCCAGGTACGGTAAAGACAGGAAATAATACATTGTCATTGAATTCTTCATTTCATAATACCTTTGTAATTACACCGATTATAATTTTATTACTGGGGGTTATTTACATGAAGAAGTAAGATAGTATAGAATAGAGGGACCCTTAGGTAGTAACGATTAGAATCTCTCTAAGATAAAGAGAGAAGGAAAGAAATAGACCTGTCAAAATAAAACCATCGATAAGAATTTCTACCGGGTGTTACTTGATATATAGGGTCAATAGTTTGAAAACACATCTGAGAAGATATAACTTAGACCTCACGACACACAAACAACGAAGGTCATATTACATTTTTTTTTTTTTTTTTNNNTTTTTTTTTTTTTTTTTTTGTTGTGAAAATTGTCAAAATCTAAATATGAAATGTTTTCGGTTTTATGAAGGGAGATTCATTAAAAACTCTCAAAACTCGACAACACATTCTTGAAATCGATAATATAAAATTCTCTAGTACATTTTTTTGTTACAATACACCGTCGGACCTACCCTCCCCTCAAACCTTCTTTTACCTATGTACGTATACAAACCGACTCAGAGAAACAACAAGTGGACTTTGATAGTTTTGTAACAATTAACCGATATAGGGTTATGTTTTATTTTTCACATTTTATATATTTTTTTTTTCATCCCACCGGTACATATCTACCTTCCTTCTATCCTTATACGTGGAGAATGTCACACATAAAAAAAGACTTTTAAAGGTCAACGGAATCCTTCTCTCACTTACTTTCTTGAGTTTCGAAGATAGGATTAGTTCTGGGGGTCTATTTATATAGGGGTCCACCATAGAGAAATCCAGATACTGACTGACAAAGAAAGGGAGAATCAATAGAGACATAGAGTAGGTAGGTGGGTTATTCTCTTTGAGTCGAATGGTGAAAGAAACACTTAAATACGTTACATGGACTTGGAAAGTCACAGTTAAAGGAAGAGAAAATCTATTATATAATGACCATGGGTATAATGAAACTTCCATAACCGTTGATTTTCTCTTTTAATTTACTTTAATTTGAATTTACTTTTTTAACATATTATCTACATGGTGTCCACAACTTATTTTCCTTAATTACGAGTAAAACAATCATATTAACAGTAATAATTCGTTTATTATTACATATTTTAAGAAATTTGAATCTTACTAATGTTTCAGATCCATGAAAATTTATGTTACTGTCTAAATATGTATTCGGAAAATATTTTGGTGAGGACAGGAATAAGGTACCTTTAGTGACCGACATAAAATGTGATACAAAATATTACACAAGAAATACTCCTGGGTAACTTCTTTTGCTAAAATCTAGATTTATAGTCTTTAGTGAAAAGAATAATTCTTGTTGATTATATTAGAAATTTTTAAAATATATTTAATTTTATTTTCACAAAAAACGTAACTAACAATTTTTAAAGATTTGGTTCGTCTCCAGAGGGAGTTAGTTTATTCACATGACCCGAAACACTGACCGTAACACCTGAAGTCGGAACCGGGACCGAAATACGTTATTTTAAAAAGTAATCCTGTAAACAAAGACTTTAATTCGACTTAATATAGGTTGAGAATAATTTATGAATTATAGAAATAAGAGATTTCAAATCCTTTACTACCACCTTATGCGTCAGATGAAACTTGTGTCACTTATACTTGAAATAAGATAACGGTAGGGTCCGAATGTCATTCTTGTTTCAGTTACAAATGACTTCCTCACATTATATCTAGGACTGTCTTTTCTCTTTTTGAATTCTTTTAAACTTAGTTAACTATTAATGTAAATAGAAACTAAAAATAGAAATAGAGATTAAAAATAGAGTTACAAGAGTCCTAAACGATAAAGACTTACCAATAATTTTTTTTGACGTAAACACAGTACACGTAGTAACACGAAAGTCTCTAAAACTCGATTTATTCCAGTGTAATGTGTCTATACTCACGTGTGATCGTTTGGACAATTAGATTCTTTCATCATTAGTCACGTTTCAAATATAGGGATCTTCCGTTTATACCTGAGAAATACGAATACTGGAACACGTCAAAAATTTAGAGACCCAAACTTACACTGGTTCGTATTTTACCATT
Organism: Capra ibex; assembly: GCA_006410555.1. Taxonomy (NCBI): domain Eukaryota; kingdom Metazoa; phylum Chordata; class Mammalia; order Artiodactyla; family Bovidae; genus Capra; species Capra ibex. Next base: position 34,030,530 of record SJYO01048061.1, on the reverse strand, counting down.
ACTACTGTGGCAAATGAAGTACTTGTACACCTTTGTTATAAAAATTTACTTAATTACGTAATTGTGAAAATCTTGAAGTACTTTGAAGTTATTTTATAGAGAGGGTACCACCAACGGTAACCAGAAGTCGTAACGACGAACAGTCTTTTACTTCTCGAAGTGTCTTATCTAGTCAAACTCCCTTCTGTGAATAACAGATTCCACCGTAAATCTTTAGTAAGATTTAAGAATACATGTTGAGTAAAGTAGTCTAGAAACTAAACGAAAGGTAAAAAACAGAGATGTACGAGTACTATGAAAATACAAAACAGGGACAAAAAGACATAAATATATGTATATAGAAGTAATAAAATAAAATAAAAAATAAGTTACTTTAGATAGGGGAAAAGGATATCAAAAAAAAAAAAAAAGAAACGAAACACAAATCGTCATATCCGTAAAGAAGTTGTCAGTGAAATTAAAAGGAAAGATCTTAAAATTAAAATAAAGGAATTTCTATATAGATGGAGAAACCTTCTTGGTTTGTTATATACCGAGTGTGTGTATTTTCTTTTGTTATCAATTTTACCTCTGAATAACACTTTTTAATGTCTATATTTATAAGTCACCCTAAAATATAACAACTAAACAATCCTTAAAATATGTCTGTGCACATATTATATACAAACACACAAATCACATATAAATTTCATCTCATCACCGATTTTGTATACTTCCCGGGTACACGCTAAAGAAGACTCTTTTGTTATTTCGGACAGTCTCAATAAATGTAAGAGAAGAGTGTTTTTATCCTACGTATTCTTCCATAAGATGGAGACATCTAGAAACTCATATTTATCTAAAACATAGTTTAATCGTTTACATGTAATTTCACTTCACTTTTATGTATTAATTAAAAGGTTTGTTCATGTCTTACCCTTTTGGACACCAAAAAACTATAAAACTCGATATTTATCGTACATGAAATTTGTAGAAAGTTATAGTGACCTAAAGATGTAGGAAAGGGATTAGGTGAAATTTTTCTAATTCTAATAAAGGTTCACAAGGTAAATGTATTTAACAAACATGGAACATATAATATATACCGATCAATATACGTATAATCAAATACGTCAAAGCCCTTGTATCTTTTCGATAAGATTACAATGACTACGATATTTATTTATTATTATCGTCGTCGAAGGAAAAAATCACACAAGAGAAAAGGAAACAAGTAACTAGTACTTTCTTATCACTTCGAGTTTATTCCTTTATAAAAAATTATATCCTTATATAAAAAATGGTAATGTCTATTCAAACTCTGTAACAGAACAAATGTATAAGTTATACTTTTGATTATGATTCAGAGACCGAAAATTTACAAAAGACACTGAAAACAACTAAAGACTGTCAACGTTGTCTATAAAGTGAGTAGTACTTTACGTTAACCGTAAGACGGTGTCAGTGATATAGGTCGGTGTCTAATAATCGAGATCCCTTGACGGTCCTACTTCATTTCGAAAAAGTTTGAGGTTCATTAATTGTCTTTACAAATGTTCCCCCTTTTTTCACCATATAGTTTGAAAGGAAACTTTGTAGTTATCAACGTAAAACTTGAACAGGATTTGAACTTATAAAGTTGTCAACGTGATACTAAGATAATATTTTTATGGGAGAATATTTGAAACAGTCGTAAATAAAGAATCGTTAGTGTATTTAATATAGATATTTCTATGTGTCTTACTGAAAAATCTTTTATAATATAAGACGTATTCTCATACTTTACTACAACAATTCCTATTCTTATTAACTTAATTCACCATAATCCATATATCTATCTATCGATCTATTTTTGTAGAATTTAAAGACACACTTTCCTTAATATTTAAAATTTTCTGTCTCAAAATGTTAAGACCCAAACCTAATGATGGATTCTATTTTGACCGATTTCGACGAGTATTGACAAGTAATCAACAACCAAAGATCTAACTGTCTAATAAGGACTAGGGAAGTCGGAGTATATGGTAAAGATAGAAAGAGTTAAATGTTTTATCACGTTCAATAGACTGTCGAAACTAAAGAGAGACCCCATCCAACCGATGTTAATTTGTGCCTTGTCTGTGTGACGATTTTTAAAATTAATTATGTTGGATAATTCATTTTTTTTTCCCCCCCGAAGTAATAAACTTTTAAGAAGTTAAAACATATTCAATTTTAGTTATCTTTAAAAGTTTATAAGTGTCTCGAAGGTTTCATAAACTTTTATTTACACTCGAAAGATCAAATTGATGTACACTAAGAAACAAATTCCTTTAGGAAGAATAATTTTTCTTTTTTTTTAGAGGAACTCAGATGTATCCATTTATATAGCCTCATAAATTATAAACTAAAAATAGTAACCTTACTTAAAGTAAAAATAAATAGAAATTAAGTAAAAAATACCTTCATATCAACTGGTTGTTATAAAACAATCAAAGTCCACATGTCATTTCACTAAGTCAAAATTTAACAATTGTTTTATCAAATTTTACATGTATGTCCGTTACTTATTTAAAATAAAAATAAATTTAATCTGTATAACAAAACACAGACAAAAGTTATACATCAATATTAAAATGTATATCTCTAAATGGTATATATATTCTATATATACAGAAAATAAAGAGTTTCTGAAGATCCGTCAATTATTTACAAATAAAAATTCGACGGTCACGTGACATCACGAAAACATCTTCTTAACTAAATGAATAACTTGGTATAAAGGCAAAAACGAGGGGAGGTGTAAAGGACAGAAATAAAGGAAACTACAGGTTTAGATCAAAAACTATTCAAACGAAACAGAATTAATATTTGAGACTAAATTAAATCAGTCATAACGAATATAGTACCCTTTTAACAACCAGGAAAAGAGATCAAAATACACAAACATCACTTTACCTAACTTGACAATAAAGACACCCGAATATATTAACTCCGGACAATTAATAGAATTTCATAACGAAATTATTTAAAAATAAGTTATTTTTAATAAGTTAATTAAAAAGTCACAACAAAAGTCTTCCATCACACTGTACGGTTTCCGTCCTGAAGAAGAGTTTTTCTTCATACGAAACGATACCATTTAACGGTTAGAGAATTCATAATAAACGATACATATCAGTATTCTTCCGGTTTTCACTATAAGTCTATCGGACCGTAGTTAAAAGAAGTGTGTAGAGGGAGGGAAGAACGACCGACGGAGTTTTCCCTCTCCCAATGTGTAAGTTGATTATCGTCGAACCTTAAATAAATAAGTATTATCAAAATTCCTTTCAGTAACAGTAACAAAGTTTTATTATTTAGTTTCATTTTTTCGACCGGGCCTCTTGAAACCCCTCTTAGAAACTTACTTATCGATATTCTGATAAATTTTATAAAGTCAAGGAATTCGTATATTTGTAATCAAAGATTACAAGAATTTTTGTGAAAAAACTACTCCACTCGTGAAGTAGAGACTTGGTACAAATTCAACAAACTACTTGCAACAAGAAGTCTCTACCTCCTTACTTAGTCAAAAGATGAGAAGTTTCGACTCTCGTCTTACATACAACTGCCTCACATACACCACCATTGACTCTTCCAAGATCTTGGATTAACGACTCACTTTTGGTAGGAGTCGGAGAGTAATCTTCGAGACTCCAGAAACTGTGTGAAGAAACGGTGTGAAATATCGCAGAAGTAAACATTTAATCCACATCGTTATTGTTATAAAAGTCGTGTCACGGACCGTACTAAATTACGAGTAGACTTGGAAAATAAATAGAAATTAACTTAAAAATAATAAAAATAAAATATACATATTATACTCGGATATTAACACGCCCGATCTTAAAACTCGTCACTACTTGTTATCTGAATTTCTACGTTTCCAGAAGCCGATGTTCTTGTCAAAATTTATGTACAGGTCACATTTGCACAAAATTTTTATACTCAGATTCTTTTACTTAACGAAACCGGACATAGTCGAATATTATTTTAAATTTTCTTTAGACAGTAGTCACACTTCGGTTCCTCTTCTACAATAATCGTTGAACTCACTCTACACACGAGTTAGGTCTTTCTACCTGGTTCCTGACTGTAACTAGGACAGGAAGAGATAAACTAAAATATTTTAAGACCATCCTTGATCCCAACGTCCTTAGAAGGAACTAACAAAATCTCATTCTCGTAAAGAGAGAGACAGAAGTAGTGAAATCAATAAATTATGTGAGATTCACTGATCTTCGATATTCTACGGACTCAAGGTTCCGTTGGAAAAAAAAAAATGGATACAACTAGCATCAACTGTAGAAAGTAAATAAACAAATGTCTATAAGTTTTATGAAAAGGAAAGACTACTTGAAATTTTTTTTTTTTTCTATAACAAAAAGTACACCTGAAAAAAAAAAGTTCAGAAGTAACTTAAACAATGTTGTAACGAAGAAGAAATACAAAGTCAAAAAGTCGGAACTCCGTACACCCTAGAATCTAGAGACTGGTCCGTAGTTTGGGTGTGAGGTATATAAACTTCCACTGGAAAGTTGGTGACCTGGTGGTCCCTTTAGGGGACTACTTGAAAAAATGCGACACAAGAACACAAATTCAGAAGATTATTAAATATTTATTAAACGGTGAGTAGACGGACACATTTTATTCTAAAATTCGTTGTCATTGAGTTAAAATAGAAAATTTCGATACGTTATGTTTTTGTTAATTTTACGTAAATCTTCATTTAAATCCTCTTTCATTACCGTTGGGAGAGGTCATGAGAACGGACCTTTTAGGGTACCTGCCTCCTCGGAGCACCCGACGTCAGGTACCCCAGCGCTTCTAAACCCGTGCTGACTCGCTGAAATGAAAGTGAAAAGTGAAAGTACGTAACCTCTTCCTTTACCGTTGGGTGAGGTCACAAGAACGGATCTCTTAGGGTCCCTGCCCCCTCGGACCACCCGACGACAGATACCCCAGTGTGTCTCGGCCTGTGTTGACTTCGCTCAATCGTCGTCGTCGTCGTCGTCGTCGTCGTCGTCATCTGTAAAATTTAAGTGTTAGATCAATTCACAAATGAATGTCTACTATTTATCCATCTGTCTGTCTTTTAATTCAGTTTTACAAATACACTTCTGTTACACTTAACAATGTATAAATGATTGTCAAAAAAGAGATCAATTCCAAAAACATATACTGGATTTCAACCAACAAACCAAAATCAGTGCGGGATCTAGTCCCTAACGGTTTCTTTATTGTTATTGGAGTCTATACGTCTACTGTGGTGAGAATACCGTTTTTCAGTTCTCCTTGATTTTTCGGAGAACTACTTTTACTTTCACCTCTCACTTTTTCAACCGAATTTCCAGTTGTCAGTCTTTTGCTTCGAGTACCGTAGACCAGGGTAGTGAAGTACCCTTTATCTACCCCTTTGTCATCTTTGTCACAGTCTGAAATGAAAATATCCGAGGTTTTAGTGACGTCTACAACTGACGTCGGTACTTTGATTTTCTACGAATGAGGAACCTTCTTTTCAATACTGGTTGGATCTATCGTATAAGTTTTCGTCTCTGTAATGAAACACTTTTTTCCAGGTCGATCAGTTCCGATTCAAAAAAGGTCACCAGTACATACCTACACTCTCAACCTGACACTTCTATCGACTTGCGGCTTCTTAACTACGAAAACCTGACACCGTAACCTCTTCTGAGAACTCTCAGGGAACCTGACGTTCCTCTAGGTTGGTCAGGTAAGACTTCCTCTAGTCAGGACCCTAAAGATGACCTCCTTACTACGATTGTGACTTTAACGTCATGAAACCGGTGGAGTACTCTTCTCAACTGAGTAACCTTTTCTGACTACGATCCTCCCTAGTCCCCGTCCTCTTCCCCTGCTGTCTCCTACTCTACCGACCTACCGTAGTGACTGAGCTACCTGCACTCAGATTCACTTAAGACCCTCAACCATTACCTGTCCCTCCGGACCGTACGACGCTAAGTACCCCAGTGTTTCTCAGTCTGTGCTGACTCGTTGACTTGACTTGACTGACTGTGTATTACCAATATATAAAAAAAAATAATTCACATAAAATTTGTCCTACAATAAATCAAATATAAGAATTTTAATTTTTACATTTATATTCAGTTTATATTTTACTGTATAGATGACTTTTTGTAATAATTTTCTGTATCAAGTGACAAAAGGTCATATACTTTTATGATAATATTCCTCCTTCATTATTGAAGTATTTAGTTTAATTAGTCCTTCTATGATCGCACTTAGGGGTATTATGAGAAAGTTGTCTGTAATAGGTGCAGGAGATAAGAAAGTAGTTTGAAAACAGTTAAATAGTCTAAATAAACACTTTATTAAACACGGTCTATTAATCTTTGAATAAAAAGGGTCTAAAGATACAGAATCTACTTATGTAGAATGGACTCTACAACGTGTACTTATAATGTCATGTAAACACAGTAAATGAATAAATAAGGTAATATATAATAAGTAAACATTAAACAGTCCTCAAAAAGATCTGGGTCATCAGTTCTTACCTACACTCTAAACCTGATATTTCTTTCGACTCACGTCTTCTTAAGTACGAAAACTTGACATCACAACCTTTTCTGAGAACTTTTAGGAAACCTGAAGTTCCTTTAGGTTGGTAGGTAGGATTTCCTTTAGTCAGGACTTATAAGTAACCTTCCTGACTACGACTTAGACTTCGAAGTCATGAAGCCGGTGGACTACGTTTCTTGACTGAGTAAACTTTTCTGGGACTATGACCCTTCCTAACTTCCGATCTCTTCTTCCCGTGTTTACTCCTACTCTACCATCCTACTGTAGTGACTGAACTACACGTACTCAAACTCATTCGAGGTCCTCAACCACTATCTATCCCTCCGGACCGTACGACGTCAGGTACCCCATGGTTTCTCAGTTTGTGTTGACTGACTGACTTGACTTGACTTGAACCATACTTGTAATCGTACCTAGTTAAACAGATTAAGATAACGACGTAAACCGTTAAATCTTTCGTGGTTCTTATTATATTTGTTATATTCTGTTAATTTTTGTAGTACTGTAATACGTTACCTTATTTAATTTCCTTTCGAATTTAAAATCCACTTGTTTCTTGAACCTACCTATCCTGTGTAGTTCACTACATCTTGGTCCTTCCTAGTTGAAACTACTACCAACTGGTCCAGTCGTGGGGTCTCATTTTGATACTAGTTGTTGTCACCAAAAACGTAACTAACAGGTGTAGACCAAGTTGAGAGGTCGTAGGAAACACGATGAGTCTCCTTCTCATAAACGAGTTTTAGGAGATCTCCGAGTGAGACGTAAAACAACCTTTAATTCCTTTTAAGGTTTTCTGAGGACCCTGTCTTACCATTTGGTAATCCTCACTGAACAAATCGTGTGTCTCGTTTGGTTTTAACATACACATATATACATATATATATTTGAGACGATATTTTACTCTGATAAAACTCTTATAAATTGGTTCTTATTATTCGGTATGGGATCTGGTCCGAATTGAACGGGTGTAACTAACGAATTTTTATAAGAATTAAGTCATACATTAAAGAAAGTTGTTATACAACCCACCGAGTAACTTTTCAAACCGAGACCCATTCCTTGAATACTATCTTCTTTAGAAACCGTATTAAATTCTCTTTTGTAAATTTTTAGTAACTCTATGCTCTTACGATCTAACTTAGATAGTTCTCTGTATTATTCTCACTAAATTCTCGTGTCTAAGACCTCAATGGTGTGAACTCGAGGAAAGCCGAGACAGTGTATCTTTCACCCATTGTATGAATTGACACTAGACTTTACTATGACTTTGGTAAACTTTATCACAAACAATTTGAAACCAGACTAAATTTTACAGGAGTCAAACCAAGTCAAGTCAACGAGTCAGCACAGGCTGAGAAACGTTGGGGTACTTAGCGTCGTACGGTCCGGTGGGACAGGTAGTAGTTGAGGGCCTCTAGTGAGTCTGAGTGTAGGTAACTCAGTCACTACGGTAGGTCGGTAGAGTAGGAGACAACAGGGGAAGAGGAGGACGGGGGTTAGGGAGGGTCGTAGTCTCATAAAAGGTTACTCAGTTGAGAAGTGTACTCCACCAGTTTCATGACCTCAAAGTCGAAATCGTAGTAGGAAAGGTTTCTTTAGGGTCCCGATCTTCTAACGATTTTTACGACTAATAACCAAAGATAATATATAACTAATTACGACGACGACGACGATTCAACGAAGTCAGTACAGGTGGAGACACACTGGGTTATCTGTCGTCGGGTGGTCCGAGAAGACAGGGACCCTAAGAGGTCCGTTCTTGTGACCTCACCCAACGGTAAAGGAAGAGGTTACGTACTTTCACTTTTCACTTTCACTTTTCACTTTCCCTTCATCGAGTCGACACAGTCTGAGAAACCCCGGGGTACCTGACGTCGGATGGTCCGAGAAGATAGGTAACCTAAAAGATCCGTTCTCATGACCTCACCCCACGGTAACGGAAGTTCTTTTTAGATAGTAACCTTTGGTATAGTTTTAAACTTCTCATGAATAAACTTTACGATAAAAAAAAATTCTTTTCTTCTAGTTAAAACTTCAAAAAATTTTAGAAGATTCAGTTGAAGACTTCCTTCATGAAGACCCTTTTCATCTAATAACATATTCTAAAACTAAGGATTTTTATATATACGTATTGTTTCTAAGAGAAGTTGTTGAACATAATGTACTTAAGACATAAGTTTCTTGAGTTTAGATGTCAAACTCACAAAGTATGGAATCGTTAAATAATCTAACTTAATAGTTAGTTATAATTTATGTGGATGGACCACTTACGTATAATTGTATAAAAATCCGTTTTACCCTCTATCATATATTTACTCAGTTCCAGTAATAAGAGCTCATAAAATGTTAACACAACAAAAATCATCATTGAGTTTTAAATATAAGATATAAACCTTAAAATTTTATTACCTAAATAAGTCATCAGACTTGATCAGATCTGTTTTGATATACGTACGTGGGGATTTCGTTTTGTACTGTCACCAGTGACACTATATCGTGTGTGTGTGTGTGTGTGTGTGTGTGTGTGTGTGTGTGTGTGTGGACTACGAAGTTTCTATGATTCGAAATGATTGTAAAGTCAGTACTTAACTATACCTACAAGAGAGTGTAGGAGAGTTTACTTCCACTACATAGTAAATACCATTCGTCTTTTCCTATCCTAAAGAGTGTAAAACCCCCGTAGTCGTTAACATAGAAGTAAATAAGTAACTGAGAAGTGTATAATGTCAAACATGCAAAGACAAATACACCTAAATGTATAGACCGTACATTGGTTATACGTGTTTTAGTCATGTTTTATAACTGTTGAAAACCCTTACTTAGTTTTAATTGATGTTCGTGTTCCTGTATTCTTTTATTGTTTCAACTGTAAAAAAAGATCCTACTAAATAGTCACTTCAATATTGTATTTTTAACTGAAAAAACCAAACAATGAATTATACGTACGGATAGAAAAAGAAATTATAAGTGTACTACAAAATTCATACTAACTTCTTTATTATCCGAACGAAAACAAGTCATTCATGTAAAATACTACTCTCTTGAAACTTTCTCAATACATCTTATCAAAGCATAAAATGGAACAATAGACGTCACTATAAAGATAGTAAGTATTTTCGGGAGAGTACAAGTGTAAATTTTTAATATTCGTTTATTAAAACATTATATATATATTTATGAAGTCCCTTTATATATGAGATTTATTTTTAATTTTCTTCGTAGTATGATCAAATATATTTGTTAGTTTATTTTTATTTCTCTTATTTTTAAATGTTCGTTTTGAAATTGTTTTTATAAACGTATTACCAATCTCCTTAGATTAGTAGTATTAAATCTTTTGTATTGATTATTATATGGAGGTAAACTTAAACGTATAGACTCCAACCACTATAAAGAAGGTCGGAAAAGTATGACAAGTCACTTTTTCGACCGAATTTTGAGTTGTAAGTTTTTTGACTGTAGTACCGTAGGTCAGGGTAGTGAAATACCGTTTATCTATCCGTTCTTCACCTTTCTCAGTGTCTAAAATAAAAGAACCCGTAGTTTTAGTGACACCTACCACTGACGTGGGTTCTTTAATTTTCTATGAAAGAGGAACCTTCCTTTCGAGGCTATATGGAACAGTCGTATAATTTTCATCTCTGTATTGAAACGACTGTTTCTAGGTATACCAGTTTCGTTACCAAAAAGGTCATCAGTACATGTCTACACTCTCGACCTGATCTTCTTCCGACTCGTTGTTTTTTAACTACGAAAGTTTAACACCAGGACCTCTTCTGAGAAGTCTCACGGAACCTGTTATTCCTCTAGTTTGGTCGGTTAGGATTCCTTCACTTCACTTCACTTCACTTCAACGAGTCAGCACAGGCTGAGAAACGTTGGGGCACCTGACATCGAATGGTCCGAGGAGGGAGGTACTCTAAGAGGTCCGTTCTCATGACCTCACCCAACGGTAAAGGAAGAGGTCCCCTAGAAGGGTTGAGTCCCTAGTTTGGGCCGAGAGGACGTAAGGTCCGTTTGCGAAATTGGAGACTCGGTGGTCCCTTCGGGAATAGGATTCCTTTAGTAGGGACTTATAAGTAACCTTCCTGACTACAATTTCGACTTCACGGTTATGAAACGGGTGGACTACACTTCTCTGAGACTAACCTTTTCTAGGAGTACGACCCTTTCTAACTCCCATTCTCCTCTTCACTCACGGTCTCCTACTCTACCAACCTATCCTAGTGGTCGAGTTAACCGTACTCCAATTCGTAAGGACCTCTTTCACTTCCTGTCCCTTTCGACCTCACAACGTCAGGTATCCCAGTGTTTTAACCTGTACTGACTCGTTGACATGTCGTTGTCGTAAACCTAGATGAATAGGCACTTTAGATAAAAAGTAAATATATTTGATAATTTATGTTACTTGTTTTATTTGGAAGTTACAGGTTTCAAAATACGATTTTGATATTTTTTATCACTTCGTATAAATTAGTACGACGTTACCGTGGAGTGAGGTCATGAGAACGGACCTTTTAGGGTACCTGCCTCCCCGGATCAACCGACGTCAGGTACCCCAATGTTTCTCAACCTGTACTGACTCGCTGAAGTGAAACTGAAAAGTGAAAGTACGTAACCTCTTCCTTTACCGTTGGGTGAGGTCATAAGAACGGATCTCTTAGGGTCCCTACCCCCTCGAACCACCCGACGGTAGAGACCCCAACGCGTCTCAGCCTGTGTTGACTTCGCTGAATCGTCGGTAATAATTTATCTCTTTAACTACCAGTTCACATCTTACGTTATTCGGTGTGTTATTTGATTTCTAAATTTAAGTTATTCGAAAAATATATCTTTTTAGTTGATGTAGATATATTGTCTTTTACTTTATACAATATGAAAATAGAGTAAGGAAAATTAAATATAAAAATAATAATTGAAAATATTACATTTTATAAATTAGTGACATAGTATCATATATTATTTATAAAAATATTATTCTTGTTATTTATCTGTAAAATTTTGGTAAAATGATCAATCTAATTTGTAATGTTTAGAACTTCTGATTAATGGTGACCGTATTCAAAGAATCTGACACTGTTATTAAGTTATTGGTTTATGATAAACGATAGTGTACACCTTAGATTTTTTATTTTGTTTATTTAAACATACGTTTTACCTTTGTTTGTGTCCATATTTTTCGTTGGAACACCAATGGTACCCCTCTTCCTTGACCCCACTGTTTGATACCCATACCCTAATTGTCTATGTTTAATGATAGTTATATATATTTTATCTAATCTTTGTTCCGATATGGTTTATCGTGTCCTTTAATATGAGTAACAGAACATTATCGGATAATATTACCTTATTTTAGACGTTTTTAGGACTTAGTGATACGGTACGTGGACTTTCATTGTGTCGTTCTATTCGATATGAAGTCAATTTTCTACTTCGATAAATAACATTTAAAGTTTGATTGTCTTTTCTGGTACTCTTGTGTGTGTGTAATAGACATATGTAATAGAATAAATCAAAATGTTAGTACTTAGGACCTCAACACGTACTATATTTCATTTAAAATTTTTATTTTATGTGTAGGGAGACTTGATTTAATAGTCCGGATCTATGTTCATATTGTTCAACTAGTTTTTTGACAAATGTACGTAACATACATAAAACTTATAATCATCTATAACTAATTTTTAGTGACGTCGTAACACACTTTATAATAAAATTTTACTTCACTAAAACTAAGAACTAATAAAGGATGTTCGTATAATTTGTGTTTCTCCAAAACCGATTTGAAGAATTTAAATTACGTTAGTCATTAAACGTGGTCATGTTATATTTATCTATGTAAACACACGTCTTACAATCATATATAAGATAATATAAAGTGTACATTCTTCAAGATTATTTTTACAACAATACTCTTTTACTTTGAACTTAAAATCAGGGACAATGACTTTTAAGATTTTTTTTTACTTCAATTTCTTGAAGGTAGTCAGATAGGTATGTATTTTATTACATAATATTCCCTCGAATCTTTTGTGTCGAGTAATGAATAAAAGATTTACGAAATGATACTTGGTCACCTATTTGTGAATGAGAGTTATTGTAATTATATAAACATTTATACTTTTATATATAAATTATTTCTATCATGTCATATATTATAATATCGTATTATTTACTATGTTTTATTTCTTATACACTTCTTTTACTTTATTATATTTTGTTCCAATTTAAAATTTTAGATATAAACCTACGTATAATTTATACTCCCTTTAAAAAATAAAGATCTTTTTTGATAAAAGAGGGGTTAAGAAATACACTGTACCTTTGTAGTCTGTAACAGAGATTATGTATGTTTATGGGTTTTTGCAACTTTTTACTGTTGTCTGTAACATTTTTCGTTGGACCTTCGTTCCTGATACCACCTCTCATCTCGTACACAGGTTATGAATACCGGTTAGTCCCAGTATCCTTTTCAAACTCTCCAAAAGGAAAGTTGTCTATGTATCTAAGTATTTACTTTAGATGACTAACGAAGTCACGGTCAGAAATTTACTCTCCCTACTGTTAACTATGTAAGACAACTAACGTAAATTAGGTACCTGTAATACAAAGGTCTATTTCGGAGATATCTGTGACTACTATGTAATAAGGAAAACACCTTTGTATAATTTTCAGGAACGGTGTAAGCGTCATATGAAACAAGAGGTTTCATTTTCGATTTATCGTCAAATATTTTGTACCCATAGTATTTCTCTTTTAGAAAGTAATAGTAGGATTTCATCTTGTCTTTTACTTCTTCCCAGACATGTCCTTCGGGTATGTTTTGAGTCCCTTTATTTGAATGGGGTCCGTATCAACATCAATTGTGTGAACTACTTCTGTGTGTAGTTAAGATGGACACACACACCAATGTGAAAGGTAGATTAAATAAAGAGGAGGTGAAATTGTAAGAAGTTTAGGTCCTCTCACTGATAATACTTTTTCATCTGACTCCACTATTTTCGTAGTCGAGACTTCGACATATAGTAACAAACTTGTAGTGAATGATCGACATACTACAATTTGTTGAGTAATTTAGAGGTATTCAAAAATAAGGTAATAGTATGGATGAAATATTCAAAATAACACTACTATTTATACTTTAGAGACATGATACCTTACTATTACCAGTAACTACTTACACACAAGAGGGTTACTTCTGACAAATCTTCGGACTTATTTAAATCTAAAACTTTCTTACGTGTAAATATATGATGATCGCAATATACGTTGATATCTATAATTTCTCTTACTAAGTTTTACAGATATACTGTCTGTCTCTTGATACTTCTAATACGATTAATTCTATTCTCTTATATTTGACCAAGACCATAAGAATTTGTACTGACTTCGTTTACGTTTTACTATGTCGGTGACACTTTCTATCAAACTGTTCAAGAGTGTTTACATCCATATTAGAATTGTATGTGAAACCCTAAACACGAGAATTTATAAGTAAGTTGATTTAATTTTCGTACAGGGGTGTTTTGGTATAAACGTTCACAAATATAAAAGTGACACACAACACACAAGTCAACGAATCAACACAAGCTACGACACTGGGAAACCCTTACGTTCGTTGGTCCGAGGAGACAGGTACCCTAAAAAATCCGATCTTATGACCTCACCCGACGGTAAGGGAAGAGGTTCCCTAGACACGTTAGGTACTTAACTTTGATCTAGAGAACGTAACGTCCATATAAGAAATGGTGACTCGGTGACTCTTTAGGGACTTTTGAAGTGATTATGGTTTATAACCTTCGTTGGTGTTGAAGGAAGTTATCCAATAACCTATTTGTTTGTACACCACGTACAAGTCTTCTCTAGATCACTAAGTTGTTACTTTTCTCTACTCAGGGGTTCGATCCTTTTTTGTACCTCCTTTAACACATCGTGACTTACTTTCTTCGGGTAGACTTTTCTGATGTATGACATTCCAAGATTGTTATACTATAAGACCTTTTCTGTTTTGATGTCTCTGTCTTTTTTTTTTTTTAGTCACTAGCGACACACCTTCTTCTACTTATCCCCTATCAACTTATACACCCAATTCTCATACTGAGGTAAATAACGATAGACTAGGAAGATCGAAAATAAGAAGTAAGAAGGAAAAAGGGAAAGACAGGTGTAAACCTGTTCGACTATTCTTTTAATCTCACAAGGAAGAAAAATCGTCGTAACTCTTAAGTTTGGTACTCAGAGATGGAAACCCTTTAAAAGTGAGGGACGGGATGAAAGTAATTATTTTAGGTTCAGTTAAAAGTATGTCACGACAGAGTTTAATGTAAGTGTGTACAAATCCTAGGTGGGATGAGAGGGATGGTTCGGACTAATACACGGATTAATTGGAAACATGTTAGAAAACCAAACACACACCATAGTAGCAATAGTAGTCTTGGGTTCAAAACACCTCTAGGTAGAACCCGTACAAGTGTGGTTAACCACGATACTCGTCAACGATAAAGACGACGAACGACCGTCATATAAGAAACACAATGACGAATCATCAATAGAAACGTAAAACTCGACACGACGAAACACAACACAAAAGACTCAAAATGGGTCAGAGACGGAATTTAACACAACCCCCAAAGTTCTAAACCGTAAGTCCTCGTCCTTATACTTAAATTCCAGGAGAAATACTACCGACACAAGTATACACGACAGGATCTGGACAGAGACAAAAAGTCTAACTTGACTAAAAGAACCAGGGTCGTACTTGTCACCGACTCCGATCCATTCAAGTCCCTTTGTTCAGTAGGAACACTGACGATCAACACAAACAGTCGGTCCGTAATAGGAGAAAGATATCTCACAAGTCCCCTTTTCTTCTATGATTTCACTATTGTGTATAAGTAACTCACTAGTGAGTTCACGTCGTTTTCCTCGATGATAAACAGTATGTCTCCAATATGAGTATTTTCGTTTACCAAATGATTCTGAAGACGAAATGGAAACAACGACGAAGAAGGATCCGGAGATAGTGATCTTTACTAGAACTAGAAGTACCGATAGACCTTTTAATGGGTACCATATAGGTATTAGTGACACCGTTTAGGTTTCTCAATAAGGTGACTAAGGTACCTTTTCGGGATTTAGGACTCACAATTCGGGAATTTAATATGATTGAACCCCGAGAGATCTTCTTTTTTTACAATATTTAGAACCGTAACATCTCATCTCTCCTTAGGGATTTCAGATTGGACAGGTAGTTTAGCGGTTTTTTACTGAAATAAGTTTGTCAAGTCAAGTCAAGTCAACGAGTCAGTACAGACTGAGAAACGATGGGGTACTTAACGTCGTGTGGTCCGGAGGGACAGGTAATGGTTGAGGGTCTCAAGTGAGTCTGAGTGCAGGTAACTCAGTGACTACGGTAGGTCGGTAGAGTAGGAGACAACAAGGGAAACGGACGGGGGTTAGGGAGGGTCGTAGTCTCAGAAAAGGTTACTCAGTTGAGAAGAGTACCACACCGGTTTTATGACGTCAAAGTCGTAGTCGTGGTAAGGGAGGTTTCTTTACGGTCCCGACTAGAGGAAGTCTTACCTGACCAACCTAGAGGCACGTCAGGTTCCCTGAGAGTTCTCAGAAGAGGTTGTGATGTCAAGTTTTCGTAGTTAAGAAATCGTGAGTCGAAAGAAGTGTCAGGTTGTGAGTGTAGGTGTGCACTGGTGACCTTTTTGGTATCGGACCTGATCGACCTGGAAACAACCGTTTCATTACAGAGACGAAAACTTATACGATAGATCCAACCAGTATTGAAAGGAAGGTTCCTCATTCGCAGAAAATTAAAGTACCGAAGTCAGTAGTAGACGTCACTAAAATAACTGGTTTTTTTTTTTTTTTTTCAGACTGTGACAAAGGTGACAAAGGGGTAGATAAAGGGTACTTCACTACCCTGGTCTACGGTACTAGAAGTAAAAGACTTACAACTCGAAATTCGAACGAAAAAGTGAGAAGAGAAAGTGAAAGTAGTTCTCCGAAAATCAAGGAGTAGCGAAAGACGGTATTCCAACCACAGTAGACGTATAGACTCCAATAACTCTAAAGAGACCGTTAGAACTAAGGTCGAACACGAAGAAGGTCAGGTCGCAAAGAGTGCTACATGAGACGTATATTCAATTTATTCGTCCCACTGTCATATGTCGGAACTGTATGAAGTAAGTCATCTGACGACCATTTATAAAACTTCAACATGTGAACCAATTTAAAAAACATGTACCGATTAAGTTGAAAACATGTCACCTATAAAGTTTTAAATCTCTTTCAAAATTGGTATGGAGGTTTCCAGTGTCGTTTAGAAATGGACCGACATTTTCCCTTTGAAGTTGACGGAACAGTAATGTGCTTCAGAAGAGTCCGTTCCGGAATTTGACTAGATTGAAAAAGGTCTTTGTGTCCATACTGTAGTGTAACTATCGGAAGAGGAGTCTTCCCTACGTAAAGTGTGAATAAGTTCCGTGTCGTTATGAATGTTTCCTAGAAGGTTTTACCCTTATCCTATAACTAAGTGTGTGACTTCCAGGTGCGGGAGAACTAACTTAAGGATTTTTGATAAACCATCTTACTCCCGACAAGGTAGGAAGTGTGAACGTTCTTTGTTGTTAACTGGGAGAATCGTGAGTGTTATAATTGTTGTTTAGGTTGTAAAAAATTCGGAAAACCCAAGACCTTCGTTCGATAAGGAAGGAAATTTAAAAATCAATCCGGTAAATATGACGATGAACTATTGACTAAGTAGAACTTACCCCATAGGATATAGTTTTCCCAGATCTTAGACGGGTCTAACGTTAAGTTATCTATAATGGTAATCACAGAGAGTCTCTGCCGAAGTAAAATCATTTCACCTCCGAAATCAAAGGAGGAGAGTTTGGAGAACCTCAGAGACTTATTAAGTACTAACGATCTTTGACAGGAACCGGAAGACTACGTTTTACGACAGGAGACACCGTGGTACGATATACGGAGAGTTAGTTGTCAACGACAGGGGTACGGTACGAGAGGACCTTTATCTTTGAGAGGTTTCGAAACTAGGGAACTCTTGAACTAGGAGGTATGTGTCGAAGGGTTAATCCGTTATATTGTACGTCGTTCGAACTGTGTCGATGGAACAGGAGGAGTAATATTTTACACCGGGTCGAACACAGGAGACAATATAGATAGAACGATCTCCCCGTTATTCTGGATGAGACAAGAATCATACTCGTATTTACGGGCTATGGTGTTACGACCTCCTCCCGTCAGGAGAGAGTCTTCAGGACTGATAGACTTCTTGGGGAACCCTGGTTTACTCACTTGTCCTTAATCTCATGTATGTGACGTGTCAAAAGTCGTGGTAATATATAACACTTCGAGAGACCTCTACAATAATATGTAATACAAGAGAGACCTCTTGTAGGGAATCGGTCCTCCTTATAATGGTGTAAACATTCACATGGATTCGAAAACTAGTGAAGAATCAGTTGGTAAACAGAAATAGTGACATACGAAGAGACGACTCCTGAAGAACACTAAAGTAGAGAACCACTATGATGGTCTAGTGACAAAAAGTCCCTAGTTGACAGAATCAATCGTTGTTTTCCACTGTGGGGATGAGGTTTAGTACCTAACTGTTATACGAAATTTTAATAGAAGTTAATATAGTGTGTACATACCACAAAATCTTTTGTCGATTAAAATTTCGTTTACGTGGGTAAAGATCACTACGGTGGTTTGACGTATGATCACCCCCTTTTACGTACCGTGATAGTGAATGAGGTCTTACTTGTAGTCATATCGTGCCCCTCCTCCTTAAATGGAAGACAAACTTCCTTGTGTCGTCTTTAGAGACTCGGAGTTTCACATTCGGGAGTCTAGGAGTCTCTTTTATACTATAATGGGAGTGAGTTTTGTGTTTTTCGGAAAGTAACGAAGAGTGAGTTCTACTTATCGTCAACTTTCAGAAAGATATTTTCTTTTAGGGTGAGGTTAGGGACTTACATCGGGTATACCTGGCCTTTTGAAGGGTCATTAAAGGATTACAACTAAATAAGTAAGTGTTACTGTAACACGAAATAAGGGATTAAAATTTTCCGTAAAAAAAAATGTTTAATTTTGTGAGAAAATATTATTAATACATTCATTTCGATATTTCCTGTTTAAATTCGGGGTTTACATAAAACAGAGTTCGTAACGATCGCAAGTATGTTCCTGGTTGACTCACCTACAACACGTTCCCAAAATCCTGCATTTGGTGATCTTACTATGTTTTTTTTTATATTTTGACTTGAATGAATCGTTTTGAATTTTTGCATATTTAAAACCTCATGTGTAATACGAAATTTATAGATTGTAGGATTTTGAATCCTACCCGTGACTATCAGATATATATCTTACTCGAAACTTCCGTGTTACGGTTTTTTAACTACAGAAGTTTGACACCACGACCTCATCTGAGGACTTTCAGGGAACCTGATGTTCCTTTAGTTTGGTCAGTTAAAATTCCCTCTAGTTGGAACTTTTCAGGGACTTTCCTAACTACGACTTCGACTTTAGAGGTCATAAAACCAGTAGACTACACTAATCTACTGAGTAACCTTTTCAGGGACTACGACCCTTTTTAACTCCTGTCTTCTTCTCCCGCAGTCTCCTATTCTACGGACCTATCGTAGTAGTCATGTTACTTTTACTTGAACACGTTTGAGGATCTCTATCACACCCTGTCCTTGCGAACCGTACGACATCAGTTACCCTAGTGTTTCTCAGTCTGTACTGACCCATTGACTCGTTGTTGTTGTTGTCGTGCTGTAAATACAATTACTTCTTGGTATTAGTTTCACTACCAGTACATTTAAGTTACCTGACCCTCCGTCTCACATAATAGTCTGAGACGTCGTTACCCTCGTGGAACCAATCGTTACACTGAAAGAACCTTTTTCACCCAGAACCGTTGGATGACGGATCAAAAGTAGACAAGAAAACAACTCATTTTAGTTTGGACGAGTCCGTGGTTTCCCCTCTACTATATCTATAGCTTCATATATAAAACAGATAAGTAGGACATTGGAAACTCTAGAGACACGTATACTCATAGAAACAAAGTTAACTAGTGGTCTAACATTTTACATTTTAGTGTCCCGTCTCTTCAAAGATGTCGAAAAGACTCTCGACTTGTAATTACTATAGGAGTTTTACGATCCGGTCCCTGTTTCACTACATAGATAATTGAAACTCAAATATAATACTCAGTCAAAATTTTGCCGACACCTTACGGTGAACGCATTTAAGTAAGTCGATACATTATCGTTTTCTCTCAGTAAATGAGGGAGTAAGGGGTAGGAGAATGTTACTAGTCAACATATGTACGATTTGGTTAACCTCAGACAAAGGATGGGACCACTCCCTATGGGGAAAGGGAGTGTTGGAGGTCGTTCCCTATCCGGGTTTAGAAAAAAAAAAAAGGAACAAGACCTCAATCCCCCTAGTACCGTACCTCTGGATCCTCAGTGTTAAAGTCCGTCAAAAGTTTAAGTAAGACAGGTCCATAAGAACTAGACTCGTAGTACCTAATGTGTTAAAAAAATGACTCAAATACACTTGATGGGTAGGTAGACGAGTCCGGTCACGTTCCATCCACCCTACCCGTACTACCTTCCCTCTCCTTGTCTCTTCTCTCTCTTTTTCCTTTCTCTCACTCACTCCGGACCTCACTCCCGATTGAACGTCACTGAGAGTCAATGGATTCTCAAGTAGGTCTTGTTTTTCCCATACTAATATACGTTGTGTTTTTATTAACTGTTGTCAACTTAAATACAAGGTACCTTCAATAACAATCTCTTCGACGATACAACCACTTATCGTATCAAACACTCAATTTTACTAAGAGTTGTGAATTTTTATAAAAAAGAAACCCATTAACTCACGTGACAATATCAAAGTAATGATACTATCGAAAACAATAACTATTTCACACAATATTTCCATTATCGGTTTTTATAAACTAAACCTAAGTGGTTAGGTTTACAAAAAGAGATTTACACAAACCAAGTATTCCCGTATATGTAGACTGTGTATTTATAGGTCATGTACTCCTCAAACAAGACAAAGGTTTCCTTCTTTGGGATTACCCACACAGAATCACTAAGTCACGACACCAGGTAATCGAAATAATAAATCAATTCGATAATCTAAACTTGACATTCAGATAGATTTTCATATATATCCAGTCATACAGGTATCTATTCTTACGGTACACTACAAGTCGGGTAGTATCTTTCCTAGAGTACAGAAAACGATGACCGTTGAGAAACGATACTAATACGTGGTAAAATAACCAAATAGGTGCAATCTCCATCCACTAATCCTATAACAGATAAAAATTACTCGTGTCTCGGTATATAAATACTTTACGGAGTCCGGAATCCCCAGTCCAAATAGAAAGTTAATCTCCGAATGGATTAATTGCGAATTATGAATAAAACAATTGGTTACATCTTTGAAGTTCCTAAATAGGATTCAATATAAAAAAAATTTATTCTCTCTGTTTAAAGTTCTACTCTCCCGACGTCACTTTTGTAACCGACGAAAAATTACTATGTTATCAAAGGTAATTCTAGGAAATTGTCCCGTCAATCATCGATGAGTTCTGTCTCTCCGTCGAGACTTTCAGGTGTCTGGGTTTGACCTATTATAGTCCATTCAGAACGACTGTTTTCAAGAACAGTCGAGACTCCAACTGTCGATTGTAAAAGTTAGAGTGTCCGTGTGTTTTATCAAGTCTTAGTGAGGTTATATTTTATACTTTCGTATTTTTAATTATTTCATTATTGAACCTTTTGTTGTTGTTGTTTTCTCCTAAAATAAGAATTTTTTTCAAGTCTCTGAGGTGTCATTTCAAATTAAATATTTTAAAAATGACGTAGAACCAGGTTCTCCAAGGTAAGTTTAAATTTATGTATAGACAAAAAGACCACATTTCCGACATAGTTAAAGATCTGCATCTTACACGATAAGGGTTAAATGTTTATTCAGTTAACCAGAAGCCGGTCAAATAAATGTTAGCCACCGACTTCCCAGTCATCGAACGATAGTCGTTTTGTAAGTATGTAGATGGTAAGAAAGTATAACATAATCTCTAATAAGTTGGAAGACTACAGTCCAACGACCGTATGGTTTGTTTTACGTCCCTTAGAATAAATAAATAAATAAATAAAAACCTCTTGTTATTCTTCATTCCGTAACAACTATTGGTTTCGTTTTATGGTTAACACCAACAAAATCATATAACGAAACAACTATGTCTATATCTATATCGTTTTATGTTTGATTGTTGTGTGTGTTAATCCCGCAGTCATGACATTCACGTCACCTCTGAAAGAATAGGTTATGAGACAGTAGGTGTCTTTCGAGGTTCACAGTGATCGGAAGTATCCGGTCCTTTTAATAATATGAACTTTTTGTATGACTTATTGTGGTAACGAAATTATTTAAAGGACACTCCAATATAAGAAGAAGAGGACTGACACCATGATAAAGTTAACATGTTAACACCGTCGAAAATCCCTATTTCTTGCAAGAACGACTCATATTGTAACTAAAGACATCTTAGATTACTTTACTCATCGTTACGTACACAAATAGTTATACAGGTTTCCTATCGGGACTTACAAGTAGTAAGGAGAAAAGCACTAAATCAGTTCACAACCGAGTCGTCCAGACTCAATCAAGTTGTCTTTTATCCAATCATAATTAATGACCTGAGCATTCACAAGGTAAAAGATTGTTGCTGTCAAGAGTTTGATCCGTCAATAATAATGTACCAATGTACCTAGTAGAGACGAAGAGGGTTTGATTTGTATATCTCTCGTAATACATCTACCCTACGGAAAGATAACCTTGAACCAATACTCTAAACTTTTGGTAGACACGAGTCATATTCGGTCTCTTATTACTCTCAAACCCTCTCGTACACAAGAGACGATACTTCAGAAAGAGGGTAATTCGGGATATAGACGTAGTAAACCATGATTACTACACACAGGTACTTGTAAAATGGACTGTCAGACTGTTCCAAAACTATTCGATTTCACAGTACATTGAGTCCATTTAACATACGTCTACTGACGAATAGTCTTTCTCTTTAATTCCTTTGTTAGGATAAATGGTGACGTTGTTCTTCTTATTTTATGCATCCTTATTTCGATGCATATCACCGTTTTCTGGACATGGGTCTTTTGACATGGATATGAATTTTTTGACATTCTACGACTACTTTCTTTAGTTTCTACTGTGTTCGTCTACCTTTCTATATGGTACTAGAACCTAATCTTTTCAGTTACAACAGTTTTACCAATATGATCGGTTCTGTTAGATGTCTAAGTCTCGTGGGGGATAATTTAATATTTACCGTAAAAACATCTGGATCTCGTTTTTTTTTTTTTTTCAATTTAGAACACACCTTCGTGTTTTCTGGTTTTATCGGTTTCGTTAGAACTCTTTCTCTTCTTATTCTTGTCCTTCCTTTTTAGTTCATAGGACTTAAGTCTGATATGATATTTTGATGTCATTAGTCTTGTCATACCATGACCGTATTTTTATCTTTATATCTAGTTACCTTGTCATATCTTTCGGGTCTTTATTTGAGTGTGTGGATACCAGTTAAGTAGATACTTTCTCCTCCGTTCTTGTATGTTACCTTTTTTCTTTCAGAGAAGTGATTCACCACGACCTGTTAATGTGAGTTTTCTTACTAAGTTCTTGTAAGAGATTGTGATATGTATTTTTATTTGAGTTTTACTTTTAATTTCTGGATTTACGTCCTAGTCTATGATATTTGGAGAATCTTCTTTTGTATCCGTCTTGTGAGAAAGTGTATTTAACGTCACTATAGAGGATCTCATTACTTTTACTTTCGTTTTTATCTGTTTACCCTGGATTAATTTGAATTTTAGAAATGTATCGTTTCCTTTGTTATTTGTTGTTCTTTTCTAAGGGGAGTCTTTCCCTCTTTTATGAACTTTTACTTTGTCTGTTACTTACTTAGAGGTTTTATACGTTTGTTGAGGACGTCGAGTTAAATTTTGTTTATTTTTAATTTATTTTATTTTTGATTATTTTTTACACGTCTTCTTGACTTAGGTGTCAAGAGGTTTCTTCGTGTACGTTTCTAAGAGTCGTAGTGATCAATATTTTATTTACATTTAGTTTTGATGTTTCTTCGTAAAAGAGTGTTACTGGTCTTACCGGTAGTATTTTTACAGACGTTCGTTGGTAACGACCTCTCTCACATCTCTTTTCCCCTGGGAAGACATTTAACCACGTCGGTGATATCTCTTATCATACCTTCAAGGAAGTTTTTGATTTTTATCTTGACGGTACACTAGGTCGTTAGGGTGAGGACTCTTTCAAAGACCTTTTCTTTTCTTTTCTTTGTATTCAACTTTTCCATGTACGTAGGATTATAACTGTCGTCGTGATAAATATTATCGGTTCTGTGCCTTCGTCGGATTTATAAGTGACTGTCTACTTACCCATTCCTTCTACACCATCTTCTATTATGTGTTATCTTACTTTCTCTTCCTTATAACGGCAAACGTCGTTGTACCTACAAGTCGTATGTCTCTTTCTGTTTATATAGTATAGTGTACACACTTTAGATTTTTTTTTAATGTTTTACTTGTATCAATGTTTTATCTTTGTATGTCTTTATCTTTTGTTTAATACCAATAGTTTCCCCTTTAAACCATCCCCCTTTTTATTTAGTTCTCATACCCTAATTGTGTATGTGTGATGATGTAGATTTTATCTATTAGTTGTTCTTGACGACATATCGTGTCCCTTGATAAGTTATAAGACATTGTTAGATATACCCTTTTATTAAGACCTTTTCTTATCTACGTACATATGGAAAATGAATAACGAAACGACACTTGATCTTTGATTGTTTTGTATCATTTAATTGATATGAAGTTGTATTTTCTTTTGAAATTTTTTAGTGGACTGATTTAATCATTATTATTATTATTATTATTTAATATTCTATTCATTTTTCTTATTATTAAACTTCTGTGTTTTAATTTTATTTAGACGAGTATTTTTGTGACACTTGTTTCAATCGCAAATTGATCTTTTTTAGTAAATATACATACACTGTTACTTAAAGACATGAATCACATTTCTCGAGATAATACAACTATTCTTTTACTCTTTATGAGACTATCTTTTATAAACTTTATAAAATAACGGGTTAAGTATTTTCTATTTTAGTCGTTTACATGATAGTTGTTATTTTTTGTGATCTGTTGAAACTCACGAACACAAAGGACTTATATACAAGGTACTAAATATTAAGAGTAAGAAGAAAACTAGAAATGGGTTGGACAGACACCTCAATATGGTCAAAAAGTATACTCTTTTGACTTCCTCTCCTTCCAGTTTATTTGACTGTTATAATATGTACAATTTCTCAAATGAAACAGTCTTATTTTCTTCTTTTTGTACGGACTAAAAACGTGACCCTTTAGTTTGATGGCATGAAGTGCCTCTCACTTCACTCCGGACATAAAAAGTTTATGAGAATGATCTTTCCATTTAATATTCTCGTAAGAGTACCCGCTATCTCCTACTGTGCAATTCTGAGATTGTTATAAATGTAAAAACTAGGTTATTATATTAAAGATACTAAGGAAAACTTTTTTTAACTGTTATATAGATATATAATCTTTCATATTGTATCGAAGTTA
The DNA here is from genome assembly GCA_006410555.1 of Capra ibex. Lineage (NCBI taxonomy): Eukaryota > Metazoa > Chordata > Mammalia > Artiodactyla > Bovidae > Capra > Capra ibex. Next base: position 34,005,211 of record SJYO01048061.1, on the reverse strand, counting down.
TATACTAGGGTTTTTATTTGTAAAATTATTTATACCACAACTTAAACTCTCGAAGTTATTGAAAATACACCTCTTTACAAATACTATTCTTTCTAAATTTATATATGTACATTCCGTCTACTAAGTCATTTTCCATAAATGACTTTTCGTTTAGTCATTTCCATATTTATATAAATATATATTCAGACCTACATACACGTACACATGTACACCCAAGTGTATATACAAATATACTATATACTGTAAGTGTACCTACGTATTTATTATTTGTATACGTAAGTTTGTCATATTTGTATTATATATATTCCATGTAAGAGAAAAAATTATACAAATAAATAAAATTAATTTAACGAAAAGTTATAACATAACTAAAACGGTATTAAAACAAAAATCATACATTAGTGTACCCATCTCAATTTCGTTTTAATAATTTTATAACTTCTAAAAATTGTACTAACGACTAAATAGGTAAAAATAAAATATTTTAATTATGAAAATATCAGTCTTGTATCTTTTACTGACATTCATGGTAAGTAGATAAACGTAACTAATTCCCGAAATCATTAACTCATAGGAATTTTGTCCATAGAGACTTTTAAATATACTAAGTGACATGGGAAGTCCTAAAAATATGACACGTTGTAATCAACACCTTTAATTTTCAGATGGACATGGAACATAGAATTATACCATTTAAAGTCACGGGAGGACGAGATTAAGACCGGAGTTGTACACTGAAAGAAGTAGGTCCACCTATAGTGACCTGTTCGTCTTCGAACTCTTCATGCACGTATACTGAAGAACTAAGGACAAACCACTGACTCGCAGAAAGGAGAAATTACGAACGAAGTGGGTATTCTTATACCGATCTTATGACCTCCTTTCACTTCTGACGTACCTTTTCTCGGGTCACAGGGTCGACTCCGTTAAAATCGTCGGTCGATATTAGGTGACGGTTGGATAGAGTTTATTTACTTACTTGTGTCTACTCAAGTTGAGGTTTTACTGGGTCTAGTAGTTTTGATGAGAAGGGTAGGTGTCTATGTTTTTTATATTATTTTCTAAAAACGAAATTCGGTGAGACAAACCCACCATACGATACGTCATAATTAAATCGTTACCTATTAACGAGAAGGAATATACTATTCAAATATAGTTAGTTATCTCATCTCAGTCAGCTATGAAAGTTAATAAAACAAATATATTTTGTCTACTTTATTTCTAGATCCTATAACCTTAATTTATTTACCTCTGTCAGAATAAATCTTGTATACATCTATGTGGTTATACATAAGTTTCTTGTAATATAAGGATTTACACATTTATCAATACACTTTCAAAAATTAAAAATTTCACCAATAGGCATCGAATAATATGTATAATATATATATATATACATATATATGTTATAAACATGTGTGAATACTGAGAGATCCTTCATTTATGAAATAATGACCTCGGAAAGTACAAAGTATTCCTCAACCAACAAAATCGGGAAATATATTATGGGTCATCTTCGTCCAGGTAAACCGAGTTTCTTTTGATGTAGATAGAACACATTTAAACATAGTTCTGTTTTAACAACCTATTGATTAAGAAATATTCCGTTTTAGGACACTTTAACAAAATTCAGTAATGATATTGTATTATTGAACCACTTTCTAGTTCTATTGTATTTTATTCTTCGAAATTTATATTGTGTACTGACCTTTCATTTCGCAAATTTAAATACATCCATGTAAAAGTCAGAATGTAATAAACAGAGATTTCATACTACTAAACCTAATTATTAAGTGGAACACTAAGAATTTCATCACAAAATTTGACATAAAGTTTAGTCACCGGATACTAGTATCATTATCCTTATCGTAAAGATTAAGTAGTTTTTGTAATTTAGTATGTTGTGACCCTCTGTCAATTAAGTTGAATCGAGCAAATGTAAACTTCATTAAACGGATTTCAACGTGACGACCACGATCAAACCTCGACCCTAATCATAAGACCAGAGAACCGATGAGTAAATCACGAGGAACGTGATTAGAAACAAGTGACTATGTAATAAATACTATGTAAATTTTTCATTTAAATTCCGTTAATTTATTTTAATATTTACATAGTAGTTGTTACCCGATACCGATGGATATCTACAATTACCCCGTGTTTAGATTGTTATTTTAGTTAATGTATACATCTATCCATTTTAATTATACATATAAATGCTCATCAAATGATACTCAACGAATTTTTATAAAGAAAAAGTTTTACTGACGATACTCCCCGACACAGAAGTATAACAGATTGACTATTTTTCCCGTTAGGTAGAAGTTTCTGATGAAGGGATGAGGAGGGAACAAAGTAGACAAATATTACTTATAAACTTACAAACGGGTCATAGTAGTGGATATTCTTATCGTACACTTAAGATAAATTAAAAAACTAAGACCCACTACTAAATGACAACAAGAAGTCAGTAAGTCAGTACAAGTTGAGAAATACTGAGGTACTTGAAGTCGATCTCTTCGAAGAGACAGGAAGTGGTAGAGGGACTCAAATGAGGTTGAGTACCGGTAACTCAACCACTACGGTAGGTTTGTAGATAGGAGACAACAGGGGAAGAAGAGGACGGAAGTTAGAAGGGGTCGTAGTCCCAGAAAAGATTGCTCAACCGAGAAGTATAGTCCACCGGTTTCATAACTTCGAAGTCGAAGTCGTACTCAGGAGGGTCACTTATAAGTCTCAAGTACATATACACAAAAAATTCAATATAAATTTATGTGCCTACTTATTTACTGAATTTGTTACTTACCGAGGATCCACGTGGTCCGTATGTCTTTACTAGATCTCCTGGTACACGGTACTAATAAGTTTCCGTCGACGTCATTTTATATATTAACACTGTGACTCATATTAAAATTGTCCTGAATATCTCAATCGTTTAAAGATCACACAAACATAACCCTTCTTTCTGGGACGTCAAAGTGGAAAATAATAATAGACTCTCTTGGGACTTAAGAGAGACGGGTAAGGGGGTACTAAAGAAAAGATGAAAAGGAGTTCCAAATCTCTCATTGAATTAATGAGTGTCGACGAACTCTCTAAAAGATTCTAGTGTTTCCTAGATACTTTAAAAGATACCTTCACATCTGAACTTTACAGCGGTACCTAAAATTTTTATTAAAATTATATTGTTTATATGTCAAGAATGATACATGATTTAGGACAAGTTCACGAAATTTTCATAATTAAGTAAATGAGGAATATTGTTGATGTATTTTGTCCATACCTCAAATAGGGTTAAAATGTCCTGAAGGGATCGCCGGGTCACCGAATTCTTAGGTGTAACGTTACGTCCCCTGGACCCAAGTAGAGACGAGTCCTTTGATTCTAAAGTGTACGTCGTCTCTTTGATACGGGTACGGAGTGTTGACAATTCGGGGGCGGGCGAAGTATTGCTCCCTAGTGTGTAAGTCGTTGATTCTGGACTACGTCGGTTTCCCCTCTGAGAAGGGTTTCCCCTCTGAGGGAGACACTCAAACGGACACACGGACAAACGTACATGAATTTTTGATTTTTCTACTCCTTTGACTCCGTGTCTCACTAATATGTTGAACGGGTACCAGTATGTCGATTCTTAACTTCTGTCATTTCTTTGGGTTTGACAGAGGTCGCGATTCTAACATGGGAATGAGAGACACTGGTGACTTTAGAAAGATTAAAATGAATAGAAAACCGTACAAATATAAAGAGTTCACATAGTGAAACTTAAAATGACGTTTCCGAAGTCTTAAATTCTAAAAAAGAGTTTTAACAATCCAGTTCATGTATAAAAGTAAACTGTGGTTCAAACGTAAACCCAAAGGGACTCTCGAGTCAACCATTTCTTAGACGGACGTTAAGTCCTCTGGGACAAAGTTAAGGACCCAGCCTTTCTAGACGACCTCTTCCTTATCCGATGGGGAGGTCATAAGTACCCGAAGGGAACACAAAGTCGACCATTTATTAGGCGGACGTTTCACCCTATGGACCCAAGCTAGGGACCCAACCCATCTAGGGGATTTATTCCCTTTCCGATGGTGAGGTCATAAGGCCGGACCTCTTAAGGTACCTGACATATCTGGTACCCCAGTGTCTCACAGTCTGTGTTGACTCACTGAAAGTGAAAGTGAACGTTACTATCCCGTTACGTATAAGAATTAAAAGACCATAATGACATAAATAACTACATAATAATTAATAGACCCAAAGGGGTCATTGAACCACCATTTATTAAACGTACGGTTACGTCCTCTACACCCAAGTCAAAACCCCAGTCCTTCTAGGGGACCTCCTCCTGTACCGTTGGGTGAGATCATAAGAACGGTCCTTTTAGGGTAACTGTCCCTTCGGACCACCCGATGTCAGGTATCACAGAGTTTCTCAGACTGTACTGACTTCTCTGACTTATCGTCGTCGTCGTCGGTGTACACCGTTGAATAATTAACCAAGACGTTCCTACAAACATCTTTAAGTCTCCAATTTTTTTCTAATCGTCCAGAAATCTTGTAAGTTTTGTATATAGGTACGTCTAATAATCAACGTAACTAACGTTGTCTTGTAAGGAGTGGGGTAGGAGGGGTGTATGTATGTGTTTTTTTATAAAGATTCCGGAATTGGTGACATGTCCACTCGTGAGACTCTGACAACAACAGTAGTGGAATGTTGTTCACGTATACTTCTTGTTTTGGGATTGTATGAGTAATTACAAAGACGTGTTGGTTTCCACTTATCTCTAAAAGGACAGTAAGTACTTTTCAAGAGAAAAAGTTTAGTAAAAAACAAAAATCCTTATCTTACCCTCTCTTTCCCTCCTCTCTCTTTGTCTCGTCGATGTAGGAAGGTATAAATACTTCGTTGATAATCATCTACTTCGATATAACCGTTCTGTAGAGTGACACCATAATGTCTCATAGACAGATTCTTTAACGTGGTTCCAATAAATCCTTTCTTCGAAAGGCAACGAATTGACTTTATTGGACTTGAAGGTGACACATAAGATGATACGTCTCATACTATTACTTCTAAGACAGTATCAATCGATCTTCAATGTTTACATAACCTCGATTCCATATGGTTCTTATGGTATTTATACAAGTAACTCTTGTTACGTTATATAAAAAACAAATGTAAATGTACCTGTTATTTTTTTTTAATTTATATAAAGTAACTTGACTTACAACCAAACCTTTTGAACCCCATTTACACAAGAATGTTATCCTTCGAAAGTCAGGAATAAACATAAATCGGTTACTTTTTAAGACTCATCCTTCTCTCCTTATTTACTTTTCTATATTCTTATATTCTTAATTTCTCTCGTTAGTGACTCTATCGTCGGTTCTTTTGTTAACGAAGACTACTTCAATAAGTAATAAAAAGGTCATTTGTCTGATATACGGTTTATATATTGTGTATAGAACTCGTGAATTCATATTAGATTAAATCAAATAAAATAACAAATTTTAATTAAACCGGACAAAAGTTGAAGTTTTTCACCTAGTCACCAGATCATGATTTAGAACTACGAATGTACGACGAACACTCCTTTTCTGTGAAAGTGTGCCAACTCAACCTTAAATCCCGATATAAATTTTTCTCTTTTTATCGAATAGTCTAAAGGTCATCCTATATTAATGTCAACCGAGTCACTATTTATTAATATAACACAGGGTATTTAAGAGTAGTTAAAGGTATAACCGTTGACTGTATTGTACACGTCTGAATTCGATGAGGTTCTGTTTCTGTTAAATATTGTTATTTGATATTGATATTGGTAATTTTTTGTTTTGATTTTTACTAAAAGAAGTGTTGGTAATCTTAAAGGACCTTGTATTTTTATTTTATAATTTATATCTTTCTCTTTGAGTGACATTATATTAATCGATATCTTATCCTACACAAATAAGTTACACTGGCGTATTGATTGGATGTACTCCACTCACAATCAATGATTTCACTTATCTCTAATAAAAGATAATCCTTCTACCTTGTTTCTTATCAGAATTCACCTAGAATTACCTGTTCAAATTTCACTTCTAATAATATTGTATGTCAAACTTTAAGATAGTTGAAAGTACAGTCACATTTAAAGAAGAATTTACCATGTCTTTAAGAATGTAATGACTCAAGGAGAAGGTGGTTTAAATTAAGATCGTTAGGACCGATCAGGATCACTTTCTTTGGAGTTAGGGATGGTCTAATTATAAAGAGTAGTTTGATGAAGTTTATTGAACTTACCTTTTATCCAAACTCTTACTTCGATTTAATCAGTGAAAGTCCGAGTAATCAAAGGACAACGACGAGACTGTTTAATTGTGTTTAACTTACTGTTGTGTCTAAATGATAGAATGTCAAGACCTTCAGTCTTGAGATTTTAGTTCAAATGATCAAATTTCAGTTCCACATCCATCACAGGTAGGGAAGACTTTAAAGACTTTCTCACTTAGATAAAAAAACAAAGAAAAGTCGAAGATCCCCTTAAGAACTTAAAACTCAACCTAGATGTACGAGGAGTGAAGTAGGACTCGAGAGCGGTCGTCTCTAAAATTGTAGGCATAAAGATGGTTGTCAAATACTACTAAAGAAAAAGAGACTCATAGAGTTTTGAGATGGTGAAATATGAGTAAAATATTAAGATTTTTGTGAAGATGTAAATTTTTTATAAAAATGTAGTCATGAGGTGAAAGTCCCCGGCTTGAGATTTAATCAAAGAATGACGTCGACATTATTATTAGGGTTTGGATCACCATTTATTGTTATATTTAAATAAGAGAACTTCAAGACCTCCAGTCTTCTAATTTTATTTTTACAGAAGTCCCGACGTAAGAAAAATCTCCAAAACCTCTTTTCAGTAAAGGAATAAAAAAGTCAAAGATGTTGTCCTAGACGTGATGAATCCAATACTGAAGAAAGGATTGAGGTCAAAAAACTAAGATAGTAGTGGAGAAAGTGATAACTGGCCACAAGAACAGAAAGAGAGTAGTCTGAGAACACTAATGTGACCCGGGTCGACCCCTAATAAGGTCCCATTAGAGGAGTCCAGTTCTAGAAATTAAATAAATTTAGACGTTGCAGGGTGACTGGTATGTTTAATATATGTTTTCAAAGTCCCTAATTCTACACTTGTAAACACCCCATAGTAATAAACTGGATGGTGGTTAGAGTACCCTTCTTCTAAAAAGTGTGAATCCACTTGATTCCGTTATCTTAATTCATCACCAAAAGACGTTGATCTAACTATACAACCTAATTACTTTGTATAATTACGGAGTTTTATTCTTCGAATTCCGTATGTTTTCCCGTTCTATATTACACCCTTGTTTTTCATTTGTTAAATTATAAATCTTGTCTACTTATATCCTTCACGTAATCGTTCTACTCATTCTTACCTCTCTGATAAAAATACTAACATACTCCCCTTAACTATTATGAAACCTGGTCTCTGGGTATTACTTTATGTTACAGTTGTTACCTGAGTTACATTTTAACTCTATTATTATGATTATGGATGTGAACATAAAAGAACCTAAGGTGTTAGTACCACTTACAACTGATACCGGTACTTTAATTCACGAACTAAAAACCTTCCTTTCCATACTGTTTGGATCTGTCACATAATTTTTCGTCTCTATAGTGAAACGGTTGTTTCCAGGTATATCAGTTCCGATACCGAAAAGGTCATCAGTACATGTCTACACTCTCTACCTGGTATTTCTTCTGACTCGTGGTTTCTGTGAACTACCAGGAAACCTGACTTTCCTCTAGTTTGGTCATTTAGGTTTTCCTTTAGTTGAGACTTATAAGTAACTATCCTGACTACAACTTCGAATACGAGGTTATGAAACCAGTGGACTACACTTCTCCACTGAGTGACCTTTTCTGGGACTACGACTCTTTCTAATTTCAGTTTTCCTCTTCCCCTAACGTCTCCTACTCTACCAATCTAACGTAGTGACTGAGTTACCTGTACTTAGACTCGTTTGAGGTCTTCTGTCATTTCCTGATAATGATGATGTCAGGTACCCTAGTGTTTCTCAGTCTGTACTGAATCGTTGATTTGTTTCTGTCGGTATATATGCATATACGATTTACTTAACTATGACATGGTGTCTTTTTTCTGAAACCTAAAAAAAATTTACGAAAGAAGTAAGAATTCTAGGTCAATATAAAGATCCACAAATGAGTTTAAGTGACTTATAAAGACGACAGGAGGACTCAGTAATATCGATAAACGAATGTCAAAATAAAGTTACTGACATTAAAAATTAAAATTTTGAAGGTTAATCAAGTGTTTTTAGATGTGTATTTATAAATTATTGACGTTGGTTGGTTCTACAGAGATTTATTCACTTACTTATTTGTTCGATACATACAATGTACGTTATCTTGTAATAAATCACTATTTTTGTGTGCTCGATAGATCGGTGTCTTTCTGTACTTCCTGGGTTTTAAGTATAACGACTCACTTTCTTCGGTCAGACTTTTATCTTGTATGATATACTGAAGTAAATATGTTGTAAAACCTTTTCGAGTATGATATCTTTGTCATCTTTATAGTAACCAACGGTCCCCAAACCTCTACATCACCTCTTACACACTTGACGAGATTATATCATGTTCCTTAAAATCCCGTCACTTTGATACGAGATATTCTGAAACTATCACCTATCCAATTTAATGTATAAATAGTTCTTGACATTATGTTTTTCCCGTTTAGCATTACACTGGTTACATAACATCATTTTTATCACATAGTTATAACCAAGTTGTTAAAATAGTTTACATGATTTTGTTACGTTATGTAGTCTTTATCCCTTTTGATACTCTCTTCTCTCCCTCATATACCTTTGAACGACATGGTATACGAGCAGAAGATGAGATTTATACAGACAATCATTATATTTTTATAAAAGTACAAAAAATAAATCTCAAAAGTAGAAACATGACTCAAATTTACAAACAATATTTGTATAGAGACTTCATAAAGACATATAAATACTATCAAATTTAAGTATAGTTAAAGTCGTAAACCCAATAATACGGTAGTTAAAAAAAACATTGGAGAAGAAACTGACACCCGGAATTAAACCTGTACAGATTATAAAGTAAAATATATTTAATAACTCTTACTACAAGACATCTCTGTGACCTAAAATAATAGAAGAAGACTTCTTACAAAAATGACCGATTTTACTTTGTACAGAAGGAGTACTACCCGTCGTCGACTTTGACAAGTCAAGAAGGTTTTAAGACTGACAACGGGAAAACGGGTGTACTAACTTTAGAACGGATACTTAAGTGTAAATTCCTCACACGTAAGTAGGTGTGAATTGATTACCGATATCTTTACAAACTTACCTTTTAAACCTCGCAGAAGAGACACGGAGTTAAAGAAGGACTTAATTAAAAGAGTCAAAGATCTGACACTGTCACGGTTTTGGGTGTAAGACTTAGAAATTTGTTTATTATTAAACATCAAAAGATATAGATGAGTATGACATGATGAACTAGACCTCGTACAGACGTCCGTTTTGTAAAAATTTTTAAACATTCTTAAAATCAACCATTAAAAAAAAATTGAGAAATTCCACACTTTCACTTTCAGTGAATCAGTACGGGTTGAGAAACTTTGGGATAGTTGATATGTCAAGTACCTTAAGAGGTCCGGTCTTACGACCTCTCCCATCAGAAAGGGAAAAGGTCCCCTAGAAAGGTTGGGTCTGTAGTTTGGGTCCAGAGGGTGTAACGTTCGTCTAAGAAATGGTGGGCTCGGTGTTCCCTTCGGGAAATACCGCATGAAGGAAAACTAAAGAGGACGTAAATAAGTGAGAATGAAGGAAGGTTTTATCAACAAGGATATAAGATGGGTCTTGATGTTAAAATAAGATGTCTTCTCAATCAGTTATGTTTTATACGAAGATAATTATCTCCCCCTTTGTTACGTTTGTCACTGTCTGAAATAAACCCCCCCGAGGTTTTAGTGATGTCTACCACTGACGTCGGTACTTTAATTTTCTACGAGTAAGGAACCCCCTTTTTTTTTTAGATACTGGTTGGATCTGTTGTATAATTTTTCGTTTTTCTGTAATGAAACGGTTGTTTCAAAGTAGATCAGTTTCAACACCAAAACGGTCATCAGTACACACCTACACTCTCAACCTGATATCTCTTTCGACTTACGACTTCTTAACTACGAAAACTTGACACCACAACCTCTTCTGAGAACTCTCAGGGAACCTGACGTTCCTCTAGGTTTGTCAAGTAAGATTTTCTTTAATCAGGACTTATAAGTAACCTTCCTGACTACGACTTCGACTTTGAGGTTATGAAACCGGTGTACTACATTTTCTTGACTGAGTAATCTTTTCTGGGATGACTACCCCTTCTAACCTCCGTCCTCCTCTTCCCCTACTGTCTCCTACTCTACCAACCTACCGTAGTAACTGAGTTACCTGTACTCAAACTCATTTGAGACCCTAAACCACTACCTGTCCCTCGGGACCGTACGATGTCAGGTACCCCAGTGTTCCTTAACTTGTACTGACTCACTGACTTGACTTCTTTAATTCTCTTCCGTCTGCGTTTAAGTAGATGTTTATTAAATCTCTAATTTTTGTGTTCACTGTATTTTTACATCATATAGTTTATATGGAATTTTAGTATATTATCTTGGTTTTATATTAATTCAACGTGGTTGAAGAGAGGAGTTTCAAATAAAAAGTCAGAAACTTAAAATTGGACTATGTATGTGGTCAATACTATACTTTCTACTATGGTTACCGAGGTAATCTTCTCTGCTTTTATAGTTGTATGATAGAAGACAACACTCTTAAACGAATGACAAAAGTAGTAGATTCAAAAACCATTGAAGTATTACTTTTCAAACTCCTTTCGTCTTCACCCAAATTATTGTTAATAAAGTGTTCGATCAGAGTACTAGAATCTTTATAACTAAGGACATGTAGAGTTAAAGAAAACTAGTCTTTGAAAACACTGTTATTACATGATAGTAAATTTATTTAATTTTTTATACGGTAATCAACCATTTTAAATATTGAAAAATTCATAAAACTCATCAAAGAGTGTGTATCATCTTTGATAAATGACAAAAAGAAGGAAGTTTCACCGAGGAAATTTGTTAGTATATGAAACCTCTGATATAAAAAAAGGATAATTGTTTTTTATCTCTTGTAACAGTTTATCGTCTAAAACAATCCTGAACTTTATTAATTACAGTATAATAAAGATAACGATATAAGGAAAAGAAGTAATTAAAACCTCTTATATTAGAGTATTACAGAAGAATTACGGATAAAATTAAATTTAAGTGACGGATATTCGGTAAGACGTAGACGGAACATCACATTTGAAAATCTCGGAACAGACTCCGAGACTTTGGTCAGAAACTTCTCTAATGAATCCCCCGTCTAACGTTCTTCTGTTCCATTTATTTCTTATGGTTTTTCTAGAAACATAATCGAGAACAACAACAAGTCAACAGGTCAGTACAGGCTAATAAACACTGGGGTGTCTTACGTCGTGTGGTCCTGAGGAACAGGGAGTGGTAGAGGACTTCAAACGGGTTCAAGTTCAGGAACGACGACGACGACACAGTGAAGTCAGCACAGGCTGTCACGTTGGGGTATCTGCCGTCGGGTGGTCCGAGGGGCAGGGACCCTAAGAGGTCCGTTCTTGTGACCTCACCCGACGGTAACGGAAGAGGTTATGTACTTTCACTTTTTACTTTCACTTCAGTGAGTCAGCACTGGATGAGAATCACTGGGGTACCTGTCGTCGGGTGGTCCGAGGAGGCAGGTACCCTAAAAGGTCCGTTCTCATGTCCTGACTCAAGTTCAGGAAAGTCAAGTCAAGTCAACGAGTCAGCACAGACTAAGAAACGCTGGGATACTTAGCGTCGTGCGGTCCGGAGGGACAGGTAGTGGTTGAGGGTCTCAAGTGAGTCTGAGTAAAGGTAGCTCAGTCACTACGGTAGGTCGGTAGAGTAAGAGACAGCAGGGGAAGAGGAGAACGGGGGTAGGGAGGGTCGTAGTCTCAGAAAAGGTTACTCAGTTGAGAAGTGTACTCCACCGGTTTTATAACCTCAAAGTCGAAATCGTAGTAAGGAAGGTTTCTTGTGGGTCCTGATCAGAGGAAATCTTACCTGACCAACCTAGAGGAACGTCAGGTTCCCTGAGAGTTCTCAGAAGAGGTTGTGATGTCAAGTTTTCGTAGTTAAGAAGCCACGAGTCGGAAGAAGTGTCAGGTTGAGAGTGTAGATATGTACTGGTATCCTTTTTGGTATCGGAACTGATCTGCCTGGAATCAGACGTTTCATTACAGAGACGAAAAGTTATACGATAGATCCAACCAGTATTGAAAAGAAGCTTCCTCATTGGCAGAAGAAAGTACCGACGTCAGTGGTAGACGTCACTAAGACCTCGGGGGGTTTTATTTCAGACTGTGACAAAGGTGACAAAGGGGTAGATAAAGGGTACTTCACTACCCTGGTCTACGGTACTAGAAGCAAAAGACTTACAACTCGAAATTCGGTTGAAAAAGTGAGAGGAGAAAGTGAAAGTAGTTCTCCGAAAAATCAAGGAGAAGTGAAAGACGGTCTTCCCACCACAGTAGACGCATAGACTCCAATAACTATAAAGAGGGGCGTTAGAACTAAGGTCGAACACAAAGAAGGTCAGGTCACAAAGAGTACTACATGAGACGTATCTTCAACTTATTCGTTTCACTGTTATGTCTCGGAACTGTATAAGGAAAATGATAAACTTTGGTCAGACAACGAGGTGTAGGTCAAGATTGACAACGAAGGACTAGACGGATGTCTAAAGAGTTCTCCGTCCTGTCCACCAGACCATAAGAGTAGAGAGAGTCTTAAAAGGTGTCAAATAACACTAGGTGTGTCAGTTTCCGAAACCGTATCAGTTACTTCTTCTTTATCTACAAAAAGACCTTGGAAAAACGAAAAAGGTACTAGGTCGTCTACAACTGTTAAAAAAGTTCAGGAATAAGTAAGGATTAAATATACAATTTGAAACTTTTGGTTTAATTGGGATCAAACTGTAGAAATTTTGAACAGTGTTTTCATAGACAGAGTCTCCCACGTGGGTATCGTTTCTTCTTAAATGTTTGGTCATTTTAATGACCTAGAAAAGAGAACACCTACGTTGTTTAAAATTTCGTAAAACTCCTTTATAGATAGAGTAATAGTAGCGAAGAGATTAGAATTATAAAATTACTCATCACTTATTATAACTCAAGATATAACCGTTGTATTTTACGATGTTAAAAATGTTTGGTAAGTCAAAACCCCAACAAATAAAGTTATATTACTTATATATGATTCTCTGTCCGTTACTGTCGTGGTTTAAAACGTTGACAAAAAATAAATTGGGACCTGTTAAAAGTAGTCTTTTTTATCAATATATAAATTAGACCGTCCTTTATTTCTAATACCTCCTACCCTTTAAAACTTTTTCTCTATTTGTCTTTAGACTAGTTATATGATAATAAGTTATTAGTCGTGTACAATTTTACTGAAAGTACATTCAGTTTTCATTATAAGTGTTACAATTTTACTGACTTAATGTAAAATTAGGTGGATTAAATAAAAGAAGAAGAAACATTAACAGAGATTTATAAATCTATTTATAAGTATTGTTTATACCCCCACACTTGAACCAATTTGGGTTATTAAAGTCTTCTGTTTATGTTACGGATTGACTAAAATAAGATTATATGAAAATCAAGTCACACTACAATACTGGAAGTTGATATCAGAACACCGACAAGGGATAATAGTCAAACTCCGTGATCTAATTTTGTACTGGAAATTGTTAATGGTTTTCTCTAGTAGACACAAAAGAGAGAAGTTTCTCAATACCCAAGAAAATTGGAAAACTTATCTTGAAAATAAGTAGGACACAATAAATTTTTGACTTTACTGAAAAACTCTGGGGAAATTAAGATTTTTCCCCTCTATAAATTTCTTTCTGTTCCATTCATAAGTTTAATTTGTAAACCATTAGTCACATATCTGAGAACGGACACTACATAAGTTTTCATACACTTATAAGTTACAATGACGTTTAACTACAGTAAGGAAGACTCTCTTAGTTTTCGGGACGTTTAGACAACTCGAAGACTTATAATTACTTCTTCGGAGACCACTTTACAAGCTTAGTGTCAGACAGTTCTTCACGTATTTTCGTTTTAGAAACTTCAAAATGAAAAGTGTATTTATTAGTCTCTGAAAATAAGTTGTAAAGGTTATCTAATTATTGGACACTCCGTTTTTTTTTTTTTTTTTCTTATGACTTTTGAACCTATGATAATCTTTAATTTACTTCTCTTAACACATTGAAATCATTCCTCAATCAGATCCACCACCACCAAATCAGCGATTTAGTACACACTGAGAACACTGAGGTACCCGACATCGGACGGTCCGAGGAGACGGGTACCCTAAGAGGTCCGTTCTTATGACCTCCCCATTAGATATGTAAACCCATTTAAAATAGAACTGACGTTAAATTTCATCTCTTCCTGACATCAAACTGACTATCCTCTACTTATAGGATATTATTCTACTTCATATATTCTTCATACAATTTCTGGACCCTCCCTTTTAACATACTCTTTAATGAGGACTAAAAACGGATGCACATTGTGCACCTTCTTTGACACAATCGACGGGATTCATTTTATCGTTTCATTCTAATTCGTTATGTAATTGTACTTTACTCACGTCAAAATTTTATACACGTACTCGTCCAATATGTTATAGAACACTTATGTCCTTCTTGTTGTTATATTCTACACTCCTTAAATTACTATTGTGATTTATCATTTTTTTAATAAGTGATACAAAACTATTCCCCACGTCTAAAACTCCTTTAATTTTATGTTCTTCTCATATATAATTTACCGTTACTTTGATTTATATATTCTATTTTGATCTTTACGTTCTTTTAAAACCATTTGAAAATATGCTTAAATTCACTGGGTCTTACGTTTTTTTTTTTTTTTTTCTTTTTTCTTTTTTCTTAAGTTTCCATATTATTTTATTACTAAGAAAATCAGGACCCAAGCTAGGGACCCAGCCCTTCTAGGTGACCTCTTCGTTAACCGTTGGGTGAGGTCATAAGAACGGACCTCTTAGGGTACCTACCTTCTCGGACCACCCGACGTCAGATGCCCCAGCGTTTCTCAGTCTGTGTTGACTTACTGTAGTGAAAAGTGAAAGTGAAATCAACTAAATCTTCAGTAATAATTTGTCTTTATAGTTGAATAAATTTTTATGTACCTTCTAAATATTATTTAATTAGTCAATTAACAACAAGTCAGCGAGTCAACACAGGTTGTGAAACGTTGGGATACCTGACGTGTTGTGGTCCGAAAGGACAGGAAGTAGTAGAGTGCTTGAACGAGTTTAAGTATAGGTATATGAGTCCCTACGATAGGTTGGTAGAGTAGAAGACAGTAGTAATAGGGAAATAGGAGGACGGAAATTAGTAAAGGTCGTAGTACCAGAAAAAGTCACTCAGTCGAGAAGAGTAGTCCACCAGTTTCATGACCGAGAAGTCAGAGTCGTAGTTAGGGAGGTTTCTTATTAGTCCTAAATAAAGGAAACCTTAATTGACCAAAATATAGGAACGTCGGGTTCCCTGAGAGTTCTCAGAAAAGGTTGTAGATTAGACTAATAATCTAAGGGTACTTTCTTTTGTTTGAGGTGTTCGTCTTTTTAATTTTCTGTTATTTTCTCCTTCTTGTAAAAACGATTATTTGACTACTTTTAAGTTGTTTTTAAAATTTATTGGTTTATATTATCTATAAATATTTTCTATGACTATCTTAAGTAGTCTCTCTTATCTGAAAATTCTTTAGTATTTCGTACTGTCAACCTATCTATACACCCTTTCTTTCACATGGAAGTAAGGTGAAGTATGTTATACGTGTATGTGTGTTTTATTCTATGTATCAGGGGTTATATTTTTGTTTTGAGATTTATAGATCTCGTTTTATGTACTTCCTTACAATTGATGGAACCTCGTATGTTTCTTATAAATCTGTCTAATTTATAATTGTATATCGTTATTAGTTAACTTAATAGAAGTCTTACTTTTGGTGGAGGAGAAGTTTTTCCACGGTAATAGTTTTTTATCTTTACGTCCAGTGTCTGTCCCGACTTGTGAGGGTTATGTACTTAGATAATTTCCTGAATACAAGGATTATATATTCCTTCAAAATATTGATTTATATTTCTTTAAGTCTTTAGATTCTTACTCATTTTCTGAACTTGTTTGTAATATATATATATATATCACACTGTTCACCTGTCTGTGCACCCTTTCTTTTACATGGAAGTGAGGTGAAGTGTGGTGTATGTGTATGTGTTTTTAATTCTATATATCAGGGGTTATATTGTTGTTTTGAGAGAAAGATGTGTGTGTGTATATATACACATATATATATATATGTGCATCTTCCTCTTCTGTTACCGTTGGGTGAGGTCACAAGAAAGGACCTCTTAGGGTCCCTGTCCCCTCGGACCACCCGACGGTAGAAACCCCAGTGTGTCTCAGCCTGTGCTGACTTCGTTGAATCGTCGTATGTGTATCTTTCTCTGTCTTTCTGTCTCCTTGGACCACCATATGTCAGGTATCCCAGTGTTACTCAGTCTGTGTTAACTTCGTCGAATCGTGTGTGTGTATAATATATACTATACATGATATGTATGATATGTACTTACCGGTTGTTCGTTTATGTATTTACAATTTCTATTTTATAGTGTCCCCTTTAATTTTTCGTTACTCCATAGTGGGGTGATCTATCGATTTTAATTTCTATAACTACCATAGATATCAAATGGATCTATACCTAGGTAATCTTGAGCAGTAACGTTTTTTTCTTTTTCTTTTTGTCTTTTAATGTTTTAATATATAGATGAACCCTTTTGTCAAACCAACTATAATGAATTCTTAATGGGAAGATTCATAAATAACTTCCTTTACTTTTGAAGACAGGTTTTATATGAAAAAATATTAATATTGTTATAATAAAAAATTATCATTCTGACTACGATTTCGACTTCAAGGTTATAAAACCGGTGGACTATACCTCACGACTGAGTCTTTTCTTGGACGACGACCCTTTCTAGATTCCATCCTACTCTTCCCCTACTTTCTCCTGCTCTATCAAACTACTGTAGTAACTGAGTTGCCTGTACTCAAACTCTTTTGAGACCCTCAACCGCTTCCTGTCCCTTGGGCCGCACGACGTCCAGGTACCCCAGTGTTTTTTAGTCTGTCCTGACTCGCTGATTTGTCGTTATTGCTATTTTTCTTTTTTTCAGTCTTGTCGTGTATGGGTAACTATCATTTTCCCTATATATGGGACAATTAAATATCCTACTTTAAGATTAGTCGTTTTCTTATATATTTGATGACTGTGTACTTTGATACAGATTTTAAGTTTCGTCATACGACTCGTTTTATTCGGTTCTACCGATGATACCCTAAGAAAAATGTACTTAAAGACTTTCATCTATATTAAAATATACCATCTTTAGTCTAGTCACTACAGATTCGGTACTTAAACCTCAGTTATTAAATGATGTTTTCTCTTGGTTTTTGGAATACTCTATTATGTTATCAAAATTTGAAATAACTGTCGATGAGACTACGTATTAAAAAAGGTTTCGGAAACTTGATAGTCCAATCGGTCTTTCAAGTAAACACAAAATGACATTCAACCATGTTTTTAGGTTTACTTTAAAATTGGTTGGGTTATATAACAACAACAAAAGTCGACTATTCGGTACAGGTGTGGAAACGTTAGGGTACCTGATGTCGCACGGTCCTAAGGGACAGTAAGTGAGTGAGGGTCTCAAACAAGAGTTCAGGTAACACAACTGCTACGGTAGGTTGGTAGAGTAAGAGACAACAGGGGAAGAGGAGGACGGGAGTCAGAAAGGGTCGTAGTCCCAGAAACGACTACTCAGTTGAGAAGTGTAGTCCACCGGTATTATGATCCGAAGTCGAAGTTGTAGTCAGGAAGGATACTTGTAAGTCCTGACTAAAGAAATTCCTAACTAACTAAAGTAGAAGAACGAAGAGGTCGTGGGTTAAGTTTTCGTAGGCAAGAAACCGGTAGTCGGAAGAAATACCAAGTTGAGAGTATAGGTATGTACTGATGACCTTTTTAGTATCGAAAACTGATCTGTCTAGAAACAGTAGTTTCACGACAAAGACATAGAATTATACAAACAGATTCAAACAGTTTCTAAAGGAAAGTTCCTCGTTCATAGAAAATTAAAATACAGACGTCAGTGAGAGATGTCACTAAAACCTCGGATTCTTTTATTTTAGACAGTGACAAAGGTGAAAAAAGTGGTAAATAAAAGGTATTTACCACTGGGTGAGGTCATAAGAACGGACCTCTTAAGGTACATACCTCAAGTATTTCTCAACCTTTGTTGACTCGTTGATTAGGTTATATGTAATGTGAATTTTACACGTTTCAAATGAAATCCATTTAATACTGAGCTCTTTCAGTTAATTTTAGTTAGTTTCATTTACATTAAAGGACTTATAATACTTTGTAAGTGTAATAATGTTTCGTCCTATATTAATTAATTATAGTTTGTTAAATAAAAGTTCCATATTAAAATAATGTATCGATGTATAGTCTTATAGATACTGAAGTTGTTTACTTCCGCATTTAAGTATAATTAACGTTATTTGAGACTTATAGTAAATTCTTTTTAGTCGAAAGGATTACTAATAGATACTATTTCTACTTATCTTTTTTATTTTCTTATAATAGAAAAGAAAAAAAATCGTCTTTAAAAAAAAAATAACTTCATAACAACCAAATGTTACAACACAATGAAAGTTCACATATCGTGTCACCAAGTCAATTTATATATAAGAGAAAGTCTAAAAAAAGAGAAAATCCTAGAACTCATATCAAAGGAAGAACCAGTTGTGGAAAAGATTCTAAATTTTTATCAGTAGGATTTTTCGTTTAATCTCTATGGTTCCCTTGTAAAGTAGGTTTCTACCCGTACTATTTCCTTTCTTTACCATACCTGGATTGTCTTCGTCTTCTATAATTCTTCTCCACTGTTCTTATGTGTCTTCTTGACATGTTTTTTCTAGAAGTGCTGGTTCCATTAGTGCTACCATATTAGTGAGTGGATCTCAGTCTGTAAGACCTTACACTTCAGTTCACCCGGAATCTTTCGTAGTGATGCTTCTTTCGATCACCTCCTTAAGGTCAACTCCCTAAAGTTTAGGACTTTCTACTACGACACTTTCACGACGTGATTTATACGGTTTTTACACCTTTTGAGTCGTCACCGGTGTCCTGACCTTTTCCAGTCAGAAGTAAGGTTAGGGTTTCTTTCCGTTACGATTTCTTACGAGTTTGATGACGTGTTAACGTGAGTAGAGTGTACGATTATTTCATTACTAGTTTTAAGAGGTTGGGTCCGAAGTCATTATACATTTGGTACTTGAAGGTCTACAAGTTCGACCAAAATCTTTTCCGTCTCCCTGGTCTCTAGTTTAACGGTTGTAGACGACCTAGTACCTTTTTCGTTCTCTCAAGGTCTTTTTGTAGATAAAGACGAAATAACTGATACGGTTTCGGAAACTGACACACCTAGTGTTATTTGACATCTTTTAAGACTCTCTCTACTCTTATGGTCTGGTGGACTTGACGGAAAGTTTTTGGATATACGTCCACTCCTTCGTTGTCAATCTTGACCTGTACCTTGTTGTCTGACCAAGGTTTATCCTTTTCCTCATGCAGTTCCGTCATATAACAGTGGGACGAATAAATTGAAGATACGTCTCATGTAGTACTCTTTGAGACCCGACCTCCTTCGTGTTCCACCTTAGTTCTAACGGCCCTCTTTATAGTTATTGGAGTCTATACGTCTACTGTGGTGGGAATACCATTTTTCACTTCTCCTTGATTTTTCGGAGAACTACTTTTACTTTCACCTCTCACTTTTTAAACCAAATTTCGAGTTGTAAGTCTTTTGCTTCTAGTACCGTAGGTCAGAGTAGTGAAGTTCGCTTTATCTACCCCTTTGTCACCTTTGACAAGTCTGAAATAAAAGAACCCGAGGTTTTAGTAACATCTAACACTAACGTCGGTACTTTAATTTCTTTTGTGAATGAGGAACCTTCCTTGGATCTATCGTATAACTTTTCGTCTCTGTAATGAACGGTTGTTTTTAGGTAGATCAGTCCCGATACCAAAAAGGTCATCAGTACATACCTACACTCTCAACCTGACACTTCTTCCGACTCGCAGCTTCTTAACTACGAAAACTTGACACCACAACCTCTTCTGAGAACTCTCAGGGAACCTGACGTTCCTCTAGGTTGGTAAGGTAAGACTTCGTCTAGTCGGGACCCTAAAGAAACCTCCCTTACTACGACTTCGACTTTGAGGTTATGAAACCGGTGGAGTACGCTCTACAACTGAGTAACCTTTTCTGAGACTACGACCCTCCCTAACTCCCGTCCTCCTTTTCCCTTGCTGTCTCCTACACTACTGACCTACCGTAGTGACTGATCTACCTGCACTCAGACTCACCTGAGGCCCTCAACCACTACCTGTCCCTCCGGACCCCACGACGTTAAGTACCTCAGCGTTTCTCAACCTGTACTGACTCACTGCTTGACTTGACTTGACTTTTTCGTTTTGACGTTATACTAACGTTTTTAATCTTGAAATCCTCTTATAAAAATTAGTATGATAATCATTTATGACAGAGCGTATAAGATCTTTTAAGTCTGTTTGCTTTTTTTAATGGAACACGTACGCAATCTTCTTTAGTAGTAAATATGACTGTGTTAATACATTCATCTTTGTATGTGTGTGTTAGAAATCTTCTTATATTGTCTTAGAACACAAAGATGTTCTATAGGATTTATTTTAGGTCTGTGATAACCGTCTTGAGTTCAACGTTTGACGGAGAGACACTTCACCACCGTCGACTTTAGATACAAGTCAATATAATCGGTATTCGTATACACTATGAAGGTCCATGGACCCGACTTAAATGGGAATCTAAAACTCGACAAGGTGAGAACCAACGAGGAAAGACCTTAAAATAGGAATGAAAGAACGAAGAGGATCAGACAGAACCATGATATTGTGTTATGGGGTTAATCCCATCGAATATTTTTGGTCCACATAAAGAGTATCAAGACTTCCTACCTATCAGATTCTAATCCTCCAGTTGTCTAAGTCACAAAAGACTCCTGGGTGAAGGACCTGGTACGGAAAAGTTACATAGGAGTGTACTACCTCCCTCGATCCTTCGAGACACCCACAGAGTAAATATTGTCGTAATTATGTCAGTTAGGTTCTCTCGAAGTAAGAGTACTGGATTCATGAAGAGTTTTAGAGGTGGAGGATTATTGTAATATAGTCATTTATTCTAAAACCCCCTCTGTATGTGTAAGTCCCTGAAGGGACTATCGATTCAACTATTTCTTAAGTGGACGTTACGTCCTCTGAGACAAAGTTAAGGACACAGTCCTTCTAGGCGACAGTTTCCCTATCGGATGGGTGAGGTCATAAGATCCAGAAGGGAAAACCGAGTTGACCATTTCTTAGGTGGACGTTACACCTCCTGGACCCAAGACAGGAACTTAACCCTTCTAGGGGACCACTTTCCTTTACGATGGGTGAGGTCATAAGACCGGATCTCTTTAAGGTGGCTGACATATCAGGTACCCTAATGTCCTTCAGTCGGTGTTGACTCACCAAAAGTCAAAGTGAAAAGCATGTGTAAGTCTAGTGTTGTAAACTAGGGACCTGGTGATTTTAAGTACAGGAGAGTACGATTCTTATATAAGTAAGAGAAGGTTGTTATGTCTTTAGAATTAGTACGGATTTAGTTGACTTTTCGATTTCAGGTTTGAGAGTAGATTTATAGTTAATTAAGACTCCGTTTAACAAGGAATCATTCTAGTACTCTTTACGACCTGACCTTCTTTGTGTTCGACCTTAGTTCTAACGGTCCTCTTTATAGTTATTGGAGTCTATACTTCTACTGTGGTGGGAAGACCGTCTTTCACTTCTCCTTGATTTTTCGGAGAACTACTTTCACTTTCACCTCTCACTTTTTAAACCAAATTTCGAGTTGTAAGTCTTTTGTTTCTAGTACCGTAGACCAGGGTAGTGAAGTACCCTTTATCTACCTCTTTGTCACCTTTGTCACAGTCTGAAATAAAAGAACCCGAGGTTTTAGTGACGTCTACCACTGACGTCGGTACTTTAATTTTATACGAATGAGGAAGTTTCTTTTCAATACTGGTTGTATCTGTCGTATAAGTTTTCGTCTCTGTAATGAAACGCCTGATTCCAGGCAGATCAGTTCCGATACCAAAAAGGTCATCAGTACATGCCTACACTCTCAACCTGACACTTCTTCCGACTCGTGACTTCTTAACTACGAAAACTTGACACCACAACCTCTTCTGAGAACTCTCAGGGAACCTGACGTTCCTCTAGGTTGGACAGGTAAGACTTCCTCTATTTAGGACTCTAAAGAAACCTTCCTTACTACGATTTCGACTTTGAGGTCATAAAACCGGTGGAGTACGTTTCTCAACTGAGTAACCTTTCCCGAGACTACGACCCTCCCAAACCCCCGTCCTCCTCTTCCCCTACTGTCTCCTACTCTACCGACCTACTGTAGTGACTGAGTTACCTGGACTCAGACTCCTTGAGGCCCTAAATCACTATCTGTCCCTATGGACCGTACGACGTTAAGTACCTCAGCGTTTCTCAGCCGGTGCTGACTCGCTGACTTGACTAGACTTCTTGGATACCGTAATTTATGATACACAAAGATTTTACGATACCATCCTATCTATACCCCATTTGTGAAGGTAAAGTTTACCCTCTTTATCCTTTCGTTCCCCACTGTCTGACGTTCGTTTAGGTTTTGGGTTGTCTCTTTTGTAATTTGGAATCTTGAAGTGAAAAGGACGGGAAAAGCGTCCCCGTCCCCAGAACGGAAGACCTGTGTGACCCTGTAGGAGTGGTAGTTCAAAACTGACCCGTGTCAAGTACGTAGTTGAGAGTACTCAACCTCAGGGTACGACAAAACCCGACTTAACATACGACCACCGAAATGGGCAAATTCCAGAGGTCCTTCGAGATGAAGGTAAAGAGGTGTCTCGTAAAAGGATATCTATCGGACCGGGAATAACAATTTTAGAAGACGGTATGGAGGTATTACGAGGTAGGAAGTTTTGGATCCACTTTTACCGGTACGGGGGTATCGAGACGACCCATTTCTCAGTCTGTGAGTACCGAAAACCACCACCGGTAATCTAAACAACTTTGGGTCCGTTTCCGGAGAAATAAAAAATTTGACTCCTCCGTCAGGATTACTAGAGACTTAATGAAAAACCCAGGAAAAAGGGAATTCAAACTTCTTATCGTGTGTAAGAGTTGGTTTATCGAGATACCAGTGTAGGATATCTTGTATTCTTAAGATGTCGGTAGAAAGTAAGTAAGGACATAGGAAGGGGAAACCAAGTTTGACCGACGAGAAGAAGATCCCTCCAACTAATTCTGTTACCAAGTGTATTTAGGTAAGTCCGACGAAATTTTTTATGTGATCTTATCCATCAAATATTTATTGTTTTTGGATCAAGGGAGTCAAGACTTCCTACCCTTCGTTTCTGACACTCCGGTCGTCTAAGGTACGAATTACTCCTGGGTGAAGTATCTTGAAGATTGACATAAGAGTATACCACTTTGTCGGATCCCGCACAAAGTAATAGAGAAACCACCAAATCAAAGTGAGTCAGCACGCGTTGAGAAACACTGGGATACCTGATATCGGGTGTCCGAGGAGACGGATACCCCAAGAGGTCCGTTTTTATGACCTCACCCGACGGAAACGGAAGAGGTGTAATAGAGGAACATTCTCTCAATTAGAGTAAGTACTCCCTAGGTAGAATTTTAGATGAATGAAGAGTTCACCAGGTGGAGAATTATGATAACATGACTTGTAATTTTAAAGTTGTGCTTGTAAGTCTGGTATGTAAATACTAACGGAGTTGAAACTGAGATTATAAATTCTTTCTGTTGATATGTAAAAGATACATTCTAAATCGGTGAATATACTGTGTGTTACCCTGAACAGGGTTCCATTTTGTCGGTAATTGTGTGTGTGTGTGTGTGTGTGTGTGTGTGTGTGAATAGGTCACTTTAGGAAAAAAAGGTTCAAAATTTAAAGAAGGAAGTGGTATACCGGTAATAAGTCACGGAAATCTATCGACTAAAAAAAAAAAAAAAATGGATCTCAAAGTTCGACAATAGATGTTTTCCTTATTTCAACAAAAGAAAACCACTTCAAAATTATTATTACTGATCAGTTAAACCCCGTATAATTACTATTTTTAACATATTAATACGTACCATACGATTTATAAAGGATTCGTAAAATACGACCTCTTCCGTTACCACTGGGTGAGGTCATGAGAACGGACCTTTTAGGGTACTTACCTCCTCGGACCATCCGACGTCAGGTACCCCAACGATTCTCAGTCTGTACTGACTTACTGAAGTGAAAGGGAAAAGTGAAAGTACGTAACCTCTTTCTTTACCGTTGGGGGAGGTCACAAGAATGGACCTCTTAGGGTCCTTACCTCTCTCGGACCACCCGACGGTAGATACCCCAACGTGTCTCAGCCTCTGCTGACTTCGCTACGTCGTCGTCGTCGTCGTCATCGTCGTTCGTAAAATACGTGGAACTAATTGTAAACTGTTAAAATGAAGGAATGAGTAAGCAAAATGAAATAATATAAATTGTTTTTATCCTTAATTTTGAAAATTAATATTGATTTTTTTAGTTTTATTCTGAGTATTCTCACTGTATACAGTACTTATACTTATACATAAACGACTTATCACTCAGTTCGAGATGATCCCTTCGTCAAAATTTCATTTAGATACTCTACTCTTACGGTCAATATTCTAATTACAGAGTCATCCATCATTAGTTCCTAAGGGACTATTGAGTCAACCATTTCTTAGGTGGACGTTACGTCCTCTGAGGTCAAACTAAGGACGCAGTCATTCTAGGTGACCCCTTCCCTATCCGATGGGTGTGGTCATAAGAACCCAAAGGGAACACAAAGTCGACCATTTTTTTTTTTTTTTTTTTACACAGACGTTACACTCTTTGGAACCAAACTAGGGAACTAACCTTTCTAGGGGACCTCTTCCTTTTCCGGTGGGTGAGGACATAAGACCGGACCTCTTAAGGTAGCTGACATGTCGGTCTGTTTTGACTCACTGAAAGTGAGTGTACATCATTCGTTTACAGAAATGTATCAAAGATTTTTCAAAATTAAAGTCTCATTATATATATATACTGACATATAACTGACGTATGACGAAATAGTAAATTTTAAATTTAACGATACCGTAACATGATATCTCCTACTATATTCTTTATCACTTTTACAACGGATGACTTTTCTCACTTTACAAAACGTCGTTCTAGAGTCACAGGTAGAGGATGGAACAATTTTTCTTCAAAGTCTGTCACACGTCCGTATCGTGGGAACGAACACAACACCAGTTTTCGTGTATTCTACGACTTAACCTAAAAAATTCAAAATCAATTGAAACAAGACCACTATTTTAAATAACTTACAACCTATCTAATTTAGAAATTTAAAAGAAAAGTGTATATTGAAAGGGGGTTGAAAAGGGTGATCTCCTACCAATGGGAAACTAAAATTACGGTATATTTTATTCTTATTTTCATCTCTACTCGTCTATATTGAATGTCAACACACCTGGTACATTAAATAGTCGATTTGACCCTTTGAACTCTTCCTCCGACAAGAATAGTCAGTAACGAGACCCTGTGTCCTTTTTCGATCTCGATATTCATTTTGTTTCTGTGAACCCGAACATAGGTACTTCCGTATCGTATTGACTGAATTCGTAAGAGATTCACTCCATGGTAAAGAATTATAATGATAGATTTTCTTCACTCACAAAAAAAAGGTAAATAAAATAAGGAAAAAAGGGAGTCAGGTTAGTCTCTATTTTTGGGTATATCTAAGGTTTTACGTGAGACAAGTTCCTGTCAGAAAACCAGATTCAACTCGTAACACTTATATTACGTCTAAAAGAAGTCGAAAATGACCGTAATAATAATGTACAAAATTTGAACAGAGGGTGATAACTGGAGATTACGTTAGAGACGTGAGAATTTTGAAAATTTATGAAATAAAAAAAATAAAAAAATAAAAAAAATTAAAATTTTAGAAATTAAGAATGTACGCAAGGGTTTGTACTTGGGGGGAGGGTGGAGGGAGGGGTGTTGTAGAGAGACCCAGTAGGGGTACGTGGTCGGGGTTCGTACGACGTGGGATGCAGTCTGTACCTGACCGCTAAGTTAAGAATGTACTGTCATATGTACAATCTTAAGGGTAAGAGGGTTTAGTAGGGTGGGAGAGGGAGAGGGAGACTCAGGTTTTCAG